>QCXZ01000003.1:27504165-27897554 GCA_025024175.1 Rhyzopertha dominica
TGATCATTCAACTAAAATCAAAATTAATTTTATAAAAAAATGAAAAACAGAATTCAGAAAATTTCAAATCCCGTTTTCTTAAACGATTTAAACAGATTAAAAGAGTTACTAATCCAAAATTCATACCCAAAAGGCCTTATAAATAAAATATTATACTCCACCAGCAGCCTTTCACTCGGTGATGGAATGCATGTTGAAGAAGGAACAGTAGGTCCTAGGATTAACGGAAATGTGGACGATGAAATGAGAAATTCAGTTTTAAGTCAAACAAGTACTAATAGGGCTGAAACACAGAAGTATGGGTCACTACCAAATATTACAGGATTAACTTCAAAAATTAATTAGAACATTTAATTTGGGAAATATTAAAATTGCAAGACGAAATATCAAAGTGTTCAAATTTGTTTACTAAATTAAAATAAAAAAACACCAACAAAATTCAAATCTAATGTAATTTACTGTTTAAAATGTAACACTTGTGATAGCATATATGTGGGTCAAACATCTCAGTGGGTAAAGAACAGAATATCATTGCATAAAAGCGATATTTCTATAAAAAGAGACCGATGTGCATTAGCCACACATGCGGTCAACAACAACCACAGGATAGATTGGGATGGGGTAAAAATATTAGATACTGAAATTAATACCAGTAAAAGGCTAATCTTGGAAATGTACCACATCAACAAAATTAATAATGTAATGAATAAAAAATCGGACACACAACAATTAAGTAGTATATACACATATCTGCTATCAAAGGAAATGACATAAAAAACAAATTAAAATTAATTTATTTGACACAAGTCATTTATGGTAAAAAAACTTATGTTTCGTAAAATAACACTGTTGCGCATATTTATAACTTACACATAGCCTCAAATTTCTGTAAGTATATATAAGGTTCCATATAGTTTGTTGTATTAATTAAGTTGAATTGTAGATGCTCTGAAGAAGAATTTAAATAAATTCGAAAGCTTAGCTAAAGAAAAAAGAGTACTCTTTTAACGTGAAGCTTACAGGTCGACATACCCTGAATCACTTGATCTTTAAGAAACTACGACCGTCATAGTCCCTAACTTATATATATATATATATATATATATATATATATATTTAGATATAAATCAGTTATTGCATACTTTTATCAACCCTGTATAATATATACTAAAAGTAATTTTCTGATAAAAGACTACATAAAATAACTAAAATCTGACAAGATAAAATGACATTTGAAATCTTTTTCATAGTTATTATTGGTTAAAGTGGTTTTAGTCATGTGCATGTGCATATTTAGTTTAAAGCACCGAGGAGTGCGAATATCTTTTATTGCCCTCAACATGTGAAAAATGTGTAATGTGCATATATGGGCTATATTAATTTTTTCGACAGTTATCGGTAAGATGAATTTTATGCCAGCAAAATATACAATACTGTTCTTTATCTCTTACCTGTACCCTGCATTCCCAATAAACATGATTCATCCTGTATATACTCACCTAATTTTTAGTGTTTCAGTATACAAATTGGAATATAACATTTAATAAACTGTACCTACTTAAGTTTACATTACTTTGAAATAGAGTAGGTTAGTTAGTCAGACGACAGAAAATACAGATTGGGCCTTGGTAAAAAGGGAATATTTTGATGCAATATCACCACAGTACTTGTTTGATAATTTTGCAACAGCAACCCCTTCAGTATTGTCGATTTAGCTACATTCGGTTTAAATATTGCAGATATTGAAGTCTAAATATTGGTATGAAGGCCTATTTTGACCAAGTGGTTTCGCTTCAACAAAAAAATCCTCAATATCTCAATATCATGTTTAATAATATTCCTTTATTCTTTTTAATATAAAAAATGCTCAAAATTTAATCTAAATTTTAAATGATGTATTAATTACAAAAACTACCAGAAATTTGATTAATCGAAAATATACATTTTGTTAAAAAATAAATTGCTGAAAATTTCCTTATGCATAGAAAATAATTATCCGACGCCATCTTGATGTACTGTCATATTCATAAAAGAATTATATCATTATGGTTCAAAGTACTTGGTCAACAAAGTACAATTGGTAATAATATATTTGCTGTACTAAATATTATATTTTCCCAGGAAATCGGAAGGATAAAAGGAAATCATATTAAGAGTTATGAGTTCAGATTTTTATTATAAATGGTCAATAGCTTAACTAACACAAAGTGCCCAACCCCGGTGAAAGAATTGTAATTATGGAAAGCAAAACTGCTGTTTACAGCATTTTGACTAATTCTAAGCTGTCTCCCTAACAATTAAATATATTTTTTTATATGCTACTACATCATTACAGCGCATTTATGAAACTTTCGACCTTACTTTAACATGTGGTTTAAAAACTTGAAATTTAGTAAAAAAAAATGGGAGCAAAAAAGTTTTGCACATATTGAAAGTAAGAATAAGGTAGTCAGCGGCAAGTCTAAGTACATCGAAGAACAGATCTGACAGTGTTTAACGAATTTTTACGTAGTTTAAATCTGCACCTATGTTATTACTAAATACAATTGGCGTTCATTGTACTGACATTGCCTCAAATTACAAACAGCTATACAGCTTTTGGTGCACCACAGCAAAATCAACTTGCATCTGAACGATTTGAGACCATCAGTCTGAAGAATAATTACATATTTATAATTACTATATACAATTCTTTCTCAAGAGATTTTAGATGCAAATTTAAACTAAACATTAATAGACTAAATTCACTAGCACTCAACGCTCGTATTTCACACACTCATACACTATTTACAATTAACAGCTTCGAATTGAACATTGTTTTCGAATTATTAGTGACTTTGTAGGTTTCGTAATCGATAACACTAAAATATATTCCGGAGGGCCACAAAAATAATAATTAACTAAATACAAAAAGAAATAAGCAAAATACAACTAATGTGAGCCTCCTTCACATTTTGTAATGATAATTACAGTATGTGTTAATACTGAATATAAATTTGTTGCAACACTTCAAAGTCACATAAGTAACAAGTTTTTCTGTCAAAATTAAATTAACTGGACCTTACTGGACATTAAGCATAATTACGTATAATAAAATTAATGATTAACTTTCAAAAATGGAGATGATTTCTTCGAAATACAATAAATATTAGAAATGTTTATATAAAACCCATGAAATAACAAAAATAACAAATTAATGTGCCATTATAGTGGTTTATTAAAAACAAACACCAAAAAAATCACCACATCAGCTTGTAAAAAACACAGGAGATCTATGAGTATATTTATAAGTTCAATTCCACATATCACAAGAAAAAATATATAAAAAAGCCTTCAATTAAACCCGTGTTTTTTTCCAAAATCAACTGAGTGGATGTGAGAAATTAACTAAATCGTCACAAATAATGTAACCGTATTTACTTCATGATGTAAGCACTGGAGACACATCTGGCCCAGTAATAGGTAGTCACAGCTTTAATTCATTCGCTATTTTGCTGGCAATATTTTTAAAACCAATACTAGTCCCTGTAACAGAAATCACATGTACAATATTTGTGCATAGGGGGATGAATAAATAAAAAAAAACTACATCTTAGTAGATTTACATAATACGAAACCCGCGTCAGTTATACACCTATATTACATTTTAAAGGTTTGCTATCCATCGCAGGCGACATCTTTAATAGGATAATTTCTTCTTCAAAGAAAATATTCTTAAAGTGAACTTCCACTTTATTTTTCAATTGTAAAGCGCTTTCGGCTACATGCTAGCCATCGTCAGTACAAACGTTAAAAGGAAACTAACAGTTTGATAAAGTCAAAAATCAGAAACAAGCAAACTTGACTACAAACTGAAATGCAACCCACATGCCAGTAACTCAAACGAAACATTAATTTAGATCAAACAAAGAATTTAGAATAGGACAATTGAAATTACAAAAATCATTTAGAATAGTAAAATTTTGTTCGTTAATAATTTTATAAACCTCTAAAATTTCCAAATAATTTAATTTAGATGATTTAGTACACAAATGTAATGAATTTAGATTGTCTAGCGTGGCAGTGTGTTTATTTACTAATAAATGGTTAGCTAACGAAGATTTTGTTGTAACAATATCTGTATTTTTATACTTTTCAAATTGTTTCAAATGTTCTTTACCTCTAGTTAAAAAGGMTCTTCCGGTTTGTCCAATATAAACTGAATTGCAATCATTACATGAAAAACTATAAACGCCTGAATTATTTAAAACTGAAATTTGGTCTTTATTACGGACAAAACGGGAAAACACACTGCCTACGGTAGAAAAAGCAATATTTATTCCATTAGAATTATAATTCAGGCGTTTATAGTTTTTCATGTAATGATTGCAATTCAGTTTATATTGGACAAACCGGAAGATCCTTTTTAACTAGAGGTAAAGAACATTTGAAACAATTTGAAAAGTATAAAAATACAGATATTGTTACAACAAATTCTTCGTTAGCTAACCATTTATTAGTAAATAAACACACTGCCACGCTAGACAATCTAAATTCATTACATTTGTGTACTAAATCATCTAAATTAAATTATTTGGAAACTTTAGAGATTTATAAAATTATTAACGAACAAAATTTTACTATTCTAAATGATTTTTGTAATTTCAATTGTCCTATTCTAAATTCTTTGTTTGATCTAAATTAATGTTTCGTTTGAGTTACTGGCATGTGGGTTGCATTTCAGTTTGTAGTCAAGTTTGCTTGTTTCTGATTTTTGACTTTGTCAAACTGTTAGTTTCCTTTTAACGTTTGTACTGACGATGGCTAGCATGTAGCCGAAAGCGCTTTACAATTGAAAAATAAAGTGGAAGTTCACTTTAAGAATATTTTCTTTTGAAGAATTAATTAATAACTCCACTTAGAGAAGATGGATCAGTTTTCAATTTTTAGGATAATTTCTACTGACTGGGTTCTATCCAGAAGTGCAAGAAAACATCAATTCAACTCGTGACAACCTTCAGTCTAAACTGTTAACTAAGGTGCTTACTAGAATAAAACAAATAGTATCTGATACTCCTGCATCATAAGTGGCATGTACTTTCCATAGGTAAAACATCCAGTCGAGATAGAAATATTAAAATTCATATATTCCAACTCACGGTAATTAAAAGAAAATAGTCTTGAAAACAGAAGCGAGTGATGAAAGGAGTCTATTTTGCTGTATATGGTCAATGTACAGGGTGAGCAAATAAGAGAAGTGGCGGGTCATATCTCATAAACCAGTAAAAAATTTCGTAACTAAAGTGGCCAAGAGAAATTAGTGGAAACTATTTTCGAGTTTGTAAAGTGACCGCTAGAGGGTGCTGTGGCATCTCCAAATACAAAATTAATGTTTGGGTCATTTTTAGCGATATTAAACATATTAAGATTGGACTAAAATCTACCACTTTTGTTCAGAACATTTTTTGTTAAATGTCAAATAAAGGAGTKGGGGMCAGGTGAATATTAATATMGAAAATCGCTAATATTTCAGATTTGGCTTGACTGATTTGCTTATTGAGCTTATGTGCMTTTATAAAAAGCAATTTTAAGTACCAGAACATAGATTGTGTGTTAACCGCATTTCTGAAGTTACTACCTAAATATCGATTTTTCTCGAAATTACTAAATGCAAATGGTTTTCACAATTTTAATCTATATTCAATTGTTCTTTTAATGAAGTAAACAGCCTTATATCGTAGCTTTATGTCCATAGAGCCTGCAGGTTCAAATCCCACCTAGGGCACGGGTGTTTGTGTGAATGTCTCTTTATATATGTAAAACTATGTATTTTCTCAATTAAGCACAACAAAACTAATGAGCTGGCCAATTGCCAAATAGACAGGGCCAAAAATAATAAAAAAATAACATGCTTTGTTTAACTGTTTTGTACGTTTTTACATTCCAGAAGACAAAAAATGGAACTCTTATTCCTTGTGGTAAAATTTCACGGCCAGAAACAAACAAAACTAAATTTTTCAAATATCAAGCCATTGAAATCAATGAATCAATGTTCCAGCAACAATTCAATGACCCAAAAAAAATATGCCTAAATTGCAGCTTTCATCATTTTTTTAATAACGTAAATGGCATATTCAAGGAAATTTTGAAAAAACTGTATTTATTATAGGTATTTATGAAAACACTACAACCATACATACATGTTAAACTAGTCAATCCTGTCCCCAATTTGCTGCATGCTACAATAACACACACAAGTATGACAAGTAGATCAGGGTTTCCCAACCAGGGGGGTGTAGAGAGAGGTCAAGGGGGACGGAATATGTTTAAATTTTTAATAAATAAAGGTTAAATTTTGTTTAAGTTTGTTTTGCATAACAAAATTAAGATAAATTGTCGTTAAAATAATGTGTTTTTCCTGAAATGAAAAAATTTAAGGGGGGGGGGGGGCATGAAAATATTAACCCTGCACTAGATTATGAAGATGCTGATATTCATTATTTTTTAATCTGGTTTTAAATATATCTACAGAGACTGCCATTGCACAATGATTTCATGTTAGGCGGAATCTAATTGCAAAGAGCAGTTTGTAGTTTTTGTTTTATTTGTATCATTTAAACAGTACGTAAACTATATAGTTGTCACATAGTAAAAATATGGAGGCACAGCTAACGAGGGGGGAAGGTTCCAAAATATGTCCTCATGTTTTTGGTTTAAGATAACCCACATTGGCAGTGCTCAAGGCATACCTGAGTGTGTGTCTGACCGTTAGAAATCGACTTTGAATAGCCTTTAGCATGTAACAGACAACAGATGAGAAGCTTATAGTTACTTTAAGGGCCGGTTGCACAAATGCGGATGAATTTGATCGCGGTGCTAACCATGGATCAAACCATGGTAACAACAAATTTTCGTTCTTATTGGTGTTGCCATGGTTTGATCAGAGGTTAGCACCACAATCAAATTGATCCTCTTTTCTGCAACCGGGCCTAAGAGTATAAAACAGGTAATACAAATATCTTAGTTGAGGACACTATATTTGTAACTACTACAACAGCTTACAAATCACTTTTGTTTTTGTAATTGGATAATGTTAAAAATGATAGGTACTAATTTTTAAAGATAAATATCGTATCTCATTTATCTCCCCTCCCCCCAATAAAGAAACTAACTGCACCTCTTTTCATATTATTTCGTGTGGTTGTCATCCATCTTTAATATTAAACGTAATTTGTACATCCAGTAATACATTTAACATACCTGAAATTCTCTTGAATCTAACACCATTAAGCGACAATCTAGGAAGTTTGCAGACTTCAATTTCCCATTGTACGAGACTGTCTGTGTTGGGATCACCATGCACACAAAGCAGCAAAAACCGCTCCCGTTGTTCATAATCACAATTATTGGCATCTAGCACTTTTCTTATTTCCGCCATAATTTCAGCAGGTTCTCTGCTTGATGTGGTTTTCATTGACCACGTGAATCGAAGAGATCGTGGTTTAACATCTTCATTCTGGGCACCACCCACCCTGTAATTATTGTTTGACATGTTACCACATGTATCAGTTTGAAACGGCATAAAAGGGTATTGTTAACATGCCGTCTAATGAGAGTAACAATAGATGAGGCAGAGAAAGCAGACTATTTATTCTAATAACATGACACATAAAATGCTACAAATTTTTAAAGTCATACATTCAGCTATCAAACATGTAAGTTAATATAGTTTCTGCAAGTTAAGTCAAGCACTAAGACAGTTCAAAAGTTTTACAAATGAGATGCAAATTATGAATTGTTATTAACTGATGTTCACATTATTTGTAACAAATGTATCTGTGACGAGCAATGTAAACAAATGCATACAAACCCCTTAATAATTTTAGAATATATATAGAAATACATTTCAACATGGCCTCACACCTTTTGGGGTAAAAACGGCATGAAGCTCAATAGGCATGTTGCTAAATAAGCGCCCACTCTTTTCTTTTCTTTTAAACTTACCCTACGACAGGTAAAGGTGAGTTGCCATGTTTACCAGGTTGAGCTGATTCTAATGCTCTGAAAAACAACAAAAAAACCATCGTAAAAATAATAACAGGCAACTAAAGACCACTGCATTTGTGCTGGTATTTTAAAGAGCGTGCAACTGTATAATTTCTGTGAATTCATATTAAGAATAGTAAATTATGGAACTATGCTAATGATCCTGTACAACAAAACTTACTGCATACAAGATTAAGCAAATTACAAATGGATGTTAGGATATTTATAAATAGTTTTGGCGAGGTGGAACAACATTTTTTACATACATATTCTTTTGGTATCCTTTCTGATATTATGGCTATTTTCAAAGGGTTGACATTTTTACTCATTATTTTTGATATCCAATATAAACTTTATCAATTTTTTTTTATAGAGTTTGAAATTGCACCTTAACATGTGTTCTCGTCTCTAAAAATGGTGGTTGATTGGCAAACAAAGAAATTATTTTTATATGGTCTTATGGAAGTTGTGATTATATTGTTAAACACGAACATGTTAATTTATTACAAGTATGTGTGGATCTCTCACTATAGTTATTCCAAGACAAAATACAGTCAAATAAACATGAAAAACAGTATAATACAGTTTATTTCATTATATCAAGCTTAAAGTGCAAGCTTGCACTTATGTTTATATTTTCATCCCCTTCTACACCATTACCAGTTATAGGCCAAGCATAGAATGTAGTTTTGTCAAATGTCAAATTCGGATGGAGCTATACAACATGGAAACAGATTGGAATAAGTTGGTGAAATAAACTATATCTCACTAAACCATAAAAAGCATAAAAAATTTCATGTAAACAATGCAGCCAGCTTCTAATGCTTTGTCATACAAAACCCAATACTAAAGTCATTACCAGGTTTCCTATGGGCTCTGTTTGCCCCTCGGAAGCCATTTCAGATAACAATGCTCAAGAGCTCTATTGAATGAATGACAGCTGTCATAATATGAGCATTGAATTTTTTATCCTAAGATACCTAGACCTCTGGTAGCCTAACTTACTCTTGTGAAAAAGGGTTCAGAATGTATTGCAAAAATTTAGTTCAGCCTCTGATACACTGATTCCTAAATAACTGGATGTCACATAAGTAATCCAAAACTGTGATAAGTAGAACCTCGTACGCCACCATGCCACTGGTATTCGTACTATCAATTTAACGGTGTGTTCAAATTTTAGGTTAGGGTTTGTACCAGTTTGTACGGCACATATTTTTCAGTCAAACACTACAACGATCATCTTTCGGAAATCTGCAGACAGGTGATGAGTTGAATTGACTGCACACAATTACTATAAAGATAAGAAACACTTACAAGTGGAATGATAGGTGCTTCGATGTAGTACATCTTTTTTTACAAAATTCGCAATGCACCATACTTAAGTTATATAATCGCCGTGGGTGCCGAATATGCCATCCAGTAACAAAAACACCACGTGCTTTGCTACTTACTGAGAAAGGTGTATAATGTCAATCATTAACGTCATATTTATCGCAGAAGCGAACCTTTGTCAAAATTTTAGCGCTAGAGCGCTATCACAAATAATTTACATGCATTTTGGTATGTAAGCGACATCCAGTTATTTAGAGATCAGTGCTCTGATAACACATAACATTTCCATACCAAGGTATGTTAGATTTTGACCCTTATAGGTCTTGTATCTGTCAACATGTAGGTGATGGAATATCAGAAGTATTTAAAGTTTCAAGTAAATTATATATCTATGAACAAACACAACATTTGTGGAACTAATGTTAGTGAGGTCGTGACAATAWCATAACCAAACAACAAGCTAACGGCAAGAGCTTGAAATAAAGTACATAATCAATTTTGTACTTTGTTATGTGAACAATAAAACATCTTATGATACTCATACATGTACCCAGGGTGCTAACATTTTCGTATTTCTGGTTTGATTACACACTGCAAAAAACCAAAACTAAACAGACTAATTATTTTGAGCGAATGAACCAATTTGTGATAGAAACGACTTAAGGAAATTGTATTGGAGTGTAATTTGGTCTTATCCAAATTCCTTGAAAACAAACTATGAAATATTTAAAAGCTATAACGTTGACGTTTCGGTGTCATACCTTGAATAAGTGTTGCCATCTAACGACAATTTATCAAACTAAAATGTTGCAATAGAATTTGACACAAAAATGTCTGCGAGTTGAAATACTAGTGTTCTAGGTATCTTAGTTTAGTTTAGTATTGCAGTGAAATAACTTTGACAGTCTGCCTTAATAATATTGACTTAAATTTATGTTTTCCATATTAGGCAACTTCCACATTATGAAATGCTTGTTGAGGCAAAGATTACAGTTAGTTACCAAAAATCAATGAGAATTACTAAAAACTGAAACAGTAAATAGTAATATAAAAAACACAAAATCTAACAGCAGTGGCATACTCATTTTTTATATTTCACATTATTAATGAAGTCATTATAAAAAGCATATTGTGTTTCATGATACTGCCATTATGAAACAGATTTCTTTTATCTTCTAATGTTGGTTTCAGTAAGCAACTTTGAGGAAATATTAATAAAAAATATAAAAATATATATTCTTGTGTAGAAGACAGAAACCACACAAAATAGAAAAATATTTAAAAAAAAACATTTCATAAGGCTCTTTCTCACAGGCCTGCGTCAAAATTGCTCCTTATGAAACTAGTTTTTTAATATACTACTGGTCTACACAAATGTCTAGTTCAAACTAAAAATATTACTTTGGCATTGGCACGTGCATTTGTAGATACGAGGCATGTTTTTTAAGTAAGTACCGTTTTGCGATTCCGCCGCCGCAGCACTACGGTCGGCGTTCCGTACATGCGCGCTGGTTACCTACATCTCTTGTCTACCCACTGACGCCATTACAGTTTGATTCTTCATTGTATACGTTGTTTACTGTGTGTTTAAGATGCCTCCGACAATCGTGAGTCCCGCCGATTGTGAAGTACGGGCTGTTATACAATTTCTTAGTGCTAAAGGTGTAAAGCCGATCGATATTCATCGTGAGATCTGTGAAGTTTACGGACAAAACATTATGAGTGATGGAATGGTAAGGCAATGGGTGAGAGCATTTAAAGATGGCCGCACAAATGTGCATGATGAAGAAMGGAGTGGGCGTCCTTCGGTCGTTAATGAAGATTTGGTGCAGAAAGTGAACGAAAAGGTGAGAGAAAACAGACGCTTTACAATTTCATCATTGTGCGACTGCTTTCCTCAATATTCTCGTAGTGTTTTGTACCGCATTGTGACCGAGAACTTGAATTACCGGCAATTGTGTTCACGTTGGGTTCCGAAAATGTTGACGGATTTGCACAAAACCCAACGTTTAGGCAGTGCATTGACTTTCCTTGAGCGGTACCACAATGAAGGTGAAGATTTTTTAGACCAAATTGTTACTGGTGACGAAACATGGGTGGCCTACGTCACACCAGAATCGAAACAACAATCCATGGAATGGCGACATTCATCATCACCCAAAAAAGTGAAGTTTAAGCGAACAATTTCTGCCCGGAAAATCATGTGCACAGTTTTTTGGGACAGAAAAGGAGTATTGCTAGTGGAGTTTCTGCCTCGTAATGAGACAATCAATGCAGCGTCTTATTGTAAGACATTGAACAATCTGCATCGTGCAATCCAGAACAAAAGACGTGGCAAGTTGAGTAAGGGTATCGTTTTGCTGCATGACAATGCCCGTCCACATGTGGCTAATCGGACCAAAGATCTCATCAAATCTTTTAAATGGGAAACTCTAGATCATCCTCCATACAGCCCTGATCTGGCGCCCAGCGACTACCAATTTGTTCCTGCACTTGAAGAAGCACCTGGGTGGTCAGCGTCTTCAAGACAATAACGAAGTCTAAACATTTGTGATACAGTGGTTAACAAGTCAGGCGGCAGAATTTTATGAGGAGGGTATTCAAAGACTGGTGCCACGTTATGACAAGTGCCTCAATATTCACGGAAATTATGTAGAAAAGTAGATTAAGGTACAGGCTTTCATGTAAGATAAAATTATTGCGATATCTTTGCAAGTCTTTTTTTAATTTTAAAACGGTACTTACTTAAAAAACATGCCTCGTATATTACTTGAATCCAAATATTCTAAACCATTTTATTAATTTTGGAAGGTTGATTATCACACAAACGATAGTTTTCATAAGTCAGTGACCTCTGAATCTAACTAAACAAAAACTTAAAACTAATTATAAATGTATGAATTTTGGGGAGTGTCAGACCTTACGTTTTTGTATAATTTGCGTATTATGTATCTACATATTACGTTAATTGTCAATTGGCACTAAGCAAAATACAAAAAACAATTGCATGAGTGATCTAGTTACTTGTTCATATTAGTAAAACCACGTTTTTTTTTTGTTTATTACCTTTTACTCGTTTGTTGGTTAGAACTTATTTTACAAATGATACATACAGGGTCCGCCACCTAAATCTCCCCAAACTCGTATTTTCATTATTTTTTTAAGTAGGGTCCAAAAATTTATTTTTGGCAATTATGATATTTTGCAAATAAAGTTAATTTTTCTAAATATTTTTTTACCTTACCCCGTATAATAAATATTGCTTCATAGTTGGATGCCGACTTTTCTTTTCTTCAATTTGTGTCACACAAAACCCCAAAATTTAGAGCAACTTTTTTTTAATTGAGTACAAAGGTCATTCTAAAGGGTGAGAGGCTAGAAAGCGTTACCCTGCGATGAGGTTAGTTTGGTTTTCTACATCACGCACTAGCATCATCATAGGGTATCGTTTTCTAGCCTCTCTCTGTTTAGGACGAACTTTGTACTTGATTGATTATAAGTTACTCCAAATTTTGGGGTTTTGTGTTTTGTGTGCAGCGATGGGTATGTAGTCATAATTTGTAACATATTAAGCTGTTAAACTAACACTTGAAAAATTGTGAATAGCCATATTAATAGAATATGGCAGCGACAAATTTTTCTTGTTTTTCACTAAGAAGGAGTAAAAATTACACATACATGGTAACGACACAAATTAAAGAAGACAAAACTCGGCATCCAACTATGAAACAATATTTATTATATGGGGTACAGTAAAAAAATATTTACAAAAAAATTTAAAGAGTTTAAAAAGAACTACAATTTGACATATAATTTAAGATTGTTAGGTGGCAGACCGTGTATAGTAAAATAGCATGAGAAAGTATTTATAGATACATTTAGTACTATATTGTTTTCAACGTAGTCTTTGCTGTTTAAATCCAAATAAAAATCACGATAACAGATGGAACATACTTTAAATATTGATGTGTTACCAATTTTTCTTTTGATTTTTCTGTCGATTAAGAAATAAAGTATATAACTGTATATTCTCAAATTAMAKCTAGTAAGGCTTATTGGGCATCTTTGTCAAAACTAAATATATGAGGGTTATTTTTTAAATGAGGTTTGTTTCTAAATTACAAGCAATGGCAAGAAGGGCTCATGCGCATTTGCACCAGGCGTAAAAGTTATAAAGTTTATGAAAATTGAGTTGCTCACTGACCATGGAGTTATGATAATAATGTGATTTTTAAGTACAAAAAACTTGGCAGCGGGAGAAGTTCACTGTCAGGTTTGTAAAAGTAACAATCACATTACCATAACGCTATAAGTGACAGTAATAATAGAATCTGAAAGTGGGTGAGAACATTTGAAAACAGTAAGGTTAATGTAAAATTTAGTTAGTGATGTCAACAAAATTTGAGAGGACTGATGATTTGAAAATTATCAATTGATTTGCCACAGGTTTTGGAGAAACTGATTGATCAAAAATTGTGTTGTTTGGTTACAAGACTGAATTCTGATGATCACAAAATAAAAAGACTGGGTCTTTTTCACTTGATACAATCAGGAAGGAGATAAATTATTATTGGCTCATATTATTACAGGTAATGAGACTTGGGGGTCTCACATAACTCCTGAGTCCAAGTAGCAGTCAGTACATTTTATATCGAGAGGCATAAGTTTGATGTTGCACCATAATAATGCAAGGCCAGATATTTCTGCACAAAAGGTAAGGTCTCATCAGGTTTTTTGAATAAGAACAACTGGATGTTCTGCCTTCAGACCTTGCAAAAGATGATTCCAACATGTTTCAATACTCAAAAGACTTCCTTGGTACCTTGGTTGTCGATAGTTCAGAGAAGTGGCAACTACAGTCATTGGGGCTCATCACAGGTGTCAGATGTTTATGACATGAGAATTCAAAAACTTAAGCGCCATGGCAAATGCTTGAACCAAAATGGGAATTATGCAAAAAATTTGCAAAAGTATGTAGAATATGGGAAAAATGTATTTTATTGATATTTACAGTATTATTCTTTTTATTAAAAAAAAACACCTCATTTTAAAAATACTCCTTGTATTTGAGAGTTAGGCTACTTTCGCTCTCAGCCCTTTATTTGAAACTGCACTATTTATTAGAACGAAAGCTCTCAGTAAATAAATGAGAATTGC
This sequence comes from Rhyzopertha dominica, assembly GCA_025024175.1. NCBI lineage: Eukaryota > Metazoa > Arthropoda > Insecta > Coleoptera > Bostrichidae > Rhyzopertha > Rhyzopertha dominica. The sequence goes on from QCXZ01000003.1 coordinate 27,518,680, forward strand.
AATTGTTTTGGTTTGTTAAATGTGACACAAAAAAGAACATTTTTGCTTCAAATCTGTTGGTACAAACTCAATCCCATTGGTATAATGAAATATATCTGTTATGGTCATTTCTCATGACTCGTTTCTCTTTATATGAGCTTGTTAGAATCACCGCAGCAGATACATTTCATAGTATCATCTAGCCCATGAGAAATCTTCAATGCAATTGGGCAGATTGCAGATTTTGGTCTTTCATTGGGGGCATTTGCTCCTACTTTGTCAAGAAGTAGATAATCAACATAGATGCAGTGTAAACATATGGTGTGAGATTGTTAACAGAAAAATTATAACATTTTCTAAAATTCCTTTGAACAACTCCGATTATTTAAACTTTTTTACTAGTACACTAGTACTCATTTTGTAAGCAAACTCAAACATGTAGTTACAACAAGGCGTGTTACAGAAGTTCTCTACAATTTAGACAAAATTAATAAAAATTTACAGCATTTTTTACATAGAATATTTATCCTCAATAGGACATCACATCTGTAATAGTGTAAAGTAAAATACATTAAACAATTAACCTTCCTTAAAATATTGCAAAGAATTTAAGATTTCACATTTTAACATTAGTGGTTACTGTATCGGGTATTTAGGTCATATTTGACCTAAATTTTTTTCCTGGAGATTCTTCAAAATGTTATCCATGGGCGTTGAAGCAAGTATACCTAAATTTAATTTTAATTTCTATAATATCTATTACACATTTAAGTAATACTTTAGCTCAATATGCAAAATTTATAACACCCCTGTTATTGCGATGTATTGAGAATCTATAGCGTTCAAAATATAAAATAACATAAAAGCTTGTGGGCAGACACTTCAGTGGTGTTTCTGGAATAGTCAAATGTTCTATTGATCTGAACTTCAGTTAACACAAGTGTACGGCCCTGTTTTTGGCAGGTTTATATATGAAACCTCTGTCTATTACCAAATTGTCTTATAAAATCATTCTTTTTAAAATACTTAGTCTGAGAAACATGTTTACTATATCACACTTCAGCAGCCTGCAGAAGGACTTTTCCAAATCTTATTTATAGTTTATCCAGCAACACAAAGCAGTTATGTCATAAATAGTGTTTTTTTACTGCCACACTGAAATAAACAAATGCACTGTGATGATCCTATTAAAAACTTTGAACCAACCAGTTTAGGTTGTCAGCCATGTGCCTTGATTTAGATTTCTTTAAGTTAAAACAGGCGTGCTGGCATTTCAGGTTATACAATGGTGTTTAGTGTTTAAAAAACAGTTTTTATCGAAAGTTTTTAGCTAAAGTTATTAACAACAAAAATGCAGAAACTACTTGGTCATCAGGCTAAGGAAATGCTTCTTTCTTTTACTTTGAAAAAGAACGTCAAAATGGTAGGCCGCTGTTGCCCCTAAAGATTGTGACGGAAGTAAGTTACCTCGTTATGTGAATCATTACTTTCTTTTGGTATTAAACATTTTGTTGTTAGCGAGTCGCAAACACCTCGCAATTAGTTTATTTAGTATGTTTACTTATTCCTTCTCTTGTGCACAATGAACACTTGCGCCTTGGGCAGTAAAACTTCACTGAACTAGTTTTGGTTGGCACAAACGACTAGCATCCAGCACCACAACCAAAATTAATGAGGCTAGCAGCCGTAGATGCATAGATAGGTATACCTTGAATGCAGTCTGTATTTAAAAATTTCACATTATTCACATTTGAAAATAACGGTGTCTACTTGACATTTATATTTGAATATTGCACACTGCAAAAGCGGTTGGGCAACTCTGAGCTCCTATCATGATACTTCAATAAATGTAACTGCTTTGTTTCGCTGGACAAACTATATACAGTATTTCATAAATTACAATTTGAAATTTCAAACAGATTGGCAGAGTTACTAGCATCATATTTCTCCATAGTATACTACATGTATTGTGTTTACTATTCCACAGAACATTATAGTATATTATTTAATAAGTGTATAATGTAGACAATATTAAACGCTAATTGTTTACAACACGAGTGAAGGTAGTGAACTTATGTAACGTTTTACATCATGGACTTACCTACATCAAAATAAGTAAAATAAAACTAAAATACAAATTTCGTAAAACCTGTCCTTTATGCATAACTGGATATCCTTTGCATGAGAATATATGGCTATTTCAATGTTTTTAAACAAAATAGGTTTAATATTTCATATCAATTGAAATATATCATAGATAAAGCTGACTTTTGATACATAAATACTGTACTAAAACAGTTTTATTTATTCTAACATATTTATATATATTATGTATGAATTTTTTTTCAAATAATGATGCATTAATGTTGAAAATGAAACATGCTGATAAGCTAAAGACATTGTTACTTATACCTAAGAGAAACTGCTACATAAGGTACACAAAAATGTCAATTCACACTCTTTAATATTTTACACAAAATAAAGCAAACCACAAATCACTTGAGACTTTACCTGTGTATGTTTAGTTATGTATTACATACGTCTATCTGGAGTATTATGTTTTATAATGCAACTGACCAGCTTTTACTATGTAAAAAATGGTGCAACTACAGCATTCCATTCTTTAAGCCAATCACAGATTCATGATATCCAAGGTTTTAAATAAAAATGAATTAATATATAATAAATCTGATAATTTTATTTAAAAGTGTGCATTAAAAACAGTATAGACACAATGAAATAATTAAGTAAATAATCAATGTGAGTAACATATCACTTAAATTGTACCAAAAGAAATATTTTCATACCCGCTTATCTGTGATCTAATGGAACAGTAACATTAACAATAGTTAAAAGAGACAAACATCTATTTCTAGTATAGAAGGTGAAAATGTATAGAACATAACAACAAATAGGTTACAAATTTACAAAAAATCAAACCCTAATAACAAATCAATAAAAATCATAAAAACAGTGTTAATGCAGAATGTCCAAGTTATCACAGCACTTTTTACAATGGCACAACAAAAAATAGCTAGTTCAAAATGCTGTTTACTTATTGAAAGCGGGTATGAAACTTTACTATTGTAACTATAATTAACACTTGATCAAGTTTTTGTTCTAGAACTTCAGCACTAATAAAACTGCACATTATCACTGTTATCAGTTCATAACACTTTAACTAAAGTATGTTTACATTAAACACTAAAAATTGCACTATAGTCTTAAAAGAACTTAGTCCCTTAAACCACGATTTGTTTTCAAGCAACTTTTTAACGTTCCTCATCTTCGGCCATTTTCTTGTTTCTGGGAAGAGCAGCACATGCAGTTGATAACATYGATGGGAAGATGAGTTGGGGGCACTGTGTACTGGGTGACACGTCCCCTCTAGGCCTCTATATCCTGAACCAGAAAATTCTTTTGTATAATCAAACGGCCAACGGGGACGTACCACTCGCACACACAAAAACAACCCCCAAACAAAAAATTGTAATGCCAATTTGCAGTACTGACTACGGCATGTCCCATTAAGTTAAATTTTTATGTACAAGGTCAAATTTCATAAATCTTGATAGTGAGAAAGTTTAAAGTACAACAATACTGTATGTTACATTTGCATAAGTACAATTTTTAATGTACAGGTGAAAAAGAGAGTACAAAATAAAATACTATCGTTAAATGTAAATTAAATTAATATTTTTCACACTTAATTCAATATGATTAAGATTTTTTTCTATATTTAGAAGCTTAACAGAAATATTAAATCAAATAGAAAGCTAATACATTTATTTTGCAACAGCATTCATTTGTGGCAAAAAAGAACTGAAAGGCTGTATTTAACTTGTCAATCTGTTACAATCCAATTTCACTTTACATTGTCTACAAAATATCTCAATACTTGCTAGGACGTTCAAACAGTTAATGTTAACTTTTTGATCAACACAAATGAAACTTCTAGCATTCTATTATTATTACATATTTTAAATCTCAATCTAGTAGCAATTTATGAAATGAACAATTTCAATTGCACATCATTGTTCCTCTAAATTTTCCCCAAGGACACAATAGCAAGGAAAAGATTAGTCATACTATAATTAATAATTTGTTTCACTATATTATCTGTCAAACGGAATTTGAACCATCCTGCTCAACATGGCAAATCCCATATTGAAAATATTAACCCTTAGATACATTGCTTGAAAACTTTAATCTTCTCTCTATTCCCTTAAACTAAACTGTACCTTTTTTTTAAACTAGCAAAGACAATTTTGAAATGTTCTACAGAAACTACTACAAGTAGCGTGTGATTCTATAGTAATAATATTGAACTGGAAGCACATGACACAAAAAGTGATCGTACAGTTTTGTATATTTAGTATGTGCTGATTGATGTAATGTAGAAATTAAAGAGTGGCTTGTAGTATCAAACTAAATTTTAATTTGAAATAAAAATGTGCTTTTTCGAGTATACAGTATGTCATCTATAACAAATGAAAATTGATGGGAAAAAATGTAGCAGAAAGCCAATGGCATATGTGCAGCATAGATACTAAGGAATTAAATCGACCCTCATCTGTAATAAAAATGCAAATTTTTATAATCATATACAGTATGCCCTTTTGATATTGTGTAATTTGCGCTATAAAATAGATAAAAACTAAAGGGCATACCAATCACGGGGCTAAAAGGTTGTTTTCCCTTGACCAGCTAGTTTAAATATCTGGACCATTTTTAAATGATCATATGCAGAAGAAAAACATGTGAAACGTAAATTTCATACCTTAAAATGTTGATATGGCATATGGTAAACATGGGATAAAAATCTAAAAAAAAACATAAAAAGAGTTGAAAAAACTAAAGGGTATTTTTGAATAATCGTAAACAATATGCTTGTTTAGTTTTCATTAAATAACCTTTTAATTAAAAGATTTCTCAAACGGAATACAAATCGGTCGAGATCATCCAAGTATAATGCTCAAATAATATTGTGCCACATGCTTTCAAAATGTTTATTATAAATTTAACATAGTCACCCTTGACAGACTTCCACAAAAGAGTAACTGCTTTATTTTCTAATAATTTTTTCAATATTCAATAAGGGTGAAAACAACAGTGCTATTAATATTTCTTAATAAAAATGTTTAAATTTGTCACTTTTTCTTCTGATTTATAATTCGAAATATCTGGCAACCCTGGTGGGCGGCACGTCTCTTGATGGCTGATTCTTTTTAGAGTAGAAAATTGGTACTGATACCAACTAAGTAACTAGATAAGCAGACATCAGACAACTACTGACATCTAAATTTTACGTTTTTTATAAGTCACTAGGATCAGACCTCTACAACCAGCAGCACATCAAGAGAAGTGTCACCGAGAACTAGACCTTTACCCAACAGAGTTGCCAGGTATTTCGAAGCATAAATCTGAAGCAAAGTCGCCAAATTTAAACTGTTTTTATTAGGAAATTAAAAAATTCTATAGGACTTGTTTTTTGGTCCACTGAATATTGAAAAACTTACAAAAAGCTAAAGCAGTGACAGAAAATTGGTCATAGAAATATGTCAAATGTGACCATATTAAAAAGATAATTAGTAGTTCATAATTAATAAAAAGCACATTAAAAAAGTCCAAAAAGGGCACAATATTACTTGAATAGCATAGTACAGTCTCAACTGATTCGTATTCAGTTTGAGAAATCACTTAATTAAATGGTTATTTAATGAAAAACCAAACTGGTATACTGTTTACGGTCATTAAATAAATAACTCCCAATTTTTACAACTTTCTGCACATATGTCTCCATTTAAAAGTCAGAAAATGTTCCAAAAATTTACACTAGCTTGATCGATATGCCCTAAATCACATCAAAAGGGCTATACAATTATTAAAACATTGCATTTGTTCACAGAGATGAGGGTTGATTTTATCCATTAGGACTTACTATGCTGCACATATACCCTTGGCCTTCCTCATTTTTTTCATCAATTTTAATTTATTGTAAATGGCATACTGTATACTATCACTCAAAAAAGTGCATTTTTCAAGGAAATTAAAACTAATTTGATATTACAAGACCTCAGTAGCACTATTAAATTAAATATGCAAAACTCTAAGGGGCATACTGTATATGATCATGTCACTTTTTCTGTCACCAGCTGAAGGTCTGTGTGTTGATGACTTATGTAACTCAAGGCTGGTAACTTAATTATTTACAGCCCTGTCTTGAATGTCAAAGTTCAAATCCAGTTCATGGAACACTTTTCTCTCTTTCTTTTAATAAACTTATAGTTGAGATCAGCTGGATTTATCCCGGTCTGCCGGGGCTACTTGGCACTGAAGACAATACAGTAAGACTCAGTGTTACCACTACTGATGGGCGCTAGTTGCCAAATACGATAAAAGAGCACACCCTAAATGCAATATTTTTTTAAAAACATTACAAAATTGTTTTTGCTTATTAGTCGAAGAGAATTCAGAGAATTGCCCTGTAGCCTTAAGCTAACTGACAATATTTGCAAACACTGGATTACCCATGTTATACAGGATGCTGGGACACACAGTATATATAATTTAGACCTTGTACTCTTAAAAAATCCTTAAATGGGAAACATTCAATCAAGCAAATCCATGAATGAAGTATTACATGCACAATTATTTGGCTTCGATTATAATTACATAAAAAAAGTTTTGCACCAGATTTCAACATTACAACGTTTGGGAACATTAAAACCCTTTCCAACACTAAACACACATTTATGGTTCAGGTAAAGTCTCAATTGCATGTTATCTTATCAAGCCTCTTCGTATTCCAGCACCACACACAAGGATAAATGCCCTTTTAGTAGAAATACATACTCATAAAAAATAAACACCAAGCAGAATGCAAGTGAATGTACAAAACGAGCGCTACAACATAATAAGCATGCAATGCACTTATGAAGCGGCAAGAAACATAAAACTTGCCACATCATAAAGTTGATATATGCAATTAATCCCAATTACAGCTTAAATTTCTTACCTTTTAGAAAATTTTGAGCTAATTTTTGAGAAGAACGATGTCCTAGCAGAGTGTGGTGAATCACCTGGTGAACCCTGTGCATAAGCTGCCCTAGGTCGTGTTTGGCCCGAGTGAAACGTACTACGTGAAGACGTGTTTCTTGGAAATGCTGGCTGCCTCGTTGTTGCAGGTGACGCAGTTGTTCGACTATAGAACGAAAACCTAATAAATACTTGTTAATTTGGTGTATGATTCATGGGATGATATCTGTTATGATATTAGCAATGTAACTACTGAAACAAACAACAAAAGTAAAGTTTATGCCAACACTGTTCAAGATGAAGATGGTTAATGGAGAGTGAACACTAATTATCAATCTTACTCAAGAAGACTTAGAATTAAATGTTACTACTCTAATTCAACACTAGAATTTTGAGTAAGAAAACATAAATATTGTCTATCTACAAGATACATATAAGCTACAAAAAATAATACGAGTAGTTCTTAAATATGTCTAAAGGTGTTTAACTGTAGGTATTGACCTTTGACCATATCATGTATAAGTTTTGATGGTAACCTATTTAACATGAAAAAATACCTATGCAGAATAAAATATGGGTATGAAGGTTTTTTAAAATTAAATGAAATATTCTATTAAATACGAAAAAGTGTTTGTGTTTAATAAGAGCAAATCAAAGTTAAAAAATACATATTACAAGCTTTGTATATTTTAAATACACTAGTCTTCCACCTTTAAGCAATCATTAGTCACTGGTCACAAGAAATGCAAAAAGGACAACTTTTCTTCATTGCTTACACAATTGGTAATATAAAAAATTATTTTATTCTTGTGACAAAAATAAGTTTAATGGACCACTGATGTACTAATATGATGGAAAATATTAAGCACAACATATAACAATAGAATGTACCAAAATACATATGTTTTACACTGTGTGGTACCCTGAAATCACTTTGTATCCTTTATTTGTCAGCATTGGTTATCAGTATTCAGTCACAATATGATGGAAAACACTTTTTAATATAAATATCTAATACAGTTGGAATTTATATTTGATGTCAGTGTAATCAGATTCTGGAAATGGAAGTAAAAGAGCCAATGAAAAAGTAAAAAAGATTAAAAAAGGACAGACTCATGTAAACAGAATTCATCCATACTTAAATAATGAAAAACATTGACTGAAAAGCTGTTTTAACAACATCCTTTCACGCTAGACAGTGGACATAAGCATGACACTTAAGGATGAAATTTAATTTTAAGATGTGTAAACTTTATTTAGTAGATTTTATAAATTGCCATTACACATTTTGCATTCAGTACACTTTAGTAACATCTTGCAATAATAACATACAATTACTATGACACCTATTTTTAAATGCTAAATGATGAAACACAATAACTGATAAATTTTATAGTGCAAGGTCAATTATTAGGTAACAGTATGAAAAGCTTGTTAAATATTACTAATGCACATTTAAGAAAGATTGTTTTTGTTTTTATTAATGGAACATGCAACCATTAGCAAATATATGTGTATTGGTTCACAACACACAGATTCTCACATGTATCTCTAACGATTCAATTCCTGAAGTGATTTATTCTTAGGCTGTCAATGACTTGTGGTGAAAATGTAGGTTTGGAAATCTTGGTTAGCTAAATTATTATTCTATGTACCTTAGGGATAGAAAAAAGTATGTGTGTTTGTCTGATACATTTGGTATAAAATTTAACAGTAGTTTTAATGTGAGCTAAATATATTTTGTAATCACTAGGGCTTTTTCCAGAGCATTTCAATAAGTTAGTAGTTTAACTTTGATTAATTTAAACAATATGCAGTTCTCACCTCCAGATAAGTTCAAACTATGAAAAATCTGAAATTTTGGTATTATATTTTTATAAGCGAACATAGTACTAAGTGAAATGGAGACCACATTTTACTTTCTTTCCATATTTAATAGCATATTCACAAAAAATATGTCAAATAACTTAATTTCAAGGTAAGAATGTCACTTTTTAACCCACGGCTTCCTACAGTTTGTTTAGTTCCAGTTCAATTTAAAAGATAACCTTTTTTCTGTATCTTTACTGGCAAGTTATTAATAGATATAGGTTATTGTAATATGTAGTTTCTCACATGTGTTTGGCATCACACCAATTTTTTTTTGCTTCACTACTATATTATACTGCCCTATATTACCTATTATCAACCTGTTGCAGTACGACTTAAATTCAACAGCTAGAGATTAAATGTGTAAAATCTTTGGGTTGTGAGTAATGCTACATACAAATTAAAAGTTTAAATGCTTAGAGTAGATGGCATAGCAGAAAAAGAGATCATGCAATTTAGCAGCAGAATAACGTACCTAGGGCGTAAAGGGTCAGTAGTAGTTTCAGGACCACTACTACTGACAGAAGCTGACTTGACGTGGCCCTTGTTGGGCCTGAGAGTATCACCTGCGCCCCCCATCACCCCTCTGTAGAACATGCGGTTAGCAAAAGATATACAAAATACTGTTAGTACTAATCATTAAGTTCAACCAATATAAAAAGCTAGAACTGAAAGTACTGCGAAATAAGGTTTAATAGCTGAAAACGTTCGATTTTCACATCGAATACATACCCAGGCACATCAACAGCTAGGTTGGTTTTTTCATTGCTTCCCGCTTTGGCGTCGTAGCTGATTGTGGAACGTCGTCCGACAGAACCCCCTGAAGTAAGAGGTTTCGTTGTAACGGTGTTGCTCTTAGTCACTGTTCGAGGCTTACCTGGACTTTGCAAACCTTAAAGCAAACAAATTGAATGACTAAATTGGTATTTATACCCTTCAGAATTACAAATGCAAAGATAATTAAGAAACTGTATCATATGTTTACTGCATCTGCATAACTCAGGCTATCCACTGCTTGTTCTGAGCTAATCAATGTCATTTTAAAATAATAAAAATAGTTACCCAGTTGTTGCATTCAGCTGGTTAATGGTCAGTAATAATTAATCTTCATTATACATTCAGTAAATGTACACCTTGAACATTAGCAGTTAATAGGAACATGAAAGGTGTTGATTTTATTCATTAATGAATAGTACAAAAAACTTTTACAATTAACGTTACTTTTAAATTTCTTTAAGTAGCAAATACTTGTTGACAGTTTCAAATGAGTTGCAGATTATTAACTTAGTTTATTAAAAGACCAAACATATGTTAGTAAAGTTTTTTGACAATGCATGAAATTTTCATTGCAGTAAGGTATGTAATTCTTTGTTTTAAAGTTTAATAAAAGTAGAATTTAATGTAATGGAAATAAGTGCACAAACTATATATTTTATATTAGAAATGAAAAGAGCAGATTACAGTTTAATGATCAAAGTACTTAAATGGCTAACAAAATGTTCCTGGCGCTAGGTATTCGAAAAATAACATAATACAAACAATGAGGTATAAGACACTTTTTGGAAAGAATATGTTTTAGGAAGCTAAAGGCATGCTAATGTTAATTCCAAAATAGTTCTTGTGTCTATATATAAAAAAATGACTGATGGTCTTATATAGTATATATAGTAGACCAATGGTCCTATATAGTACATATAGTGGACCAAAATACAAATATTGTAAATGATTATCTTGCTTAACTTAAATAACTGTCTTACACCCTCTTAGAACAAAAATGAAGTTGAGTCCTGCCACCCCTGTGGACATCTGCACTTATTCAAGAAACATTCTGTATATTTCATTTGCAGTCACTTATCATAGTTGCTGTTATTAAAAGCTCAAACATACTTTTTGTTTTCGGAAAATTTTGTTTAAAAAACACAATTCTTCAAAGATCTTGGGGGGGGGGGTTGTTGTTGTAATACAGACTTCTCCATCGTTCTCATCTTTCTTTGTCAAATATCCTTAATTTATTCATTTTAATTTTTAAAGGCTGATACATGAAACTAAATTATTTAATGAAAAAGATACAAAGAATAAGCTATATGTATCTAAAATTTTAATGGAAACCTTGAGGATGGAAAATCTTTACAAAATTTCTTAACATTTCGTTCTGGTTTAGTAGATAACCTTAGGTTATCTAGCTCTCAAATTTGTAGGAAACTTCTCTGCTTGAGTCAGCTGGTTTTCAAATATTTGGATACTTATGCGTCTTTTATATTTGTGTATACGATTTGAAATAAATTTTTGATGCCACCTTACAGATAATCTATAATTCATTCCCGAAAAAAAAAAACATTGCTCCACAGAAGCAAACACTCAAATGCCAATCCTTCACGAAGGGGCAAAATAAACCAAATTGAGAAACACTGATCCAAAGTGTGTTAAGGTAGTATATGTTATGTCTCACTTACTAAAAATGAAGATAGTAATAGATAAAAATATTCGAACACCTTTAGATAAGTATGAAGGTAAAGCATTACACTGAATATTACTTGTACATGAAGCATTTCATATAAGTAAAAATGCTTGGCATGCTTTTAATTGGAGTGACCAATCAGATAAATCTACATATTGCTCCAAAACAAATTAAGTATGCTACTTCCTTATGAGAAAATAATATCACATGCCTGCTTGAAGTCAAACGAAGCTGATTAAATTTCTTTGAAAATTCAAGTCCAAACTTATTACCCAGTAGATAATTTTTATGGCTACATAAACGTTTTATTAAATACAAGCAAGTAAAATTATCATTTTTTACAATGACTAAACTAATGTGGTTTTCTATAACTTGTAAACATGTTGAATAAGTAAACTTATTGTGAGTTAAAAGACACAATGAGAAACAACTTACTATTTTCAGTGGTTGGTTTTGGCTGAGCACTGGCAGGTCTTGTATTTATCCTAGCACTATTTTCTTTAATAGTTGCACTATCCACTGTATTTTGTCTTTTAAATCCTGATTGATGATTGTTCGTTTGCTGCACCGTTTGTGGCTGGGGTCCAGGCCTAAGAGTTTCACCTAAAGCAACAGAAATGTACAATAATTTAGGATATCTAGTATAATATTCAACAACAGCTTTGAATTGCTTTTACAGGAGGGATTTTAATAAAATGTCTATTATGCACAAATTTAAGCATAATGACTCCCCTTGTAATGTTGAACTTTAGATTCAGTTTTAAATGGTGTTGTCTCAAACATTTATTACAAATAACAACTATCAAAGATTTGTAATACAAAACTAGCTTTCTGAGAAATGCCAAAACTTATTAAATTGAATATTGAAGCATATATCATTTATTGTCATCACCCGCGTTAATTGAATGTATTATTTTTCGTCATTCTCAGAGACAACTTTAAAGCTCTTTATAATTGAACATTATTGAAAAATATAATTTTGATAAGTCGCACTGCAACAACTCAAATATGTATTTTGGTAACTCAAACAAAATATTTGGTGCAAACTTGTATAAGTGGAAGTATGAGGGAACACCCTAACTACAGGAGTGCGTTTTATAACATGTGCAGACAATTCAGTTTCTGTGTTACAAAAGTGTTTCTACATACATTAATTTATTGCACATTCATGTAGAATATCATATTACAGAGCATACTCAAGTATGCAATTTCTGGTGTCAGAATAACCTATGTTTAAAAAAAAACAATAGTTACATTTGGCTCTAATTTACGACATGCAGTATTGTTCGTTAATGTTTTCATTGTTATTTCTCGTCCCCTATGCACAGTATGAATGTACAACAAGCACAGTAGTATAATTTGAAGTGAAGGGCAAAAAGTTATATAAAAGATATTGACTGGCATTGCTGCTAATATGTCATTAAAACAATTTAAAAACTACCTACTGAAGAAAAATTTAGATTGATACAAGAAGTGGAAGGTGGTCCCCATTTAACTCACTTTAAGGGAAATAAATATTAAAATAAAATAAATAAACATTTATGTGTACATAAAATGTATTTTACTTAATAAATCAAAGTCCTCTTAATAAGATTTTTTTTAGTAACATGTCAAAGTTCAAGTTATTATCGATTGTAGTTTGTATTAAAAAACAAAATATTTTTGGTCCTTATCAATTATTTTTACTTTGAAACTATTGAACATATATAAATTGTCTTTACCTTTCCTTATCCTATTACCTTAAATACTTTTCACAATATCAGCTATTGCACTTAGGAGTGAACCTATTACCTGAGATATACCTTAAATAACTAACATTTTTTTAAATGTGGAGGACCTTCAAAACCATATCTGCACCAATCTGATATTTCAATATTTCAATATTTCTATTTATATTAAGATTATGCAAAACAATTGTCAATTAGGTTAAATTAAGTGAAACTAACAAGGAAACAGGTTTTATGCTATATTTATGTTATGGGTTTGTAAATGACTGACTTATGGAGGAGTTGGATCTATGTGATCCGAATCAAATCAATTCAGCAAACGCTGGTTCTCCTTTTTTTTCCGCACTACCTCAAAATGTCGATATCAAAGCATCTGTTACATTTATATTCAAGACCTTTCCTAAAATTAATGTAACCGACGATGATGTATATATGACATAGTCAAAGACAGATTTCGACGAATGGCTTAAAATATGACCAGAATGCGTTATGGCCATCACCGATTTGCCAAAACACCAAATATCACTTTGTGATCATATTAAATAGACCTAAACACGTTCAGGACGTTTCACAATTGCCAGAAAGCGAAACTGTAAAATAGTTTGCTTACCGACATTCTTGTGGTTGGCAAAACACGTTGAAGTAATATAAAATATAATGAGAAACATTTATTTAAGCATGTATGCAAACGTAAAACATAAAATAATAACGCAATAAATTCCTCCACTTATTTTTGCGGAACTGCTGTTATGACACTTGTTATTACAAACTACCTACAGAACTCTTAGTTTTGCAGAAGATGCAAAGAAATAATGGTTTTATATGTTGTATTATTCTTCAATGTCCTTCCTACTTGTCATATGTTCTTGTACAACCGGATGCAAGTTGCATAGTGGTTTTCACCTGAATTTGCATTTAGCTACTTTTGTAACTCCTCTTCTGTTTCAATTTTAGAAACCAATGGATCCTTGAAGACAATTTATCTGCACTGTGCCTTGTACAGACTTCTCGTTATTTCAGGATGCAGGGAATGATTTTTATTACTTTGCACAAATCACAGTCGTTCAGTTCAACGTGCAGTTTTCTCATCTGCCATCCATGTAATAAGCACGTCTCTTACATCCTGGTTCGATCTCTCTACTGACCACCYCCTCACTTTGTGAATGGCACGGTTTTTCGTTTACCAATTTAAAGCTCGGCCATAATTCACTTAAGTTTTTTACTATACAGTTTGCAAATTCTCTTTTATCTGCCATTATTACTTTGAAATATCATAGCTGCACTTAACAAGCAGAAGATTTTTAACAGATGGTAAGCAACTTCTTTAGCTGTCTTGGTTTTCAGTGCTCAAAGTACATTTTGTTGAATGATTATCTTAATAATTATTAAGGATAAAAAAACATTATCAATCCGGCTTGGTTTGCATATCAAGTTGTATGAAGTCCACTTAAAATGGTGGATTCGTTTCATTAWCTACATTTGGCATCACTAGCAAACCTTCTTGTTTTACTGGTCTCAGTTGGCAGTGTTTGTAAAGTAACAAATAAATTTCGTTCTTCAGTGACGTCTGACAACTAAAAGAATTACCACACAGCATTCTGGCTTAGGGGGAAAGACCAGTAACTGAAGTAGCTTATAATTATGCTTTCAGGAAATTGCAAAATGTCCAGAACGGGTTTTGGCCTATTTAAAATGATCAAAAAGTGACATTTCGGACTTTGGCAGCTTGCAGGTAGTAAGAATGTATTTTGCTAACCTTTTTCGGCCATTGCCCATTATGTTATTGATCTTAACATATATAACCAAATACGAATAAACAATACCAAGTAAGCACTCACAGGTGCTTGAGTGCTGTCCAGATACTGCAAAAAATTCTGAAGCGTTAAAAATGGACATGGACAACACAAGCCGTCCTTATGGTGCAACCAAAATACATTTATCATACCTCCACTTGATGCCCTTCTGTTGGGTTTCGCATTTGTAGCTGATATTGAACGATGTACGCCCCTGTGCGATGGACTCTGCGCTGTAGGTTGTGGTGCTCCTACTGCCTGTTGTCCGGAGATATTCCGCAATGACAAACTGCTGCCACTCCTGCTGCCATCACTTTCCGGCTAGAGAAATTTTTTTTTGTGTAAATATCTCGCACTTGCACTTGTTAATTAAATAGCAATGCATAACTTCATATAAAACATAACACATCTCATGATATCTAGAAATTGCCTATACTCACATCTGTGCTTTTTCTTCCTAACAATAAATATGTAGCAAAAACGTCATCATATCTGGCTGTGTCCAGAGAATTTTCTATTTCTTGTCTATTATATCCCAAACAGACAAGAGCCTCTATCCTTTTGTGGTCTGACATATCTGGCTCGGGTTCCACGTATGGCTTTAACTCATCATTTTCGTACCTGAATTGAAAGCTAATTAAATTTATTACATATAGACTTGTGATATACAAAATGCAAACTATAATGATAAATCTATATAAAAAATATGACACGACAATAGTAAAGCAAATAATAATAATGACGATCAGCAAGAAACTAAATTATTATATCTGATAACACATACAAGCTAAGGTGATATCTTTACCTGCAACGATTTGAACACAATACACTTTTTCAATGTTGCTAAACAGATACTGGTGAATAGTGAAAAAAAAACATACACCTTTTGTGGAAGTTTTAGATTAATAACTACTGGTTCAGGGCCACTAGTAGTTTACAAAGAAGGTAAGTTATATAAAGGATGTACCAATTGCTGGTTTCTTTTTGTCTCTGATAAGCTTATTAACCTTTATAACAAAAGAATCATTTTGTTTGAGTAACTCTGGTAAATACTGAAAAAATATTTGCAAAGTGACTTTAAAAGAAATGTGCGGATACAGACTTTTTGGTCGAAATGAAATTTCAAGTAATGTACACGCTTGAAGGTAACAAGAAGCACCATGGACTCGTTCGGAAAGCACAGCTTTAAGAATTGTTGCGATTGCTCAAAATGTGCATTAAGATCCAAGAACGCAAAAATATACATAAACACAAAGAGCTGAAATAAAATTTMWACCAATTTCATTATGATTTCTCTGTGTGGCTTGAACAAGTTGCAGAAAACATCAATTAAAGTTGTAAAATAATTCTTTTGATAAAGACATTTTCATCTTGGATATTATGTAAACATATAGAACTGTAGACTCCGAGATTACGAACTGCCTTATGCAGTCATAGTGAAGGCATTGTATCCTCAAAGGATGACGAGGATGAGTGGTAGCATCAATGGTCAATGTATCTTTAAAAATTATAGTGGCAACAATGTAAAACTGAATGTAGTGCGATACAGACACATGCTATATGATCTCTGATGGTCACTATTGGGACGATTTAGACTTCGAAGTGGCTTGTGTTTAGCATACCGGCACAAAGCACAATACTGTCCCATGCAAAAGTCGACCCGATGTGCTGAAGTTTGGTAACCGCTTTATCAGCTGTTTTGGAGAAGTTAACTAGCCATAGCGGAGCTACAGTTTGATGTTGATGAACTACTGTCTATTTGAATTATTAAGAACCATTGTTACTCCAACGGCCCACCAATAATTGACACATTTTGGCAGAACATCCATCAAGCTATTCCTAAAATAGTTACAAATCATTGACATGCTGCAAAGACAGTTGTGGTAGCCATTTGACGGAAATTGTACCTTCTATGATAACTATACATTATATTCCTATAATATCAAAAAAAACATTTCACACTGTAGTTTTAATATCAAAAAGAAACCAGCAGATGGTTCACCCGAAACTAGAGAAAATAATAAAATTTATATGCTTTGTATTTCAACACATCTTGGTTGTACTGTCAAAGTTATACTTACTTAAGTTTTTCTTATACATAATGAATAAGATTAAAAAAGGTAATTAATAAATTATTTCGTTTCAATTAATATTATTATATTCCCCAGTTCTTAAATATAAACTCCCACCAAGTTTTAATAAAGAATGTCTTTTTACCATCTCTACTAAATATCAATTTTTCCATCACTCAGTAATTTAAGTCTTAAATATATCACCACAGCAAAATGTGTTTACAAATACCACTTTGCTACTTCACAATGGAATCTAGTTAATACATTTTCGTTAAATGTGTGAAACTGAACAGTGCAATTTTTTTTGAGATAAATTGGTTCTGGGAATGTTGGGAAGTATTACAATGAAATTTTAGTTCCCACCAAAAAAGCAAAAAGATTAAGATGTCGGTATCTACCTAATAATTTCACACGAAAAATTAGAAGTTTGGATTTGACAACTTTGTCCTAAGCACATCACATTATTAAGAAATTATTATTATTATTATTATCATTATTAAGAAATGTGGATGTGAGACCATGCTATTTGTAAACACATGAAGAATCTAAGCATTAATACCTCACCGTTTTCAACCCACCGTGGCTTAATGAAAACTAATGAGATAGGATAATACAACAAATATAGAAATATGTCCACTAACCCTACATACCCCATATTCATCCACTTGTCCCTCATGATGGATTCAAGACTAGCACGTTTAGCAGGATTTAATACCAAAAACTTCTTCAGTAAATTCTCGCAGTCTGTGCTCATATAGAAGGGTATGCGGTATTTACCTCTTAATACCCTTTCCCTGAGTTCCCTCAAAGTTGACCCATCAAAAGGTAAGCTACCTGATACTAACGTGTATAAAATTACTCCTAAAGACCAGACGTCTACCTCTGGTCCATCATATTTTTTGCCCTGAGGGAAATATAAATTAGTTGACAAAAATAAGTTACAAGTTTACATGTGAAAATTAGTGCTAAAAGTTCTATATTTAGTGCACATATAACGCCAATTATGCTTGCTATGGCTAAAATGACCTGCCATGACTTTTTTTTAGTAAGAATTAAAAATGACTAGAATACCCTTCAAATTTCTTTTCTCTGGGATTTCATATTTCTCCATCATTCCCTATATTATTCTTAATTGCACATGACAATACTGTTTCCAGTTAAAACTTTATCTCAAAGTAGATTTTATGTACTGTCTTTGTCGAACATCATATTGTTTTAAAGAATGTTTTTCTACATGACAATCATGCACATATATGTTAAGTTGTCTACATTATTCATAGATTATATCGAAATTAGCTTGTATATGTTCCTGTAGTTGACAATGCTAAATAACAAGTAGCACAAAACTATTACATCAGAACTATGTTTGACATTATAAAACCTGAAAAAAGCAGGTGTCCACTACAATTAATTGTTAATATGAACTGTTGTAAATTGGATGTTACTAGTGTATTTCATTAATTTGTAGAACAAAATGAAAAGGAAATAAATTTCGTATTTATGCTTATAAAAAATTTAATAGATTTGCTAAACGACACTACTAGTGTTCATAGACAGCCTGTAAAAATGATCAAAAAAGCAGTGAAGAAGTACATATAAAGACACTTTTTATCTTTATGAATAGTTATGAGGGCCCTCTAAAAAGCAGTACCCGATTGTGCCATATGGAGCGTGGTGAATAGTGTTGAATAAGGTTTAAAGCTTTCAGTTCTGTCTGCTATCTGTGCAAAAAATATTAGTCAGATCAGCATTGACTGTGCTATTTCTGTGAATGTTATAATAAATAGAGAACACTGCCAGTTGTGAAGTTAAGGCTATGATTAGGCATCTAAATGCAAAAAATGTGCAACATTGTGATAGTCATCATCAACTGAAGGCATATACAGGATTATACAACTTAGGTAACTATTTAAGTAGGAAAAACTCATGGCTGGAATAACACAACAACTTGGGCAATAATTCAAGTGGGAAAACCTTCAACGGTTTACCCTGTAGCCCAGACTTGGCTCCTTCACATATTCATTTCTTTACAAAACTCAAGAACGTTTTTGCAGATAAGTAATCATTTGAAAATGATAAAGAACTAAAGAAAGATGTGACCATGTATCTCAATACACTAGAGAAATACGAAGTTTGAATATAGAAATTCGTTGTATGTTATGACAAATGCTAAATTTGCAAGTTGACTATGTAGAGAACTATACTTCAAGGTATGTTCTTGATCTTGATATATTACATATTCATATTTGTTAATATATAGGTACTTTTTCTTTTTAAATTCTCAAATGGATACTACTTTCGAGACTAGACGAACCTCTTATTTAGGGTCAAATATGAGTTCAAATATTGACTTATAATGCATTTGTTTTTGAATTAGTATATAGCACTTGTAACTAGCAGTACATACAATTTCCTCTCCCTACAGATTGCAAGAGAAGAACACGAMAAACAAGTTTAGTTGAAACCTTGCCAAATTAACATTAATTTATAGTTATATTTTCTACTCCTTTTCTAAAGCCCAACYCAGACGACTGGTACATTTGACAAATACGCCATTATTTGTATATTTGCCAAATGCGCCAGGCAATGGATAAGCAAAGGACTCACACAAAGTAAAATACGCCAGCAATTTGGCGAAATAAACAGAAGGCAGTTGACCAGTATGGATAGCGCACGATCTCAAAACATTGTTGCTTGTGCAACTTTTGTTTTGATGAGTGGATAGTATTTAAAATTTAAAAAAAAGAAAAAAATTAATAAAAGAAGACGGTGGATGGTATCTTTAAATAAAAGCCGAGATAGGTAACTATTTGTTGCAAACTAAAATGAGGACTGAATAGTAGTGCAGAAAGATTACAAATATATGTACGGCTCCTGTGAACGTCACCGCAAGTGTAGACAAGTTCTTACTTAAATGCGCCAATAATTTTAATCCCTTTGACTTGTGCCATTTTTAACGACAGGCGATGGAAAACTGACCAGTGACAAATAATTGTACAAAAGTAACCCTCTCACACGGCATGGCAAGTATATGCAAGTGACAAATATTGGGCAAATATACCAGTCGTCTCAGTCCGGCTTAATAATGTGCCATGACATTGTAGAGTTCCTGATTTTATTTAATGACATGTACTACATAGCAGATCATTTTATTGGAAGAAAACTACAATTTCCGAGTTTTCTTTTTAGTAAAGTATGAAGATATAAAAATGAACAAGTTGACAGAGTTAGTTTCAAATGTCGGTACTAATTTTAACATATACTTGCTACATAGTACTAGGTCGATGTAAAATTAATACTAATTAGAAGTCTCCATATCCCTATATATATTGAAACCTTGATTTCTTATAATGCAAATAAATGACAGTATGAAATTTTGCCCAATGAGGTCTGAAGACCTATATGAAGTAACTGGAATTAAACATTCAAAAGTAATATGGGTATGTAACATCTTATGGCATAACCCATACTTTTAGATATTGACTAGTTCATGAAAAAGTGTGCAATACATATTTATGCCACACATTATATAGCTGCAAAATAACAGCACTATACATAGTACCACATAAAACAAAATCTATAATTTGCTCTGTCCTAGTAAAGGCAGAAAGGGTTTAACATATTGTCATATTTCCTTAATGTAGTGTACACATCATAACTGTCATATGCACATGTATCTTCCTATTTAATTTCTTATTGTGCTCAGTAATTTCATTATGAGTATACATAAAGTAACACATAAGTAAATAGCAACAGTACTCGTCATAAACTTACTTGAAAAAGTTCTGGTGCAGCATATGGAGGGCTACCACAGAAAGTGTCTAATTTGTTGCCTGGGGTGAATTCATTAGAGAATCCAAAATCTGCTATTTTTATGTTCATTTCACTGTCCAACAATAAATTTTCAGCCTTTAAATCTCTGAAAAAATATAATCGTTTAGAGAGCAAAATCTTATTTGCTGTTGAAATTAGTTTACACAAATACATACCTATGAATTATTCTTTTTTGGTGACAATATTGAACAGCTGACACTATTTGCCTAAATTTCGCTCTTGCTTCTTTTTCCTTCATTCTTCCATGCAGGACAAGATAATCAAATACCTCGCCCCCAGACGCATATTCCATTACCAGGTACAATGTTTTTTCAGTTTCTATTACTTGAAATAATTTTACTATATTTGGGTGGTCTAACATCTTCATTATCCTTACCTATAAATTCACATGTAATAGTGATCAGATTTCAATAAATATAGATATCAACAGTGAATATACTAGAATAAATTTACTTATTGGCCCAGTATTTTTAGAGAAATTTCAATCAATTATTATTTATGAATACTTCTACGGTATTATTTAACTAATGCTTATATAGGCCTAATTAATCAGCATTTATAATTTATAAGTAACAAATGGATAATTGCCGTTTCAATATTACAGTTACGTTCTGTTCACTCCATGACTCATGCACAGACCTTTGCTAATTAGCGAAACAAGGTCATTTCAGAAATGATTTAGTCTATGTTATTATCTGAATGAAATATATGCTATTTTACTTACTTCTCTAAACAACTTTTGAAGGGAACCAGGGTTTAACTGTGTCTTATCAATTATTTTAATAGCAACTTCCTTTCCTGTTGGAACATGCTTCGCTAGCTTAACTTTAGCAAAGTTACCCTTGCCAATTGTTTTGAGTAACTTGTATTTCCCAATTGTCGGTTCCTCACCAGTCCTTGAGCGATTTCTCGTCGAAGCGGAACCAATTCTTGTCGAATCAACAGATCCATCATTCCCACTCTGTAAATAAGTGAACATGTCAGGAAGTAATATATATAGAAGTTATAATATGTATCACCCATCTGTACAGTTTATTTAGTGGGCAAAAAATATGAAGAACAAGTCGGAATATAAAGCTAATAAAAACATGATTGTTGGGTGCCATGTTGCATGTTGCCCAGTTTAACGTAGATATTTACTTTTTGTGTTGCTATCTTAAGTACGATGTTTATCGATATCTCTGATTGCTAATAAAAATTGATAAAATGCTGACATCAGTGTGAAGTGCAAGTTAGAAATGAACAGAATCATACTTTAATAGCTTGAATAATGCAGACTGTAAAGATATGGGTGTACTAGGAATAAAAGTATTTTAACATTTTATATCTCAATAGAATGTGACTGAGGAATATAGTATTTTAATGATGAAAGTAAAAGAAAGTAATACACACTTAATAGACAACTTGCCAAATTTTCCTCTAATTTTCATTAAAAAAATCACTTTATGACATGATTAATAAAAATGGAGTGGCTTTTAAAATATTTTTTCATTATAATACACTAATATGGCATTAAAATTGGGGAAACGAATTTAACGTGTTACGAGTGCTAAATATTTTACAGATTCTGCATATAATTTGCATTTTTAACAAACATAATGCATCACAATTTTTTATACTTTGCAATAATATACTAAATCTTCATACAGTAAGACTTGGTCTGCATTATCCAGTATCCCTCACTGGATGTTCACTATGCAAAATCACAGACTGCAGTTTATTACACAAAACATGAAAAATATAGATAAGTTACAAACACACTCATCACTACCAATGTAATTTAAAATTTAAGAGCTGGTTAATTCCACTGCAATAAGATGACTAACATTCAATTAGCAACATAATGTAAACTTACTCTAACCAATGAATAAATATAATAATACTAATCCTTAAGAAATACCTGGGAACTATTTTTGTTGTACCTCGGTCTTGGCAGAGGTACTCGTTCGGGAACTTTATGTTCTTGTGCATCTGATGCAGCCCTGCTAAGCGGCTTACTTTTGTTGACCTTCTCCGTTCTATCGGCCGCACCTGTACTACTTCTAATTTTGTTGCTTCTGTCAAAAGGCTGTGAATTTTCAGCTTCCATATCACTCACTCCTGGCTTTAAAAGGTTTTCAACTTCATTGAAGGCTTTCAGCGGCGCCATCATATGTTCTGGCACTTTTTTGTTAATCGTCTCCTGTGATTTGTCTTTCTGGCCCTTTCCACCATCTGGTTTCAAATTTTTACACAGTTCATTGAATTTCTGCATGTTTCGCTTTCTGGTTTCTTCAGCTTCCATTTGTGATATGTAGTTCTCGACTTGTAAAAGGGCATCCATAGTTTCAATATTTTTATGATCAGTCTGTTTTGGTGGTTGTATCTGATAAATATTTATGCAATCCTCTTTATTTTTGCATATGCTCTCAATTTTGGGTGATTCACTTGCGGAATCAACCTTTTTGATATCAGAAACCAATTTATAACTTGTTAATTGTGAGAGGTTGTTCGTCTTATTCAAATCCTGTGTAGCATTACTGTTCTTGCTTGGAGGATTTAAGATGCTTGTCAACTTGACCGGTTTCTCAAATTTTGGCGATGATACCGGGCTCGGAGTTGGTCTTGAATGCTCACTATGCGCAGAAGATGAGCTCTCAGTGTCAGTGCTGCCACCTTCTGAATTCAAGCCGAACCTAGCATTGATTCTGCAGTTTAGATCCTTGTATCTAGCACTCAAGGGATATTCCTTCTTTTCTGCGAATGTGTTTTTGTACCTTTCGTTGTATTTACCAGCGTTGGTGATCTGTTCTCTCTGGTTTCTCAACATTTTTATACCGATATCAAATTTGTCTTTCAATTGCAATTTCTTTTTATAATCCTTGCCGTTGATCCTGTTATTAATTTCAATCATACGGTCCGAGTCACTCATCTTTTAGTTCTGCGTACATTGGGAAAAAGGAAATTAGCACAAACCGTATATTTTCCTATGCAAAACACACACTAAGCAAAAAGCGAATATCATCTGGACGTACAATACAATAAAGGTGAGACACACACATACACTATTACTTTCATTATCAGAGCACACATAAAAAAAATCTTATCACTAATACAACATACACCCGATAAAAGCACTTCACCGTTAACCACAATAAAAGGTATATTCTAGGTATGTATTTCGACACGATTACAAGCAGTTCACAAGCTGAAATGTAGCTGCAATTCCAGTCTTTGGCACAGTAAAATCACATTTCATATTGGTACGAGACACTGCGTAACTTTCGTAATTCGCGCCACCGTTTAAGCCCGTTTCATTCTGTTGTCATTCAGCTAGCAACTACTTGCACCGCGATTCAATTAGTGTAACTTCTGAGAGAAGCCGTAATACTTATCATGTGATGGAATTTAATATGTAATAAGAGTTGGTTGTTACACGCAAGCCAAGGTTAACTAACTCACTAACTGCAGTAATCTCTCGCTAGGTAGGTAGGTAGGTACCGATTGTTTTCGAAAGGTAACGCTCAATATTTTATTTCTCATTGTGACGTCAGACGACAGATCATTGGGTAAGAACGGAAGTTTGTTACCGGAAAATATCTTATTAAGCGCGATTTTTATATTTGCAGATTGTGTATTAATATGCATATGTAGATGTATTTGAATGATACTTGTTGACATTTTACATTAGCAAACATTTTCTCTGTGTACGATTTTTATGCCGAATATAAATGACAAATCTTTAGTGAAATTTGGCATTGCACCGCGGTTAGTTTAGTTGCTCCCATTGACCTCCGTTTTTATCCCAAGCAAAAAGAAGGTGGGGATTCGTGCATTATAGCAAGTTGACCAATTTAATTTCAAATTAAAATAACAATTACAAACCGATTCGTAGCAAGCCACAAACATAATGTAACATAATTAAGCATATAATGCTGAAACACAGGTGAAAGTGCAGCGTAACAGATTCAAGGAATATGCCCACGAAATAGATAACACCGACTTATTTTGGGCCATGCTTCTACGTCAAACAAGCTAGGTATGCGTTATATGTTCTATGATCTAAACGTATTCGTGTAAGCAATCTGACTACAAACGTTTTATAATTAATAACAAGTTGCCTGTTTCAGTCAACTAAAACAGATACGTGGGGCAGATAATTTTAGTGAAATTCCGCACTGACCTAAATATAAGCTTTAAGCTATATTATAGCATAATTTTTATAATGCACCACCCCTGTAGTTATTCCGTGGAGTCGACGAGTTAGGTATCTTCAATTCGTCTCAAAACCTATCGCTTTGATAGGTTTTCATATTAGTACGATATGAATATAGTGCTGCACGAAGTATAGCCACATGTGACGATTTAAGAAAGGACATTAAGAAACGTGTATAATGCAAATTAATTATGTTTAGAGTGGGTAGGTGTGTGGTAACCTAACCTTGACAAGGTTGGATTAAACTCGACACAGAAGTTCAGACCTCTATATGCAGGCTACCTGCCTACATAATATCGCAAATATACCTATACGAGTACGTGCGCCTTGTGTACACGCAGCACACTTGACACAAATATCGCATTACATTTATGTTTGTTGTAACCTAAAACTGTGCATGAAAATCAATTCGAAATAACTGTATTTCTTCCATAATCGATACTTGTATATCTACCTATTAGGAAAGTTTGTGCCATTTAAATTTGAATCACGATATAACATTGCTAGTGATAAAAATATTAGTATAACATGAGTTGGCAAATAGAATGAAATATCGTACTGTACTTATATTTTTATAGCTGATGCAAGAGACTATATCAAAAGTGTAACATATGCGTCTCATTTAAATTAATCTGAAAATGACTATATGGACTATAATAAAATACATGGTGTTGCAACAAGGATGGTAACCGACTATCTTATCAGGAATGCCTTTCGCTTCCGATGTTCGGGGTTTTTGTTTGTAAAAGCTTTTAAACATGACTACTAATTTCTAGTGCTGCCGCTAGATGACGCTTTTATCGTTATCGATAAAATAATTAATTTTTAATCTAAACTTTCATGTACAAGCATGACAAAATTATTTCTACTACCTTACTCAGATTCGCGCATATCTGCATATAAAAACAAGGTATAAAAACGTATTGCAAAGTTGCGGGTTTGATATTTAAAATTAATGTTAACTATTCGAAATTCTTAAATGAAGTCATAGAAGATCACCAATAAGCTTCCAAGCCCAGTAAACCGGATTCATTCGTTTTTAACAGATTTGTCGTTATTTACTGTCTTAATTTAATCGAAACCTAATAATACTTCGGTTAGGAAAACGCGATAATGCCATCTGTTTAGTATTCGCCATAGTTCTATTGATACATTGAAGCTGTTAAATCCTATTTATTAAAAATCACATTGTCAAACATATCTAGTATAAAACTAAATGGTTTACTTGGTTTATTCGCAGAAGTTGTTAATCCACCTTACGGTATTTCAAAATATCTTTTGGTAACAAAAATATGGTGAATACTAGACGAAACTGCACTTAACCCAAAATAAATAAATTTACAATCGGTTATATTAGTGACATAATTGAACTGTCCTCACTTATTTCTGAATTTCAAGTTTACTTTTATAGCGGGCATTCGGAATAGTGAGAAATGATTTGATTTTTGACATAAGAATTAAGAATCGAAATTCTGGTTACAGAGGATGTTGAAATTCTGGTTGTAGAGGATGTGAGGATAAAAAACGTAAAAAGTTGACTGCTTTTTAACTATAAATATCCAGACAAGGCTTCTATAGTGCAACATACAGCTTCCAGTTGCAATGAACTGGAATGAAAATTCGCATATCTCATGAGGGGTGGTATCAATACAAACTAAGGTTAGTTCCTAAAAATGACGATCCTAATGGTAGAGCTGAATTATGTGCCGACATGATGTAGAGGTGCAATACTGATGCTAAATTAGTCATTCTATTATTTTTTCTAATGAATCTATCTTTAACCTCAATGCTACTGTCGAGACAAAAAATTGTTGCATGTTAAGCATTCCAAAATCGATAAGCGGATAATGTAGACATACTTCGATACAAAACTAGGACCTTGGTTCATTGAAAAGCATCTGGAATTGCTTATATATCATCTCGTTCCTGCTTTTGCCGGCGTGCTGTATCCAAATCCTGAAGTTTCCAGTCATAATTTGTAGTTTCAGTAGGACGGAGCAACGCCGCATTACTACGTTAATATTCGCAATTTCTTTAATGACATTTTTACAATTTTACAGCACGCTCGTCTGAATAACACCTTTTACTTTCTACTGGGTTATCTTAAGGGCTCTGATGCCAAAATTTATCGGTATAATTCCGACGTGCAGAGTACTCAGCGTTACGCATAAAAGAAAATAGAACGCTACTGAAAGATGACCACAAACTTTCAGAAAATTTGTGATGCATAGGTAATTAATTAATGTAGGTATGAATTGAATTTAAATTTACAATTTTTATGAGATTCTTCAGCCCGGTTGTAGGTATAAGTGTTAGTTTCCAATGATGTTCTTTGGTTTCTTACGTGGCCTCACCCCGTGACTGGTATATTCAAGCAGGGCTTCGAGCAATTATTTTTTCGTTTTTTTTTTGTAAATATAACATTTTTTCGGGATCGCGGTGTAGATTCACTTATTTTTTTTTTAAGTTTTCATTATCAAAAAATATATATTTTCTACTGGAATGATAGACTGACATAAACCAGAACATAAGCTCATTTTTTCTCGGTTCAGTTTAGCCCTGTGATTCGAAAAAGAATTTTGAAACGAAACAGAACATAACTGCTGATCTTTTATTCAAAGAAATTGTGCTCAATATCGTTACACTTTCTATAGAAAAAATAAAAATTACAATAAAGTGTGCCATACATATACATACGGAGAGCCTCTAATCTAAAGTATAGAATAAATTCAGTATATCATTTTAACAGTATTTACACAGAAAATACTGCAATACACCAAGCACACATAACATTTATACGAAAAAAAGTTTAATAATGTACCGGAAAGTTTTCGAGATATTCGGTACCAAAGAATTCGAAATGTGTTTCATCAATTTAGTACACTAACTATTTTAAACATTTCAAAAAGATTTTGAGGCAAATTATTTCATTTATTGAAATCAACATCAACAAACGACTAAAAGAACGGAAAGGATTGAGGTTCTGTACAAATAAAAAATAATTAAAGCGTACACATACACAAGAAAATCAAAGTAAATGTTGAAAATGACCTCCAAGCTTTTTTTGACAATATCCCATCCGCCATTGAAACTTCTGGAGACTTTATCAGGAGTATCGCCCGGAATTTCCCGCGCAAATCGTTACAAATTCTGTCGCCTAGTTCGAAGATGATACTTTGTCCATTGAAATAGATTTTGCTTCATAAATACCACCATAAGAGATACTTAGTCAAAATGGGTGAGATGAAGACATCTAGGAGGTCATGCGATAGCACTCCATGACCAATCCTTTGATTAGCAAATACTTGGTTTAAATATTCGTAAACGATCCTTGCGAAATGGGGTGGCGTCGATTTTTATCGTTCGCCTTTTATTTATCAACGCGTTCGCTTCACTGCCAGCCCAAACGTGAGCTTTTTGTGAAAATTGACTGACATACTCGTATTATTTTCCGGTGTGGATTTCCAGGATACCAGTATCTACAGTTTTGTCGGTTTATTGTACCGTCCAGATAAAAAAAAGTCTCATCGGAAAATACAATACAGCGTGACTATTTTTCATCATTCAGGCGTTAAAACATTATTTCGCAAAATTGTAACCTGCGGTCAGATTTCGTTTCGTGCTTTATTTTATAAGAGAGCTACTTTTATTCTAATTTAACATATTTCAGGGCAAAACTGAATGATTTCGTTGTCTACTAATACTTGGCGTATAAATATAAATGCGGATTTTTTTTTTAAATATCGTAATAATTTGCTTCCATCATGCTAACAGTGAACTGTGTAATTGGTTCTCTGTTACGATATTTGTAATACTTGCGTTTGAACACTATCTCCCTAACCCATTATCATCAAAATTTCTACTATAGCGAATGAAAAATAAATTCGGAATACTATTAGCCAATGATAATCAGCAAAATACAGCAACCAAATTTTCGAGGAACACGTGCCTTGATAAACAATTAGACTCATCTCATACCTTTTTCGACGTTTTTAAACCTATGAAACTTTCTACTTCAAAGTCACACTTTTTCACGTTTTCTTAGAAAAAATGTACTCCATAGCAATCCGTTGCAAAAAAAGGGACGACGCTAAAAAATATCTAGTAGCCGATGACGTCATACCTCAAAAACAAAACACGAACAAAAAATATCCCTTCCTGGCAAAATGGCTGTTCCAAAAAGTAAAAGCTGGCACATTCAAGGATTCTCTTTGAAAATTCTTCTAAAATAATTCAATTTTTTTGTATATGTATATACAAGCTGCCATGAAAGTGGTCTAGATGGCATTGTTGTTAACATTGCATGTTTCCTATTAGGATATTTTATTGCAAAGTAGAATTATAAACGTATTCAGAAGGAGACATTCTGATCAGCTGTGTTGGCACCTGGGCAACAAAAAAAACAAGGACGAACAGCATTTTAGACCAGTTTAGTTTTCAATAGCTTCACATCACTCAATTTAACCACGTTTTTATCGTAGGTACCCAACTTCAAACACGCACAGCGCGCACGCTTGATGTTTCGTTAAGTTCGCAATAATTCACATATTCATAATGATACGAATAAGTACACATGCAGGTACGTAAATAATTGTATTACAAAACAAAATGATCGCCTACCAACGCAACAAATAACATGTTTTTTACAATGCGACAGGATGTTGGTATTGAAGTTGTTTTTATTACTTGCTTTGGCTGGTTTTTTGCCGTATTCCATTTATGCTTGAGATTTTGGCTGAGGTGATGCTGATGGTGGTGGTGGTGATGTTTTGGATGTCTGGGGGAACGATGGAAGTGCGTTAAAGTTGCGGCGGCCCCCATTCCTTGCAGCGTTAGTATTTTTAGAGAACGAGTCACGTCGGGTTCAGTTTTATTACCCGTCGAGTTTTCACTTGAACCATCACCGCGCAACATATTGTGCACCCCGACACTATTTCACGGACTAAAAATCCACTTCGTCCGGTCAAGAACAGTTCAAACTGTGATAACGCGGGCGATACGGCCATGGATGTCTTGACCCGCGATTCATAACATAACCTATATTTTTGCTGCTCCGCTCTTATATGGGAGCCATAAGCGTAAACAAGTCAACTCCGCCGGTCGGTGTTGGCAACGTCAGTATCGTTGTTGTGTTTTTATAATACAGAATAATACATTTCACGATACCGAACGCMCACCGATAGTATTTTTTTATGTGACGCGCACGATTTTGCAAAACGCAAAAGTTAAACACGCGCTTAGTTCTAGTTCGCCCGCCGCACTAAAATTTTCCATCGCGACCTACTTCGATGATGAGTAAGCAATTGGATCCTTTGCGATGCAGCGGATGAGCGGGATAGACGTAATACGAAACGGACAAGTTGATTGAGGAAACGTTTCGCAGGATCGTCTGCCATAAAAGAAAGCGTGTACCTACTAGCAATAAATAGTTGGGTTAGAAAAACGAGAATTCTGTTGGTATTTTTTTTACTTCCCAGCAGCGTAGTTTTTTAATCGAATTTCACAGTTAATACTCTTATTCAAGAGAGTTTATTGATTTGTACTATTTTTAACCTGTAAATTGGTACCTATGCTTGTGCTGTTTAATACTGTTCACACACCAGTTTTTTTGCTCAACTTGCCTATAGTTGTAACTTTAAACACATCTGATATTTAAATTAAGGTCTGATAATTATTCAATTGGTATATAAAATACGTTGTGCGAAAGATAATGACTTGTACCACATAGTTCACTGGTTTATAATACAGGGTGCGCAAAAAAAAACAATTTGGAAAGCAAACAAAAGTCAAACTAAAATTTTAGAATTTTTTTCTAAATCCATTTACTGTACATAGTACCGTTTTAAGTCAGTGGGACTGACAAAGTACAACACTTATGCGATAGTCAGTCCGCATTATCGTAGGATTTATGTAGGTATTAATGGAGTCTGTCTGTGACTTTGTGATCAATACCTGAGTAATCCGAACACTAAATACGAAATTTTATACTAAAAACTGTTCGGAATAATCGAATACTAAGTAGCTACGAAAAAATCTATTCGAAATACAGTAATTCGAATACTTTATTCAGATACCCTAATATTTGCGATTTTATGCTCTTTATTTTATACCATATTAAGTATTTTATTAAAAAAAGAAACTACAGAAACCAAACAATTTCTAATTCTGTTTAAAGCTTTTACATTATCACATTTGTATTTGCTTTTATCAAAACTAAATTCTCAAACCTAGTGTTTATTAAATAACTTCTCTTCAGACTATTAATAATTGTGACAAACTGAAAAAGTCGTTCTGAGACAGGAGATGGAAGACCTGTGATATACTTCACAAAAACTTATTTCACTGGAGGATATTTTTGGAAAATACCTTGTTGGTATTCCACCTATTGCAGCAATTCAACAATATTTTTTAATATGTGGAGTTTGCTGATTTGATCTTGTGGATAAGTAGAGCTCCATTTTGGACTACTGAACAATTAACTAAAAAATTATGAAATGATTATAGTTTAAATATTACGTGAAGAACACGTATCATGATCACTCCATCTGTTCGGTGATCGGAGTATAGTATAAACTTTCCACGTTAAATTAAATCTACCACATCTTGTATAACGTTATTAGCACGATAGTTAAAAAAAATAATTACCTAGGTAATCTCAAATATGCTGTACTAAGAATTATCGTGCTTATGTAATTTAATATTGCAGTTTATGGGAACTGTTAATAAGTTCTGCATTGATTATCAACATTCCAAGGAAATATTTTATCTAAAGATAAACATTAAACTTGAACAGTGCATTAAAAAACTGCAAAACTTCTTTATCGAATATAAATAGGTCTATCACCTACCTATAAAAGATATATAAACGTATATAACTATGTATTATAAATTCGAAGAAACGTAAAAAGCGATAACGTTGATACTATTTAAAGAAAATTCGCATTCAGAATTTCGTTTGAGATCCAGTCATTAGAACAAGAGATGGTTGTAATAAAAAAAGAATATATTTCTGTGTTCGTAGTAAGATTATTTTTGGATACGTATTTTCCATGTGAAATATACATCAAACGAAGGCTTGCTGTACAGATGGAAACCTTACTATTGTAAATCGCGAAGTCCTGCAAATGTAGGTGGAAACTACAAAATTGCAATTATCTCACAAATGACCCCAAATAACCTCTACTAATTACAATCGTCCGTATTGTGAGATAACAAATTTCCTGTTAATACATAATGTGTAATTTCACATTTTTCGCAACTGGTTCAGTGTCTAATACATTAATACATAACAGTTTAGCACAAGTACAAATTGTTTTGGTTCGAAACACTTTGATCTCGGTTTGATCTGGTTCTTTAGCCTTTACCACAGGTGTGAGAATAATGTGAAACAAAAAAAAATAATAACTCAATGCCTATGTTTACCGCAGTTTATGCTAAATTCTGCTTTTTTTATATACATATTCTCCGTGAAATCTAACAATCCCCAAAATTATTATTGGTAATATGATTTCCGTCTAAAAATTCTATTTAAAAACGGTGTTACTTATATATGTCAATGCGTAATGTGCACATTACTGTATCTAAATGAGCATAAGTAATTCGGTTTATAAGGAACTATATGAACTCGTAGCTTGAAAGTTTCTGAATTGCATGTGGCTGTGCAGCTTATTACATGACATCATGCAATGCGACCCCGTCATTTGCACAGAAAACTGGTGCGCCTCTTAAGTTACTTAGAAAAATCGTGTMATGTAATATAATAAATAGGCAACTGTGAAGATCAACACTTAAAAATTTTATCGTGAGATAATTTCGGAATTACTGTGGCTACGCAGAAAATAAGGAAAGGTTCATTTTGTACTGTGCAAACGCATCTTTAGTAAAATCAACAAAACACACAATTTAKCTCCCGGAATGTTTGTACACAATCAGATTAAWGATTAAATATTTTTAWTGGAACCCTTTATCACTAATTAACTCCTAGAACGGCTACACGAAGAAGGATTTAGCACCTTCTAAACTGGGAGCAATACWTTCATTTAATAGTGTGTGGTATACGCATTAATGTTATTGAAGCACCATCCTTAAGCGAAAAAGATTTTTGCGCTACCTACTCTACAATTACTAGAAAAGTTGTCAGAACATTATTCGAAAGTAAATGGCGCAACTGGCAAACCAAACTTTGTTACACAAATCCGAACAATCACTAAAATTCAGAAGTATAATAAATCTGTAGTTGACGAGTAATCAAAATAGCCAGACAACCGAAATCCAATCTGAAATTAGTTTGTGTGGTGTGACCGTTATCCCGAGCCATTGCTACTAAAAAATTTAAAAGATATCTATTTTACTGCTTGGGCGGAAAATATGAACATACAATGGGTCTATGAATAGATGCATAAACAATTTTCTTAATTTTAGAATAGTTACTAGGGAAGAATGTGTCCTGTTTCTTGCAAAACTAAAGTATACAAAAGTAAGTCGAGTCTTTATTTAGAAAGTGTTCCATACGTAAAGTTACAAAAAACACCATCAATAATGTTATAATAAACATGCACACCCCATTTCATAAATATAAAATGGTATTCACATCGCGTAAAATAAATATATTGTGATATGCCAAGGAAATGCTAAAACTCCCTAATATAAGTGATAAGGTCAAGTAGAGAAATGCATGTCTATACTGTGCTGTCTACACCTCAACCAACTGCAGATAGTACTATTTCGCTGTCATTACAGCTCATCAGTGCAGTTTAGGTCTAGTGTAGACAACACGGCATAGAACTGGTTTTGCTTATATACCAAAGCAATGGTATGATGAAAGTAAGAATTTAGGATGGCCATGCCATCTGTCAGCATTACACTGACATGATGACAAAGCCACCTAGCTGCCTTAACGGGTTCTTGGCCGTTAGCAAAAAGTGCCATGGGGGCCTGCTGTTAAATTGAAGTATGCAGTTGCATGCCAATTTGTCAGGCTACAGGTCATTTCCTTTAGGAAGTAGTACCCGTTAAGGCAGCTAGGTGGCTTTGTCATCATGTCAGTGTAATGCTTGCAGATGGCATTGCCATCCTAAATTCTTACTTTCGTCAAGTAGAGAAGTTGTGAGAGGAATGTAAAGGTTTCTGGCTATTGATATAGGGTTCTTAACATGATAATAAAAAGAAAAGCATATAATGAAATTACTTTTAAAGAAGGCTATAGGTGTTGAACCTCTGCTTAACTAGTCGAAACAGGAGTCTTGACTTTGTTAAAAGTCCGTAAGAGGTGCAAAGATTTTGTGCAATTGGGAATGGGATAACAAAGAGAAACGAGTTGCACAGATTGCGTGTCATAAAATCGCGACGGAGATTTTGATATTGCTGAGACCGCTTAGAATCAGCAAGAAATTTATCTATGGCATTAAGTAACGATCCTCTGCTGGCGATGACAGTCCAGAAAGTGGTCGAACAAGCAACAAAAGCGTGAAAGAAAAATTTCACCGACAAAACACCCGCTAATGGAAAGATACCCAGGGTGGAAGGATGGTGATAATTTAGCGGGGTGTGTCTTTATGAGGGAGTATTTTTCTGAATAAGGAGTGAAAACACTAGCAATCAATCGCAAAACCGACATTTTAAAAAAGATGGTAAACCGCCTGAAATGCAGGATGTTTGCTGGCAAAGAGTGAACCTTCCAGCAAGCCTCGGTGCCAGTCCATAAAAAAACAACACAACTCCCCGGTTTTATCGCCGGTCAAGATTGGACTTCTGAAAGTCCCGACCTGAATCTATTGAACTACCGGTTGTGGAACGTTTTAGAGTAGAAAGGAGGCTCTGAATATCACTGCAATATTGAGTCATTAATAGCTGATTTGATAAAGGCGACTTGTTATCTGTTTGAGAAAATGCGTGTAGTTCAAAGAGGGACACTGTAAATCTTTAATTTTGGAATCATCTCGAAGACAAAATATTATAAAAAATAATCGTCAGCTTCCTGAGAGAAATTTCTCAGGACCATTTGAATATTCTAATAGATACGATTCGACGTGGTGACTGTCTTAGGCATTCCACACATAATGTCCAATCACTGATTACAACACATTCGAACCTCGTACTTTGTATACCTTAGTTGTGTAATAAGCAGGACTCAAACCCCAAATTTTATTCAAAAATTCAATATATTTTTCCATTTATACCTCTTGTTACATCTGTCCCGAGACACCCGGTATAATCGTGGCAACTAAATATTTCAGACAAAGGAATACATCAAATATAAAGTAATTTTGATACATTTTACTACACCAGCTGTTTCAGTCATAACAAATGGCACCTAATTTGATGTCGAGTATTATGTCTTAAAATGTATTTTCAATATAAACCAGTAATGTTTTAAATAGTTACAATGATACCTACATGTTTTTTATTTTTTCCTCCAACAACGAATGGTAAACCATCAACAATTGCCACCACTACTCCATTTCTATGGACCTTCCCATTTTCAACCGGATGACTGTGTTTGTGATGCCTGGCGTCGGAAGTGGACCTAACAAGAGATTTGGATCCCCGTAGGAACCTCCTCATCTGATCCTTTACAGAGTTCTGACGATGAACTGCCGCTTTGTGTTGTTGTATCGCGGCAGCCGCGTCGAATTTGCTACCACCAACACTTGATACCTCGTACATGGTTGTTCGTGTCTTTTTTTAATTCGTCTGTATATTTAACGCACAAATACACTTGTCTGTTTAACAGAAAGCATCAAAATGTTTTTGTTGTTACTTATTTTGAGTCATCACTTAACAAGTTTTCACGTAAAAGAAGCTGCTCGGTAATCGAACATCTGTCGATGTGTCACGGTGCGATCAGGTACTCAATCTTACTTATGGCAAATATTCGGTTTGTACGGAAATTTTATGAAATAGATGATTGTTGTTGATGTGATTCACTTACTCAAACCTTCATGTCCATAATAAACAATAACAACGAATAACATTGATTACGAAAATGCATTTAGAGATAGGTATGTAGGGGAATGTTTAATTTTTTTTTATAAATACCTTCCTGTCTTCGAGTCAGTTTAACATTCCACAAATAGCAACAAAATACAATGTTTTAACTGTTGTATGAGATAAGCGCAATTTATTTTTACAGGTGTTGTGTGTAATATACTTATTAACCTGTAACTCAATTAGAAATTTTAAGGCACAAACATCATGTGAACTCAGCGTTGTAGATAAGTGTATTCCTTCATCCTAAGCTGACGTACTCCATTGTTTTAAAATCCCTTTTATTTACATAACATGTTGATTTAGTTTTGAACAAAGTTAAATAAAAATCATTGTCATTATCTTACGATACTCGCTACCAGCAATTGTACCAACGATACACCTGAGAAATATCTACGGAACATTCACAAGGTCAACTTTTTCGAAGAGCTGCTTATAATAATGCAAATGTGATGACTAAATCAAAGATGACTGCAGGCATACGAAATACACACTGCTGATGTAATTTACAACGTGTGGCATTCCAGTGATATCTAATGGACAGATAATTTTATGGTAATTTTATACCATTACGATGCGAGACAAAATGAGCGAGTACTTGCTCCTGCGTTATAAGTATTTATTCAATTATGATATTCTCTTCAACATTTTGATTATTACTACGTCAGTTTAATGCTGTTATAACTTCCTTGTAACTTCATCAAAATTTCAATCATTGAAATGTATAACATCACCACAAACAAGATTGAGAACCATCACTCTTGACAATACCCAAAATTAAATGAAGAAATAGGTAGTTCAGGTTTCTCACTGCTATGTGATAATATTCCTTAATTTCAAGTTAGACTCCAGCTACCACGTTAAACGAATCACTCACTGAACGTCACGGCAAAAAATAAACATCACGCAATTATGTACGACGATACATTCTTGTGATTGTTTTTTGACCGAACCACTTATTTGTTGTTTAGGGTTGACGTTTGTACTGCGCGACATAACCCCTCTTTTCGCTTGTAACTCAACCGCGGCCTACTGGTTAACTAATGCCTCCGTTTCCTGCTGACGCGCGCGCCAACGTAAAAGGCTAAAAGGATTCCACAACTGGGAAATTCTTCGGCATGCGGAGCAAAAAGCGTTGCCTGCGTTTATCAGAATTCATGAGCAGAATGCACCTTCACAACCGGAAATTCGTATCTATGTCTAGGTATATAGCTTGTTTCATACGTTTTGTATACATCATGATGTTAAGGTTTGAAATAGAATTCTTAACTGTGCACTAAACTACCTTATACAATGTAAAAAATCGCTGATCGATTGTTTTTTTTACTCTCCTTCACTGACGCAAAATATGACGTTATTCATTAATATTGTAAATCTTAAATTTCTCCTATTTCCGAATGATAATGGATCCAAAGAAATGTTTTTGCTTATTTCACAAATGTACTTTTTTTTTCAAATTTATAGGATATACGATAAATAAATTCATAAAGATTAAGATTGATTGAAAAGTACTGAAGTTACAAAGTATATTATGTCAGATTTTCTCAATTGTTACGTAAAATATCATTTTTTAAAATGAAATCACCCAAGTATTGTTTTGTTAATAACAGAACAGTTTGGTTAGGTTCAAAACAACTCTTCTAAGAACCACTACACCATTATCAACGTTCTCTAATATATTCAAACGCCAGAATGTTTTTATCAGCTTAATATAATTGTACTAGGGGATTGATACAAATCTCGCCAATAAAAATAAAATTAAGATAGTTTTTAATTTTATATTTAAAGCATTCGTATATATTAAACACAGGCAACATTGTACCTGTGCGCGATTACTGTTCTAATTTTAAATTAAATTGTTTGAAAAGATTAAGTACTGTACTGTTTGTAGCCTCTGAAAACATAAGTAGTTATAAAATAATTACGTAAATGAAAGTTTTTTCATGCAATGAAATGTGTTAAATACACCATAATCTATTTTGTTTTTTACTTTATAAACTTACCTATGACAACTGCCTGTATTTTTGGCTAATTTGAAATTACTAAAACCGATGGTGAACGATGAGATTATAAATGTCAAAATCAATACTACAGAATAGAATGGATACAAAGTAAGATGTATTTGTTATAGGATACGGCTTCAAAATATAAATTATCCATACAATAATATAATTGCACGTGCAGAACGAGTTTAAAACTTAATTAAATAAAAATGTATATAGTTTATCCCAAATTTATACTACGAAATCGATTTTTTTAACGACAACCCTGCTTTTTATTGACAATTTTGGAGTACATATATAAGTTATAAATAACTATCAAAATTAAAATATTTATTACATGTCACGTACAAAAACATTTTTTTTAAATAGTCTGTTATGCCTGCATCTTTGATACACCCTATGTTTGCAAGGTCAGCTGTATTTATCTTAAATACCCGGTAGAGGAAATAGTTAACTATGCGCTAAAATGGATATGGCCAAGATTAATTATTCAATTAAAAGTAATTTTGTTTCACTGGATTCTGCGTGTACCGCAACATGCCGTAGTTCGTAAAACCTTCGCTAGATGACATAGACATTTTCACAAAATGACCCCTAATCGAAGAAGCGCCGGTGTAAAACGTGTGCACGTCAATAAAAAATAACCCATTTTAACACTTTTTTCCAACAAACGCTCAAAATGTTGTCCATTCACTATTTGCCAATAGTACCCTAGAGGCAAATGAAACTGGTTTTGAACATTTCCGATTACTTCAACATTTGCCGGTTTCGTCTTAAAACTTTGCTTTGTACATACTTTTACAAAAATTAGTCAAAAGAAGTGACACCTGGAGACCCCTTCTAACAATCCGTCTGCCTGTAAAGACTGTATCCACATATTAAAGGAAAGGTCTCACAAAAATGAGCAAATATCACCTTCTATGGGACAAAGAGTATTTATTAAGAATTTAGGATGGCAATGCCATCTGTCATTACATTACACTGACATGCTGACAAAGCCACCTAGCTGCCTTAACGGGTACTAGTTCCTAAAGGAAGTGACCTGTAGCCTGACAAATTGGCATGCAGCTGCATACTTCAATTTGACAGCAGGCCCCCACGACACTTTTTGCTAGCGGGAAAAAACCGACATACATTAAAATGCATGTCTATGCTGTGCTGTCTACACCTCAACCAACTACAGATAGATCTATTTCTCGCTGTCATTACAGCTCATCAGTGCAGTTTAGGTCTAGTGTAGACAGCACGGCATAGAACTATTTTTGCTTATATACGAGAGCAATGGCTACAGGTCACTTCCTTTAGGAAGTAGTACCCGTTAAGGCAGCTAGGTGGCTTTGTCATCATGTCAGTGTAATGCTGACAGATGGCATTGCCATCCTAAATTCTTACTTACATCATACCATTGCTTTGGTATATAAGCAAAACCAGTTCTGTGCCGTGCTGTCTACACTAGACCTAAACTGCACTGATAAACTGTAATGACAGCGAAATAAATCTATCTGCAGTTAGTTGAAGTGTAGACTGCACAGCATGATAAACTGTAATGACAGCGAAATAAATCTATCTGCAGTTAGTTGAAGTGTAGACTGCACAGCATAGACATGCATTTTAAAGAGTATTTATATTCAAAACGAGTTCTTCCTGCAACAATAAAATCGCGCTCAAATGGGATGTTCTTCAAAGAGTATTATGATCTCAATACTCCATCATCAAAATATCCTAACGTTGTCTTTACCTTGAGAGTGGCCTTCTCTCATTCCTGGAATATTGTGTTAGCTTGTAAGGATAAATTTTTTTCGCAAGCTAGCTGGGATATTTCCCTCTCAATAAATGAATAACTTCATTTTGTACTTTCCATTTCTCATATCCAAACATCATTAATGGCTTGGGTTCTGCAGAACAGATTCTTCCGAGATAACGTCAGACAGCGAACCACCTATTTTAGAAACAAGTACCACTCAGAAACCATTGAAAATTTAAATATAAACAAACGTTTACGTAGAAGATAATGAGATTCAACTAAACTATAAGGTACCTTTGAAATAAATATAAGTAATTAATATTCTTTTGCTAAAATAAACACTCCTAAGAATTTTAGTTAATGCACCATTTAGTTTCTGCATCAAAAATAGCTTACGTGAAAATGTCGATCGCCACCTTTCGAATAAGCCTATTTTCAAACATATCCGTGCAGTGATTATTATTGAGCGGTGTTTGTAAAAATAGAGGTAGTTCTATTCTTATCTTGGATATATCCCCTCTCTCTCTCACATTTCAATCTTGTGATTTTCTTTTAAGTAAGACATTGCGTTGAATACTTTTTCCCAAGTGAACTTGTTATTACTTATTTTGACAATGCCAATCTGACAAAAACTGCACTTTTGTATCTACCGTTCATAAAAAAGGGCCAAGGTTTTTGTCGTCGTAAACGTACGTTGCGTCGCAGTGTCAGTGCTACAAACTGAACTGTCACCTGTCATTTACGTCGATTGTCGAGCGAGTTTGGTTTGCAATCTACACTAATATTGTTTTTGAAGAATCAACGGTGCCCGTATCAGTCACAGGTAACAGTAGTAGCGTCTTATTTTGCAGTCAATAAACGACGGTTACGTCAATCGGGCCAAACGTCAAATGTCCATCAAATTATCCGAATTAATTAGAAAGAGAAAAGCATTGCTTGCTTGACGCGTTTTTTCATGAACGCATGATACCAGAAATATCGAACAACTGAAGCTTTAGAATAAGTACAGAAATATTTTGAATACGTGTTGAGCATTTGTTGTTCAGATAAAATGTTTTTGTTAAGCATCTTATAAATGATACGGAATAAAAATTTGGAAAAAATTGTATAGTTTTTATTCGTATAATACATACCAGTATACTTTTGACATTAAACGATGGTATTTATTTTAATTGTACTATTCGAACAAACAATAAAAATCTAGAATGTACAAGGTCATGATGGAATATCAATACACGAGTAAGTAGAATGTAGCATCTGTGCTAAGCTAGGTCAAGATTTTGAAAGTTGCTACTCAAGACAGTTTGTTGTCTAAGCAGTTAGACCTATAAAAATCTGTTATTTCCTAACCTATGACCGTATCATTCTTGTTAAATCGAATCAAAATACTATTATACAGTCTTTGGATGAACGAAGTTTAGTATTTGGGACATTCTTTTGCATGACCATTTATAAACAATACCACATAAAAAATTGTGTATTCCGCGTCTATCACAAGCTATCGATGACAAGTTGCTTACTACGACAGAGTGAGGAAGTTGTCTGCCTCGTATGATTCTCAGAATAATTTATTCTAATTGCAACTGAACTTCATAATTTGAGACCTGGAGCTACCTCAGAGCTGCGCCCTCTCAAGCTTGTACAATAATACTTATGCTCGACACAGACAAGAGTGTAGGTCAAATCGGAGAAAGTAGAGTAGGTTCCTTTCTACCCCTATCCAGTTAGTTACTTTAAAATAAAACAGCATTTGTGACTCTGGTCTTAAATCAATGTTGATAAAACTTCAAAACCTTATATTCATTAAAGAAAGTTATTTATTTATTATAGTAAATAGTAAATACTTTCGAAAATTTTGGGGAATAAATTTTGCATCACAACTGGACGATCATTTCACGAGCATAAATCGGTCAAATATTCTGAGTTCTACAAGAAAAAACCTTGAGACAGGGCGCGGATGCTAGCGATATATCGATACTTTCAGATAAACTTGCTATTGACGATGTAGCGACGAATTGCTATATTATTTATTTATAATAATTGCAACAAGTAGTTAAAGTTTCCAGTTCTTGCAGATAAAGTATAGGGGCTGGAAATAAAAACTCCTACAACTTATCATGAAAAAGTCAGTTGCGTACTGAGTTTTCAGTTATTAATTGAACGTCGGCGTGGACAGGCCCAGGGACTAGTTTCAATAAAATAGACTAGCTGAATCATTTTTTAAGTATATAATCTAGAACTTCACACACCACCACCACCATTGTTCAGTTTGCAGGGACATTGCGAGCTACGACACTAAGTAACTCCGTCTCTGTAATATCATTCATGCAAATATTACTCCAAAATCGTTATTAAGCTCGTCTGGTATATCAGCAGGATCAGACGGCGCTTTTCCAGATGAATGCTTTATAAATAACGAATATGAGGAGCGGCAACGTCATATGTACTTGAAACTTCAACTAGAAATTAATTTTAATTTTATACGAGCTTTACATTTCATTGTCGTAAAAAGACTTTTGAGTTTCACCTGTTAATTTGATAGTGCTTTTTTGGCTGCTAAGTATAGTGCTAAGGGAAAACTAAAAAATTGTGTTGTTTGTTGAGGATCAAAAATACTTCAATCCTTAATATAATTCTATATATTTAGCATCATCTGTTATCCAAGTCCCTACGGTAGACGATTATACAGTAAAACATTTATTAAAATTAAGTAGAAGTATATTATAGAATGTAGTAAAGTTAGAATTAATACCATTCAACATACAAACATCATTTCACTGTTCTTTGCTAAAGTTACTCAGGATATTTGCTGGTGAGTATTTTGATTAAATGTCTTTATTTCGAGACATACCTACGACTCGTTGTGTTTTGATTTGTGTAAACACTGATACTTGTCGGTTGTCAAAAACGATCCTGTTAATAATAACAGTTGACTGTATTAAAACACTTAAAGAATGGAATGGGGTCTTTCCTTTCAAACATTTTAGATAGTACAATATCGGAGGCTTCCATCTACATAAAACAATTAACACGTTGCAAAACAAAAAGGAGATAAACAGCAGATCATTAGAACTTCTACAAGTAATGCCTTTAGCTGGCAATTGCCGGACAATGGAGATAAATTGCTTTGCATGTCATGTTTCTACACATTCCGCAGTATTTCAAGGTTCCTACACATATAACTACATAATGTACACGTACAGCTTAAGAAAATATTCCTCAACGTAAGAGAAAATTGATTACAATAAAATATTCGTCGGCCTTAAGTTTCGAGGCAGGGGCGGCTCGTTCCCATGTTGGTTTACAATAAAGGCTTTGGAAATCATTTATATTACTTTACTTTTTTTTTAAATTGCAAGGTTTCGTTCAAAATATTTGATCTCGCAAGACTACCTTTTGCATTAAATGAGAATTGAAAACGACTTATTTTTACATCCTAAAAATTTGTGGCATTTAGCTTCGCAAAATCGTAAATCCCGTGCGGTTATCCCTAACGTTATGCAATATGGTGACGTACTGACCTCTGGGGTACCGCTAAAATTTGTGAACTATTTTCAAAACACTTTTCTAGCTGTTTATACCCTCTGATAGTTGTTACATTAACCCATTAAGCGGTGGCTGATCCAGCCATTTAAATACTATGTCAATTTCTATAGACACTGTTGAAAATATACTTAAATCACTTCCAAATAAAGAACCAGGATTAAATAACATATACTACTGCTTTATAAAAAATTGCCGCACTATCATATGTGATTTTTAAGAAATCCCTCGAAGATGGTGTTTTTCCAACTGCTTGGAAATCTGCTTATGTAATTCCAATCCATAAAACTGAAGATAGAAGTTTAGGTCAAAACTACAGAGCTATTTCAAAATTATTTATATTTCCAAAATATTCGAATCAATTGTTCACTACTTCTATTTGAGAATCTTAAAAGTGAAATTAATTACAATCACATGGTTTCTTTAAAAAGCGTTCGGTAGATTCTAATCTCTTTATTTATACGGAATTTGTTTAAAATAACCTAGATAATCGACTACAAACGCACAGCATATAAAACTGACTTTAAAAAGGCTTTTGATAAAATAAATAATAAAAATTTAATTAACAAACTAATACAAATTGGTATCAATGACCCTCTCTTGAATTGGTACAAATCATATACAAAGTTTCTATAAATGATCTAGGGCGCTTATGGGAATTATCGATTAAATCAATTTACCGCTTCTCAGGAAAGTGACGTATACTTGTCATCTGTCGATTATTTAATTATTTGATATATTTTAATATGAGAAACCACTCGGGAGTATGTATTTTCAACATATTCTGTAGTGTTTTGTTCCACAAATTAAGGTTGCAAAAAGCTCACATTTCGGAACTGTGGTGTGACATTGATCTGCAACTTTGACTACTGTCGCCGTGCATATTGTAGCTTGGCAGCAGTTACAAAAAGGCGGCACAAAGAATTCAGAAATCAACGCCGCCCGCGTTGCATGAATCATTTATAGAAGCCCTGTATATCAGAAAGATCACGGGCCTTATCGGTTGGCGGTCTTCACTCAGAGTTTGTATCCTTGACTTCAGGGGTTCATCCTCCTTAATATCTATATAAACCACATTGCCACCTGTTTTCAACATTCTAAAATTTTATTATACGCTGACGATTACAAATATTAAAAACAATCAAATGTACATCTGAGTCCATTGCTCTTCAGCGCGACTAAACAAGTTCTTAAACTACTGCAAACGCAATTACTTGTTTCTAAATTTAGATTAATGTTGTAAAATCAATTTCACATGTAACAAAAGTATTATTAATTTCAAATATTAATTGAATAACACAGTGTTGAAGTCAGTTATGGAAGTGAGGGACCTGGGTGTGATATTTGACTCTAAACTGATGTTTGATAAACACATCTTCAAAATAGCAAGTAGGTAAGGCTAATTGGGTTTAGTCTTGTGTCTCAGTGCTGAGTTTAATCGTAGCCTACGGTTGCCACTGAAGGCACAAGTTTACCTTATTTGCTGTGAAGCGTTTTATGGAATTCAAAGTTCGTCAACTCATCAAGATATGCAGTAATAAACA
This sequence comes from Rhyzopertha dominica, assembly GCA_025024175.1. Lineage (NCBI taxonomy): Eukaryota > Metazoa > Arthropoda > Insecta > Coleoptera > Bostrichidae > Rhyzopertha > Rhyzopertha dominica. Next base: position 27,563,465 of record QCXZ01000003.1, read on the forward strand.
CGCAGGTGCAATTATACCAGGGTTATTATCACCTGCACATTTTTTTAGACCCTTCTTCCCCTCTAACCCACGTAAGTGTGATAGAAACGTTCTCAACCGTGCAGTTTATTTTCACGTCGTTTTAGTGAAAATTGAAGTACATTTTGAAAAAACGAACACGGTTCAAAACGCGAAAATTCTTAGTCACAACTGTTCTAAAGAACCTTAGTTTGTGTTACCCGCTACACAGTTTTATAAATAGGAAATTTTATTTTAATTAACTAATGCATTAATGTGTACATTAGGTACGTATTATACCTTATCTGAATTATTATTATCGCAACATAAATAATACAAGTAAGCTCTGACATGAGCGCCTCAGAGTCAAAAGATAAAAAATTAAATTCGTCGCACCTACTCACCATTTTGGGCGACTTGAGTGATGCTGTGGTATTGCTGCATTTCCATTAGTACATGATATATTTAAAATACTACTATTATACATATATAGAATTATAATATTACATATCTTTATATGACAAAAAATGTAATTTAGCAATTTTTCACGAATTAAGTCATAAAAACATTTTCAAGATGTACTCACAAATATTTGCTAGGTATGATGTACTACTAGTATAATGCTGGCAAAGAATACTTGTTTATAGATTTTGCTGAATTTAAAGTGCTCCATTCATAATAAGTAAAACGTACCTTTTAAGAGGCGTAACCTAAACCTTTTTTTAAAGGCAGTTAGGCCGTTTGCTACCAAATATCATCATAAGCTCCAAAGAGTGGCCCTTGTCAGATATTTTGTATTATTTTTTCACGCTAATTTACTCCCAAGTTCATATTTACAAAAATTAATTTAAAAATTATTACTTGGCGGTAACGATCTAAATGAATTCATTGTTAACGTAAAGCTGCCTAAAGCGAATGATATCAATTTGGTTGTACCCCTATATTTTAGGGGCATCAAAATTAATCAAACCGCATAGCATTAGCGTGTTTCAAAAATAATACCTAAATAAGAATTTAGGATGGCAATGCCATCTGTCAGCATTACACTGACATGATGACAAAGCCATCTAGCTGCCATTATGGGATCTACTTTTGCTTTAGTATATAAGCAAAACCAGTTCTATGCCGTGTTGTCTACACTAGACCTAAACTGCACTGATGAGCTGTAATGACAGCGAAATAGTACTATCTGCAGTTGGTTGAGGTGTAGACAGCACAGCATAGACATGCATTTTAATACCTAAATATCCAAAACCCTGCAGAAAAGTACATTTTTGTTAGTCTAGTTGGTGAAGTACAACTTTTTGTTTCTTCTCCAGTTTAGCGTTTTTGTTTGTTTATAAATAAATGTTATGTAAATATTTATGGTGTATCATTGTCTGTGCTGCTTGAATAAAAGTGGTAAAGTCTATATAATCGCTAATCTAAAGAAAAAACCAACAGCATGTTCTCAGTTCTAAACAAGCTTCTTTAAAAAATTAACTAACTAAATGTAACTAATGGTACTTTAATATTTGTCGACATATTTTATGGCGCTGGAATAAAATAAATATATGGCTAATTATTATAAATATACTGTTAAACAATTTTAAGAAAAGTTGCGTTCGTCTGGCTTGATTAGTTTTTATATTTCATGATTATCAATAGTACCTTAACATTAATGCTCTAATGTCTTCATGCAGTACCACATTCCACTAGTTGTATTGATGCTGGCCAATATCTCGGATTACAATATACATTTTATGTGGTTATATTTTGATTACCTCATCATTTACTATACTACTTTTAAATGTTAGAAAGCTTACGGTGTCTAAAGAGGTTTGACGTGTAATTATCGAGGAAATAGTTAATTGAGTGAACACATAAAACCCTTTTCACTAGCTTCACAATCTATTTTCCAAGGTTTAGTTGCGTAATGTGCAGCTAGCATATTAAAATTGAATGTCAGAATACATACTAAACTAAAAAAAGGCAAGAGGACGCCAGCATATATATAGGTACCACATTCGACCAAAACTAGCATCACAAATCACCAAAAGAGAAAAACTCAAATTGCTTTGGCCGCGAAGACTAAATAGGAATAAGCATCTATTAATTGTTCTGCATTGTCCAAGATCTCCAAATTCTAATTTTGTGTACTAGAAATTATTACGTATGTAGTGTACAATAGGTAGCGTTCGTTTTATGAAGGCCAACATGATTTCTTTTGAAAATGTTACTCATAGTCATATCTACCGCGGCTAACGCAACCCAGCGTAAATAACGGCTATTAGTTTTTGTTGCAGTTTAATACTATTTCTCATTAATTCCCCTCAATGTCACGCGCCACTTTTTCTACTCGATTTTCGCTTTCTAGGCTTGTGATAGCCGAGTTTTATAAAACTAAGAATTGGGAACACTTCGTTTTGGTATCAATAGAATTCAGTAAGTATTGACTGACTCCCAGTAGTAGTACTTGTTTTATTTGCATAAATTTTGGCACACACGCTTGTTTTCATTACGAAATGATATCATGTTTTTAATTTTTTTTATTTAATAAAATAGGCGAAAATTACACGTAATAGCTGGCCGGCGTGGTATTTTTAAACCACATCAAGATCTCCAGATCTTTTACAAATCGAACACGTCTATGACATTATGGGTAGAAAACTAATAAGTGTACATAACACTACGAAGTCTCCACCCATTTTTATATGGAGTACAAACGAAAAACCGCCGTTTCCCAATGGATGGGGTCAGCAGCGTTAGCTACTCAAACATGGCGAATCAAAAACGTCACATGGTAAGGTTAGGTAATTATGCAGTCATGTACTTTTCTGTGCGCGAATATGTTAACATTTGTAGGAAGTTTTGCTGTTTTCCTTCACTTCAAAAATTTGCGGCCAAGGCACGCCGAATGATTGTAGAAACTTATGTTTGCAGAAAAACGTGTTACGAATAGTTTCAATGGTACAAATGGGTGATTTTGGCGTGGAAGAAGCGTCTCGACTGGTGAAACAATTTGAAGACGCAGAATGGAGGCGTTACTGGACGAATATTCATGTCAAATGCAACAAGAACTTGCGGATTCATATCGTTTGCAAACCTTGGGAATTGTGCCTAAGAAAGGAAGTTAGGTGCTATCTATATGAATTTAAGCCAAGAAATACCAATGAGACTTGATGCATTACGATAATCCAATAATGTTTATTATCAAACATGACAGACTGATCTCGGACATACATTATTGCTCAGGTTGCGAAAATCGATGCACTGAAATGGGACGTCCTACGCCAACCACCGTATTGTCCAGACATCGCCGCTTCCGACTATCGCCTATTCTGATTGATGCGCATGGCTAGGATGAGCATCGCTTCCATTAGTAAGAAGAAGCCAAATATTCAGAAGATTCGTGGATCCACTCGAACGACGAGCAATTTTCTCGATGCGGAATCAGTACATTGCTGCCAGAAAGACACGAAAATGTTGTGGCTAGCGATGGACAATATTTTGAATAATAATTATGTAAGCATTTTCCCCACACTAAAGGTTCAAATTTTAAAGAAAAAGAAACGCGTGTTTTCTATTTCATATATTATTTTGCTTTAAGTTCGTACTGTCCGATTCTCGTCTACTTTTAACCATTTATGACCTTTACCACGATAAACATTGTACACCAAAGTTTATTTAAATAAAACAATTATTACGTTTCAAAGATTCAGGATGTTTTTAATTGTAAAATATGTACTAAGAACGTTACGCTATATTTTAAATCGGTATTTTCTTTGATAGTTCACGATCATTTTATCCCTATAGATAGTTATATGAACAAAATATAACGCTATTGTTTCACCCAACCCTTTTATTGCTTAAAAAAACAAATAGGTACTTAACCAGTATTCCTTTTAAGCGTAACTGCTGTATCTTGCATTTGGCACAATTTATTTCTACTTTAGATTATTGTTAATAATAACGAATCTTTATGCGGTGTTACAGAATTCATCTGTAACATTATCATATTGTGGATACTATAAATACAAACCAAACCATAATGTAATTGATTTAGTATGATTATAGCTGGTATCCAGCATTGCAATTATTATAGCTTCGTTTTTAAGTATCAATTAAACGTAAATTATTATACTGATAGGACAAGCTACATTTTTATGTTTTATTTTACATCAGATACTTGCGCGCCATCTATGCAAGATCAGGCGAACCGTTTTTCGCTCGCGGTAAGGAGAAATCGCTACGCAGTTTACAAATTAGGCAGCTACAGAAAAGGAACACGGAGCAATAGAAACAGACAAGGTAATATTCCGGTCATATTAAATTTCGTCCTAATCTAATCCTTGCAAGCATATAATACAAACATATTTATAGCCCAATAATATATCATATTTTAAACTAAATGTTATTTGATACAGCATGTGTTTATGACTTGAACACTGAAACACAACACTTGCAACATGGCACCACCATAATCCTTTACCTACAGAGAGCATATTTTTTGTAGGACGAAGAACTGTATGTTAAGTAATTCAGATTTTTATGGGTTGAATTACTATCACTATTAATAATTAACTACATGGCTACTGCTAATCGCTGCCTTTCTTAAAAATGTGTCTTTTCATTTTACTGCTTAAATTGCATAGTGGTAAAATAAGATGTGACTTTACGGCTTCCAGTATGTTCAATCTCGATAAAATAATATGTTTTTAGGCATTCAAGTTAGATTTCACTGTTTAAATAGGTACCGAGCACGCAAAAGTTATGTAATTTATAAGAAATATAGTTTTCTATAGTGTGTCCTGCAGATTAGTGATAGTATGGTTTTCAAACAGCACATATAAAGTATGAGGTACTCAAGTTGGTGAATGTGGGTTCAGAAATAATATATTTTAAAGACTGAAATTAAAAACTGTCAGTGCTTAAGCAATGTACCTAAATGTATTGGTTATTATGATCATTATTTATGTTGATTGCAATGAGTTATCACACAATATGGTGTATGAGATTACACAAAAACGAGTTTGTGAGAAGTATCCATCTACATTTTACCAGCTCGTTTGAATACTATATTAATAAAGTATCTGGGTTTGTGAAACACATACAATATGTGCAGAACAAATTTCTTATAATATCTGTGATTCACTGAATTGTGTAAGGCACAAAATTTTACATAAGGCTCCACAGACAGTTAATGTACCTAAATATGAGTCTACTAGGTATTATAAATGTTCCGTTAATTTATATAAATGTTTGTGATATGCATTATTTACAAAACTCATCTTCAAGTACTGTTAGCTAGTTATACCTGTATATCTAGTAATTTTTATATTCCCAAATCCATACTGTTAGCTAAGCGTGAATTGATGTATTCATTAAATGGTATCTTATGTATACCTGTGATATTTATGTTGTTACAATGCAAATCAACCAATATAACCACAATAATGTGATATGAATAGGAATGTACTAATGGACCAGTAAAATTGGTGATATTTTAAGGCATCTTCAAATATACAATCCATTACAGCTATGTATATAGAAAAATTAATTTCAGTGAACGATCAAAATAAATAAATATGTACATACATTCTTATGCAAATATTAAAAGATTCCAATTATACTATTTCTTCTTAGTAAGAAAGTGCAAAAGAAGTTGCATAATACAATAAATCATCAGGTAGTAATAACATCACTAAAAAAGCAGTAATTATGTGTAAAAATTTTTGGATCAAGTGTTTGATGCATAGTGTAGCATCCGTTTTATAGTTAAAAATGCATACCTATAAAGGTTACATTCTACCCAACGGCTGATACTGCAATAAAACTGTCTATTGTGGAGATTCCAAAATAAAAATATTTCAAAAATTGGACACGGGCTCATTTTGTCACCTAAGTAGGAACGTAAAAGTTTTGTATTTTTTGCATTTTTTATTACTGTCAATATTATTCAGATCATTCTACAATCTGATATCCCTTCGTTATTTTTGTAATATACAAGACAAGGAAATTGCAAAACTTGTTCTTGTTTTTGCTTTATAAATAAAACGATCCCAGCGGATATGTTTGGTGGAAAATGTACAGGGTGGATCAGATTCGACACATTTAAAGGTACACTCCTTTATTTAATGGAGATATGAAAAATTGGTGTGAGTGTCTGAGGATCAATTTTAATGTGGAAACTTAATGGTGAAAACCGCAGTCCGATATCTTTCGTAGCATTGGAAATACAAATGATTTTCTAAATTCTGCATTTTGGGAAAATGTTGGAAATTTTTAATTTATGTTAAAACCTCTCCAAAGCACTTTTTTACATAGATTTCAATGCCGTTTTCAGAATAAGTATACAGGGCTATGTCAAAAAGTGACCCGACCACATATATTTTTTTTAAATAGCATACCCTGTATTTTTAACTAATCTGAATGGAGCTTCAAATCTCCTTTCCAAACATATAGCACACTTTGTGCTTTACTTAAGTTTACTTTGAAATACAAAGGTTTTTATGTGTTTGCCAACGAGTTTAAATTGCACATTTTGAGAGAGTACTTCGTAAAGTTGTTACGTGAAAACTGCCTTAATTACTTGTAGTTGTCAGATTTTGCTTCAAGAATAAGATGAACTATCAATTATAATATCGCAAGAGAGTGAGAATAAATTGAAAATAATTCGACAGAACTTCGAGAACGGTTCCCAAGTGGCAACACTTTGAGAAGGAAAGTTCTTGAGATACTATATATACGATACTAGCAATTCTTCAGCAGCAAATGGAATCAGTTGTTGATGAACTGCTGTTAGTTGTCCTTAGGACCACATTTTGGGGCACATCCTCACAACGCTACAATTATTAACAATTTTTTGGCAAGAATTGGATAGCTAACCAAAGTTCTAACCATTGCAAAACAAGATCCCGGATATAACACCCATGGTTGAAAGATCAGATAACTCCACTAAGGAGTAGACCGAGGTTCCAAATCTAACTGGTAGATGGCAGCAACTTACAAGGAGCTGATATTAACATATTTTGCATTKTTGTTGTCATCGTATTCAGAGTGAAACACATGCAATAGGAGGACATAACGTAGGAACATTTGATATGAGCTATTAATGTGCTCCGAGCATTTACTACACAGAATAGGTTASGTGCTCAATTTTTTAAATTAAATAATACTTCMCAAGTTGCTTTGATCTTTTTAAGTGTTATATGTTTTAAATTTTATATATTTTTAGGTTTTCATTGCAAATATAATATGGTGTAATTACTAATGTATGTATATTTGCTTTATTGGGATTTGCTACTGCCCGTATGACACAGCCATACTTATGCCATCCAAGGACCATTCATTCAAAATAGCTCGCAGGCAAAAACATAAAAAGCTTTGTACTCGTACTTCAAAGTAAACTTAAATAAAGCACAGACCTTGCTATATTTTTTGGAATGGCGATTTGAAGGTCTATGAGGATAAGAAAATTCAGTGTGCTATTAAAAAAAAATAATTTTAAAATTAAATTGTTAAAAAGTGCTCTGGGACTGTTTCTGCAAAAATAATTTCTAACAGGAAAAAATTTACAGTCAGACAAAATGAAGGTATCCGAAAATCACCCTGTAACCCCGATACTATGATAGATATCAGACTGCGGTTTTCACCATCGAGTTCTTCATTAAAATTGATCTTCAGACTCCTACATCAATTTTCGTCCATTCTCTTAGGTAAATAAGTTTACCTTTAGAATTGTCCAATTTGACTCACCCTATACACTTGAATTTTGATGGCATTTTTAAACTGTTACACGCCGAATTTTCACAGTTCAGTTGCTCTTTAAATTGGTAATTGCAATAGGAAAATCGAGTCGATGACCGACCTCGTAGAAGGATGTGCGGTTCGCTCAACCGCTATACCGTAAGTAAAAAAAAACATACAGTTCCTCGTCCTGGCGCAACCACAATCGCAGAAGCGATTAAAAGCATTTTCAATGGACGTGTGCTGCTGATTTTACTGACCTTATTCGTTGCGGATGGTGTGTGGTAGCTGTACGACGTTCGGGTCTTTGTTGTTTCCGTACTTAGCTTCACTGGGGTCTTGCCACTGCTCGTTTGGTCGGCATTTCTCGTCACCTCCAGACTTTCGGGAACGGTCTGAAGGGTGGACCGCATGGCTGCCGACATGGTCCCCTTGCACGGTTATGTTATCTAGCTCACATTACCTAAAACAAAAGAAAATATTGAGGATTGCTAATAGGATTAATGCCAGAAAACCCCTTTCATGTATGGGCAGCAATGCCCGCTTTAGGGCCGGGCAGCCCGGACATTTGCGCCAAAATTTAGGGGCATTATGTCTATTAAGTGTGAGAAAAATATAGAAGTGTTAATAGCGAATTAATAGAAAATTTAACATATCAATTATTTCTAGTACTAAAATTTTTCGGGACATAATGGAATTTTAACTTAATAGCATTTAAAAATGTAAAAGATTACACGGTTAACAATTTATGGCTAGGTACTAAGTGTAAGCCGCTTCTTATCAGAACTGGGGTCACTTTCTCTTCAGAAGGGAAAGCCAGGCATTGAGGACGAATTTACCGCAGTTACTACTAGAAAAGGGCATTTATATCTTACTGGAGTGAAGCTAGAAACTATCCATAGTTGTACACTGAGGAAGCTTCAATCTCCCGTCAAGGATGAAATTAACTTACACGTCGAGATCTTCAAGTTAAAGTAAGTACCCGTATGATTATAGTTATTTTGAAACACTATCAAATTCCTTGTGTATACCACAATTAATGAATTCTGAATCGAAAAGATTCAAAATCACATAATTTTCCCAATCAGTCAACATCGTCACGGATTGTTTAAAAGATCTTCTATCAAAATGTAAAGGCGTTGCGGTTGCCTTATTATCGGAGAAGTAACTATAATACTATTGTTATTGGTTTAATAATGAAATTTTAAGTTCCGAGTGTTTTGATGCAAGATATAATGTAAATTGGAGGGATCGATCTGCGACAACCGCTGACAAATCTGGAGGGGGCTGTGTGCCAATTACAGTCCACGGATCGCTTGTATCTTATTTACTGTATTTTAATTTTTTGTTTTAAACGAAGAGTTATGGGTGCGCGTTTGGGTCTTGGGTCTTGCTATTTTGCTTCGAATTCACCAATTGCGATCCACGGGAATTAAATTAAAGAAGTTAGCTCTATTTGTAAGCCCCGTGACACTGCTTGTGGTGTAGAGGACTACAATCTTCTTCTAGTATAGATTAACTTGTGCGTGATAATGTCAGTTTAATAATTTTGTAAATAATATTCGTTCTACATTACACTTAGTTTGTTGTAATAGAGTGGTCTTATTGTACTTCATTCGAAAATTAATGTTTTCTGATTACTTCAATTTTAAACAGGAGTCGAACCCTATAATGAGTGATGATATTCAGGCCATAGACTGTAATAAATAAAACAATGAAGAAAAAGCCATCTAAACTAGACATAGCAACAATTATCCTAAGTGGTGTGATAGCGCAAGAATATATCTTGATATAGACAAGCAAACATAATATAAATATTTCAAAAGTACTAGAAGTACCGACGACTACATTTTGCTTTGAGAGCTGAGGAAGAGGTGCAGAGAGAGCAATGAAGCTTGCAAAATAATGTACAGGGTGCGGCAACCAAACTTGCTGATCTGAAAGGTGAATAAAACAAAAAAATATAGATATCGTTTTAATTATTTTTCCCAAATTTGTATAAAATGGGAAATTAAAAATTACTTAGTTTTGAAAATAATAGCGGGCAAATGACGCCTCTCATTGTCAATACACTGATGAGTTAATCGATTTATGAAGTTCTGATATACTCCTTCTAACATAGCGACGGGCATGCCCAGCTATTGCTCGACGAATATTGTCCTTTAATTGCGGTATGGTTCTTGGACGACAATGTATTGTAGACAATGGATTTCAGGTAACCCCATAAAGTCACAAGGAGCTAAATAGGTGAGCGTGCTGGGCACGAAAGATCGCCTCTTAAGGAGATCAGACGGCCTGGGAAGTTTTCTCGTAAAACACGCATTACATTTCTCGCTGTGTGTGCTGTAGCTCCAACTTGCTGAAACCATATTCTAATACCAATTTCTCCCAGATTGGGCAGGAAAAAGTTCTCAATCATGTTGCCATATCGCATTAGGACGAAGAGAGMAGTTAGGGCTTTATCAGAAACCATATTTTATGGTGATCTAATGAGGAGCAGTTCTCTTGAGATATATAATCTTTTAGCAACTTATTTTCAAACCAGAGTATGTTTCGGATCAAGGGATTGTATTTAGTTAAGCAATGTATTAATACTTCCTCAGCAAGTCTATTAAAATTGTTATCTTTTGAGCAAGTTTTGTCTTGTGGACCTAATGGAATACTTAATGTTTTCTTAAAACAATGCGCTACAAGTTTGTTTGAGCATCTACCTAAAATTTTCAATAAATTTCTAAGTTAAAAAGTTCTTCCAGAGTATTGAAAGCTATCTACCGATATTACAAAAGTTATTGATAACAGTTCATGTGTACCGGCTATTTCGTAAGCTTGAATTAATCTGATTGAATTGATGATGATAAATGAATGATAAATGAAAATAAGAAATATGTAACATTGTTACAAAAATATGTATATATGTATATCTTGCCATTTTTCAGGCGTTACATGATTTGTTGTATTTTTGGTTTTAATAAATTTTGTTTTACTTACTTGTGAATACAACAGTAAGTGTCATGCGTCGTTTAACTCAGATTTTTTTTTACATCGAACAGTGTTATTTTCCAGTATGGCACCTATAGGGAAAAAGTCGATGATGATCACTCACTGCCAAAACGTTGTACTAAATTACTGCTAAAACCATAACTCATAAAAAGTGTCTTAGGAATGTTTAACTCTTTGTTCGATCCGATCTCCGAAGCCTATTGAAGAAGTTTTTTCAAAATATCCTCAAAAATGCAACAGATAGGTTTAGATTCCTAATATGACAGACATGCAAGATTATGGAGGGGCTGTAGAATAAATAATACCTACTTTAAAAAACGAGTTAACTCGATTAACGGTTGGAGTACAGCAGCCTTGTAACTATTTAATAAATAACAATTAAGTAGCTGTACTTACAATATAATATCATCGTCTAGGCAGGCGAAATAAACATTCAAATAACAAGAAATATATTTACTTGAGCAAATTGACAATTATCTCATTATTATTAGAAGGTTAATGAACAACTTGGTGGCAGAGAAGTCATCGACTCGTCAATAAAAGCATAGAGGATACCGACGAGTATATATTAGACGCCTGCCTACGTAGAAGTACCTACACTTCATTTTTACTGTTCACATGGGAACAAAACATTTATTTAACCAATGGTCAGAAATTAAATTAAAAATAATTCAAATACTACACGGTAACTAAGGATATGCAGGTGTAACTAACTAATCTAACTTTAAATCGTGACTGCTACGCAGTGTAATATTTATACCATAAAATGTTGAAAATAGATGTACTGGATCATAAAATGCATTGTTCGTCAAATTATACGAATATTAACTCTCATGAAAAACACATTACTGCTATACGTTACGTTTGTGTGAAGATCCAGAAAACAGAAATGGGGAGCACAATTCGAAAATTGCACATTTCCGGGTGAAGAATTAAAGGAAGCGGTTAAGCAATACGATATGCTACTCAACTTAAATTGAATTATTGATGCCTCCGCGTTCTCAATGATTTCAGGTATAGTACAAAATGTATTATTTGTAATCAACAAAAAAATCAAATTAATATTTCTGTCTGAAATCCATCATTAGTGAAGTCGCTACATCTTACCATGCTTTTCTAATTTATGATAATATCGTCGACAGTGATGTAACAAAAAGTATAATACGATTTTCAAACCATACATATGCATTTGCATAACATATACGACCTCAGAGTTCGAACCTACCCCTATTACTTTGGTGTCGGAGTATTAACGATTCGTTTACCGCATTGCGTGGAGCATTTCTTATATGCTTTTTGTTACACTTTGTATTCCTTTTTGAGATACGAACATATTAATAAAGTTATCCCAAGAACTCAATATGGCATTAAATGGAAAAACTGGGTGGGAAGAACTCACGTGGTACGTGGTATACTTTTAGACTTTCTCCTTAAGAAGATCAAACGCTTGTGAACTAAAATCGACACTACGACACAATATATCAAACGCAGTTTTTCTAGTGCTTATAAATGTAGATTAGTATTTTCAGCAGCAGTCTTTTTGTTAAAAAATATAGTGTGCAAATGGGATACGATGTAATCAATTATTTTTTAATGACACCCCTCCTTTTTTGTTAACTATTTTAAAGGGCATATCAAACTAAACATAACTAACAAATTTCAACGGAGGGCGCACCATCTTGTTGAAGCAGATGTTTCTATACGTGACCATCACTTCCAACAAGACAAGAAAATAGAACAGTCAAATTTAGAACTAATTCTTCCTTCAAGAATTCTAAATATAGCGCTTTACCGAGGTTTTCTTCAAAGAATATAGTTCCTAATACTCGACCACCAACATTTCCTGTCCAAACATTGACTTTTTCTAGACGTCAAAAAATTATGCCTGTAATTCCAAGCCAAGCTAATGCAAGCTAGTCTAATAAGCTACGGACACTTCTAGTACAGTCGAATTAAGCACATGTACGTATCAAATCAGGCATTTTTGCTTTTTCGATATTTTGTTTATAATGCAAACGGAATGCTAAATAAAAGATTTAGACGTCGGCAGACTACTACGCCATTGCCAAAAGTTCAAACTTTCGACTTTTTCACTGAATTGAATTCTGTTCTTGCGGAAGCTGATTTTTTCACTCCAAAATACTAAGTCGAAAAATGGTATAGCAAGAGGCAGCTCAACCCATTCCGATCGTCTTCAAATTTCGCAAGTTGTGGTCAGCAGGATTCAGGCAAAATTTAGGACCTATAAGCCTGTTCAAGATTTAATTAAATCAGGTCGTCCTTGTAAACTTAAACACGATCAAAAGCAAGCAAGCAAAAGCAGATAATCCCCACGTTGCACTATCAGAAGCAGCTTCAGCGACACAAATGTTAGTAGCTATAGCCCATAAAATAATACAGAATGAAAGATACCATGCATACCAAGTTAGCCTAATTCACGAATTATAAGAAAATTATATTGACAGAAGACTGGAGTTTGGTGAACAAATTAATGCAATGCATATGTGGATTTGCTGAAAATCATCTTGTTTTCCAACTAAGCTACTTTCTGATTGAATGGTGTAGTAAGTAGGTAAATTTTCGGTATCGGGCGGCAGAGAATTCACGCTGAAGATGAAGCCTAGGTCTCCTCAGAGGACCCTAAAGTGAAACTTCCACTTTTGAACAATTTACGGGTCTCTTGAAATCAAAATACAAGAACTACCTTAATACTATTTTTTTAATACTAGGTAACACATCTAACTGTACTTGTTGCCCGTACCTATAAATAACCACTTGTGTTATGCCTGGGAAAAAGGGGTCATCGGAACAGGGGAATAACGGGCAGTGTGGTATTTTGTTCGCACGAAAGGGTTCGATTCCCGGTCAAAGCTGTCAATACTTTTTCATAACATATATTGGCTTGCTATCTCGATAACAATTCACTCGACTATTCATTAGAAATACATTCAGGTTATTATCTTTGATTAAAAATAATGTTGTACAATGTGGTGATAAAGTTTAGAACATAATTAATTCATAATTGCATTGTTTAATGTTTTCAAGAAAAGTCCTCCAATGGGTCAATTTTATTTTTTAAATATCCAACCCTTGACGTAATAATTTCATTTATGGCGTCACCTATTGTTTAATGGTGACGTCATCATTAGTTTTTTAAATGACAGTCCCAATATTTTTACAGTTTCTTCATGATTACTTATATAAAAAAATTCGAGAAAAATAGCATTTGCACTAGAATGAAAACGCAACTTAAAAAAAAATATTTAATTACTTACCATTGACTGGTATGGTTGTACACTTTTTACAGTGTGATAAAAAAATATCAAGATTAATTTGCTTTACTTCAGCGCTAATTCTTTGCTTTAGTTCGTAGTTCCTCTAAATCTAAATTATTTGGGCTGTTGAATAAACTTTCGAGTTTAAATAACCCCACAGAAAAAACCCAAGGGGGTTAAATCTGGGGAATGCGATGGCACTCAATTGCTTCTATGGGGTTGTCATAAAAAACTCACTATTTTAAATTATTCTTGTAATTTCAGTTGTCCTGTTTTAAACTATTTATTTGATCTAAATTAATATTACGTTTGTATTGCTGGCATGTAGGTTACTTTTGGTTTGTAGTCAAGTTTGCTTGTTTCTACATTTTTTACTTTGTCAATCTTATTATAAAAGTTTCTTTTTTATGTTTTGACTATATTGTACTGACGATGACTACCTGTTAGTAGAAAGCGCTTTACAATTAAAGAATTAAGTGGATTACACTTCAAGAATTATTATATTAAAGAAGAATTCATAAAATAGGTGCAGCAAGTCATGTCCTCAGCAGATAGTACATACTTGCATAAAAATTTCATTACAGTTGAAACATTTTGAATTTGCAGGCAGAAGCTAAACGATAAAAACTCATCTTAAAATTTCAGTTTTGACCAAGGCGCTCAAGATGCGTCGTTTAAATACGATTTAGTGTTGTTGCTTATTTTGTCAAGAAATAAATTTTACAGTGTAGTTGTCAGTACAACTACATTTTTATAGGTATCGATTTTGTATCAGTTAAAATTCAGTAACTGAGCCAAGAGAATACGCAATAAAATAAATTTTAACAATTTTGAACATGGATGGAGAAACATAAAGGAGAATTGTATTATTTTTCTTTGTCCAATAACATGCTTTTAATACTTTGAAAATTTTCAATTTGGTGGTTATGTATGCATAATATATGGTTTGCGTTTTAAACAGTCAACAAAAACGCAGGGTTGTCAATTACCAAAATAATCGATTACATCATATATCAAATTTGTGACACTGCATACATTTTAAACAAGAAAGGTTGCTAATTGAAAATTTAGTAAAATTTAAACTTAAAGTATATAGTAGAACATTTATCATACAGTATAGCTTCGACAATCCACGAGTCCCTACTACTGTAAAATGGTGTTGCAGGCAAAACCAATTTCAGGGAACATTCCTTCGATCCTTTCTTTAGATTATCTATATGATACACTGGTATTTCCTGTCACCCAACTAAGTACTTCTTTTAAGCGAAACGTTTAAGAATGTGATATCATGAATTGATATATCCATTCTGTTCCCCACGGTACTTGGAAAGCCAAGTGCATAAAAACTAACTGCCAGGAAAACAACCTTGGCTATAGACAATTGTAATCATTGATATAAATGGTACAATTAAATTGGAATCTTCCACGGCTAATCATTTGGCAAAATCGCATCTGCAGTTTCAATGGCACATCTACAACTGTGGGTATTGTATTTTTACTCTTGGTATCTATTTATGATGCGGAGTTCGGTTTTCTGAAGATCGATACCACCTATTTCTGTATGACTTTGAACTTCGGACCGTATCATGAAAGTTGAATGGGATCGAAACACACCAGGACATTTCTTTGTAGCGTTCTCAATTATTATGTGCTGTACCCGATACATTAATTCGTGCAAGAGACACTGTTTTTGGAATAAAAACTACGATAAGACAAATTTAGCGATGAAAACAATATCAAACTTCAGATGCTATTTAACTTATGTGTGAAATTTAGAAACAAATTCAGAAGTTCTATTTAAACATAATGCATAACCCAGATATATAAAACTAAGCTCGACAAATCATGTACTGCACAAAAAACATTAAATACATCTTAAAAAATCGTTGTGACTATATATTAAAAATTTTTAATTTATCCTTAGATTTATTTAATTAAATCTGATCAATTCTCCTTTCTGTGGTGCCACAATACATGAATTAATTGAAACTATAACAATCCAATTAAAAACATTAATTAAAAGGCTGGCATACGAACCCAGAATCTAACACAAGTTGATTTATTCTATTTCTAAGTTTTCACCTTAGAAATATGTAGTAGAAAATCGAATTGAAAATCCAATCTTTTTGTAAACACTTTCATTTAAGAACGATTTAAATCAAATTTGGAATACTTATGTTTTTAGCTGGTAAAAGTAACCGTAAAAGATTTTTTAATAACTTAGTACAAACCTGGAGAGGTTATATATAACATTTGCTTAATTCCCGATAACTCTTTGATGCGTAAATTGTTTCAATTTAGAAGGAATTTTCTCAAGCGATTTTTTATATTTCCACAGTTACGATAAAAAAGCAAATCGCGTCTGCGAAAATTACATTCAAGTAAAAAGCGATTACGTTCGTACCGCTCAATCAGAACTTTAAATTGCCTCCATTTTTAACAGGTTTAAGTAGCCTTTCATAGTCTTAAATCTTGATCCAGGTAAATGATCAAAATAAGCTTTAAAACATTTGTGTGTGACGTACCAAAAAAAATAATTCATCTTAATTGTCGGAATATGGATCATTCAGAGTGCTGCATTGTTGCTGAAAATATGTAGAAATGGAATGATGGTTAATGCTCTAGAATTTATTTTGTGAGTGTATTTCTTTTATGGCCATGCAGAAATATGTTGACGCTAAAAAGTTTACAATAAAGCATTAAAAGCGATGGGAAATTCAAATTCACATCCCAACTAGTTTTATAAAACATTTTTTGAAACATACGTTCTAAAAGCAAATGTATGATTATGATTGCAAACCTTTATGTGTGAATATGTCAGGTCCTTCCTATGTCTTATATGTAATTATTTATGTATACGATCAAGAGAAATTGCCTCGGTAAAAATTTACTTTTAGACGTTTTCAAACGCGATATCACAATTAGCAAGATTGAGAAATACAGGGTCAGCTGGTACCGCCGCTGCGACCACAGATATTTATGCTCTCTCGTTTTTTCCTTCCTGTTTTTGCAAAACCTTTCATAAATTACTATTAGCAATTTTTTACTCGCAACATAAAATAAGAAATAAAACTTGTATTGGAGGAAAAATCGGAAGCATGAGAAGTTTTCCCACACATACGAATTTACGAATACATACCAACTACTAAAATGGAGCTACCCGGAAGTAGCATTAAAGCAGATCCAAGATAATTTTTTGGTCATCTCGTTCTTTTTATTAACTTATTTTCTAAATAATTTATCAACGATAGGATATTGAAGGACCGAATAGAAACTTCATCCCTCATGAAAACGTTTAGTCATTTGTTTACAGCCACGTAGGAAGCTCTATTACCCAGAACCTAGTGCCCTACTTCTCAACAAATAAATGAAAGAGTAACTTTACCAAATAATTCTGATATGTAAATCTTAAGATTTATCGCGACCCAAAGTTACGTCAGGCATTTTTGCTGCTAACTTTATTAAAGTCAAACTTGAAACATGCACAGATAAATTTGTCAGCAAACGTATTAATAAAAATTTAATGAACTGCACTCTCATAGATCACGTGAAGACCCATAGAGTTCATCCATTCTCATTGCTTTTGATTAATGCAACGATGGTGAATGGCTGCTGACAAAAGTGATAGTTTACTAGCAATATATACAGTATTATATTGACTACTTCATCCATGGAGTTAAATTCTGTCAGGGCTTACATTCAGGGTTTACGGATACGATAAATTAGATATAGTGAAACATGAAACCCATGTTTTTAATAATCTACGCAGAATGTTTATAAAAAAGAGGCGTTTCTTTCAGAATCTTCAAGGTAAATGCATTTAGTTGATACTTAGCACAGTATCTGGAGGTCCTATAAATGTAAAGCTAAACGTGTGTTTGTGGATATAAAAAATAATGAAGATGTACTCTAGTCATTCAGGCGTTTGACGTAATAATAGTGGGTTGGTGCGCCACATGCCATACTGGTGCATATTATTTTAGGCAGCCCTTTAATAACGGTAGTTCTCAGCAGGTACCTACAAGTAATTGAACTAAACGAAGTGGAGGTGTGCTTTATAACTAGACGAAAACATAATCGACCGGAACAAAGCCGTGCGTCAATGGCATTAATAATTACTAAATCTACAAATCACATTGCAGAAGTTAGCTTCTAACCATTACTGGAGTTGTAGCTCCGCTCGCAGAGCTGAATTTAAAACGTCATTAATAATTAATAAATTCCATATATTTCTAGTTTCACACACAACCTTAATTAAACTTATAATAGAGAAACGTTTTTATTACACATATGGAATGTCCTAAATGAAGTACACATAAAAATGTGTATCTTGTGGGTCACGCACAAATGAACTTGTCCTTAGTAATTTGTAAAATATCACTGAGCTAGAAACCAGAAATGTGAAAATGCAGTTCCCAGACTGAAGAACTGTTTTGGCGCTATATGGGTAGGTATGAGGAATCCGCCCCGCATATAAGAGAATAAAATTGATATAAGCAAACTGTGATCGAACAGTGTAGGTATACAATTAAATATGAAACAAGTATCCGCGAAACTTAAACCTATATTACCGCATTTGAGGATTTATTACACTTTTTATCGCTGTAGGTATAAATGAGATAATATGATATGAGAACCACGTTGTTAGAGCAAATATAAACAATAAACAAAATAATGTAGAGGAAATATTCGCGCTAAACAACAGGTACCTACCTCGAAAGCTTGAAACTATTGACCCCAGATAGTCTCTTGTTACAGTGATGACTCATTTAAGAGATCCCAAATCTCTAGAACCTGTTCTGGTTCAGAAATATTGCATTTTCTATTTCAAAGCAAACTGCACTTGCAGATAACGGTATCTATTATAACGTGTAATATGAACTGCTTAATAAAATACATTGTATAATGTGTAATTTTAACAAGAATCCAACGGTATACCTAATAAGCACAACCGAATAGTACTAATGACCCTAAACACTAGTCGAATTTTGTCACCCCACGGACTCTTTACCGGCCTGTGCTATAGAATATTCGTTCCGTGGTTAATTTTAACCCTTAATTTTATTTAGAACTACGTTTACTTGCATTTCGCAGACGCCTATTTCCTGAGTGAAAGCGATGACACAAGAACAACCCGCACAATTTATTTCGGATTAGAGCCATTGCTGTCAAGATCAACTTTCCAGTAACACACTTTGGTCACTTAACTTTAAAACTCACCCATTAAATTACCCTGGGCACAGTAAAATCCCACAAATTTCACTCACAACTCAAATAAGCATACTTTTAGGTTTTAACAAGATGGCTAGGAGACCGAGCGACCGAACGTACACACAGAATTTCACTAAGACGTACGTTTTGGGAATTTGCTAATGGCAGGCACTGCTTCATGTTCGCAGCAGTACGTCTGAGCTACAATGCTGCTCCTTCCATATGACGTCATTGACAAGGTGACTCCAAATGCGCTTGCGTTAGTCATAGCTGTATTTGTGTGATCGCCCGACAGTGGCGTATCAGAAGCATTTTCAACATTGTATGACGTCAATATTATGAAGTAAAAAAAATCAAAGTATCATTTCGAGATAACCACTACTACTCAACTAAACATCCATACACTTCTAAGCATTGCCATCGTGCATAGTAATTAGAAGAATTACAACCACATACGCATATATTTCTGGTTTAGTAAATTTAGCTGTAGGTAGGTATACTGAACATTGCTTACCTGGTATTGTGTTAAATAAACACCAAGTGAGAACATCCATACCAGAACAAACTGATTTTACCTATTCCTACTGTTAACGAGTTTTTCATTTTTGGCACTTAAGAAATAGTATAAATTGTTTCATTAGTGCATTCTGAAATTTTACGTTTATTTGGCATTATTTTTAAATTCAAATACAATGAAATACCGATGCGTTTCTCACATATGCTTAAAAACTCGTGTCCCTTGTCGAAGTACTTACTTCTACTAAGGCTCTGTATGTTCAGAGCTTTACTTCTACCGCTAAATGGTGTTGCTCATAGTACGTATTGATACCGTTAGATGGCATTGTCTGTAGAATAGAATTCACGGAATGTACCACAAAAGGTAAAATCAGACATGTCCACGTACTTAGTCGTCGTAAAGAAGTTTCAAGTGTGGGTTCCTAAAGCTCGTAATCAAAAATTCAGGGCGTTTTAGTGCTTCTGTGCATACTGTATTGGCAGTGGCGATCTGTTGTTACTGAAATATATCGCTTATACATTACACAAAATGATTATACATTCACACGGCAAACATGGTTTATTTTAATATGTTCAGTTTTGTTTCAACCCAAATTTTATTAAAAGTAAAAATAGTTGCCCATATAAGTTTATCTTTGTACGCATGAACTTGCAAATAACTATATTTACACGCATCTAAACAATCGGTGATGATTTTGTGATTGTAGTAGAATTGTAATTTTTTTCTAACTTCATACTTTCTCGTAAGGTGTAAAGGCTGTGGTTACAAAATTTGCTCACTTATAGCGCGTTGGAAAATCCGAATTAAAGTTTATAATTGTATACCTAATCTGTTTTAAATATGAGCAAGAGGTGCTTCTTTGCAATTCTTAAAGTGAGACCCATCATCTCGTCACTGTCCAATAGATTTGTTTTCAATACATATATTTTAGATAAAAATTGTTCATAAAAATAATACAATAATGAGCAAGTATTTGATAACATAATTCGAAGTGTGAGATTTTATTTGTTAAATGAATATTAAACTGTATATTTAATAAAAGTAGTTTAATTATTGGGTTAAGTTATATATAACATACATTATATTTATCTTTGAGGAAACCCCTTATTATATGAATGCTTGGGTACATTATCCTTAGAGCCCCTGTATTATTTATAAAAGACCTTCCAAAAAATAAATGCCTAAGTATAGAAACGTTACTGGTTGGACCAAAATTTTTGTATTGATGACACTGAAAAGCAAAAACCATACAAGAGATTGAGACCATTGCTTTTCTGTGCATATCATGTAATATTAAGCACCTAAAACAATCTTAAACGATTAAGAAGCATTGAATATAGAGAGTTTTTCAATAGGATTAGGATGCTTTAAACTTTGTGTTGTGACTAAACGGCTTGTACTTATTTCAATAAAATTACTCTAACTTATTACATGTTTTGGTTATGACCATCATTATGATGGAAATGGGATGTGATATTATAAATATAAATTATAGTGTTGATGTTCAAAATAAATATTACATACCCTATAGACCTTGGCTCCGCCACTGAGAACGATGACGATTGCCTGACAGCCTGCGGCATCTAGTGTTCGAAAATAAAACTTGCCGCAGCTCGAATGGAGTCCATAAAGCTAGTCACTGTATTATGTGGCCTGGGCCCATATTATTTCTTGTAAAGGATTGAAGATGGCGCAAATTTACCAGACTTTTAAAGCAACTATTTATTTATTTATTTATTTATTTATTCAAATTTGAATTGTGAGTTTACAATTAATGACGAATGATGTTAAAAATCATTGTTTATTGAAAACGTTATCCTTAATGGCGCTAAAGATGCTGGATGCGGTTCACGTATGAACAGATAATCTTATATATATTTTAGAAATACCAGAATACATTTATACTATACTAAAATAAAAAGACCTTTGGAATATTTAACTAAAGGCTTTTACATTTAATATGGTCCCAGTGAAAGCTCTTTTCCCCCATCTTGTTATAAAATATAGATATAGGTAGTTAATAAGTATATTTATAAGAAAAAAAGCATACTCTACTATTATTTTTTACATAATACATAAACCTATGTGGCTGTATGGCATAATACTTCCAACATCTTTCCCCCGCGCCCGCGGGCTACTCTAGTGACTGTTGTTTTCCTATATTTTTCAATAAGATAACGTATGTACTTTTAAATAAATGGAGTTTGATACGGCTGACCACCAGGAAGGATAGTTCTCTTAATGGCATAGAAGTTCATAAACAGTCATAGGCCAAGCGATTGCCAAATAAAATGCAAATACAAGAGCTAACAGCCCAGTTCAGTTAAATGGAGTCTAAAGAAGAACAAAATTCTCGTTTTACTGGGTTAATTGCATTTGGAAATGTGAGTCGTTCACGACTAAGAAATCGACCTGAATCCAGGAAATCTCAGGCAGTTATACATCACTATAAATATCAATGGGCTGGAAAGACCGTTCCGTTGTGTTTGGAAACCGTTCTTGCAATACATGGCGTTACAATAGCCAGAATCCACCAAAAAGGATGGATGTATCCAGATTGTATTGTTGACTCAATTAAACATCATATAACATAATTTGTTGCATGAAAATCACAATCTGAATATAAAGTATTTACCAGAGAATTGAAATGTAAGTAAAATGCATAACATGTTTACAGAGAAATATCGTTTAAGGATGTAATGCAAAATATATTGTTATAACATTTATTTTATCATTTTACATAATCAACAAATTGAAGGAAACAAATACTATACATGCATACATTATTCGTACTCAAACTAACACTATTTGCTGTCTTTCCTGAAATGAAATGTTATTATTACTTCATGTTGTAAAATAATTACTTACCTGTATGAGTAACCTGGGTTGCCTACGTGAGGTTTAAAATTGAATATCTTCCTTTCATTATCACCTTTTCACTTGCCCATGCTTTCCACAAAAACCAGCATTCTGTGACTGGCATCGAAAGACGGAGCACACATTTATTAAGACGTGATTTGAATAATCCAAATTGTGATCCATATGTTAAGATCATAAAATCGTTAAGAGCATCCGTCATACACGCCATTTAACAAATAACAATATCTTGCAAATTGTTATATTTTGGGAGAAAGACCTTTAACAAGTGAGGTAACCTTGTGTGAAATCATTGTTACTGTGTAATTTATTTCAAAAATGTATTAGGGTCTTTTGGTGGAGGCCTAGCGCCAGTATCCAGTACAAATTTTCTATCAAACACTTATCACCTGGAATATCAAAAACTTGGTTCGAGTCCGAAGCAGCAGTTCCGTCTAGGAAAACCGATTCCCAGTAACAGCCATTTTGTGAACTCCAATATCTGGACAGGAAACAGCTAAGTTCCATTTATATAGTTACATCATAGCGGTCAGTACTTAACCATCTTTTATAAGATACTTTGGCTTTACTGTGAATGAATGTTAGCCCGTTCAAAGCTTTGATAGGGATACCACTTTTGTTCTTATAAGACAAATTTACCCAAATAGTTATCACAGCTGTAGTAACACCGTAAATAAAATACTTATTTCAACCGGACCGGCGATCGCTTATTTTTTTTGTCTGCACTCTGATTTCCAATTTTTAGTGTCTGWGTAAAATTGGTGGCGCCCTTAAGAAATCATATTAAAATCCACGACCCCGCTCTAACCGAACAACTAGCTGCCGTCGTGTTGTGTAACAAGTGAAATTTTTACATTACATTGTAAAATGTAGAAATATGTTTGGAGTACACAATGATGTAACAATATTTAGGTATTTATCATGAACGTGAAGTTAAAAAAGGCTCCAATGGAACGACCACTTTGCTTTTCCGAGATTTGAATAGCGATCTTCTGAACACCTAGGTTTAATAAGTAATAGCTGTTATGGACAAAATAGGAAATATATTTATGTTACTTACACTTCTTACTCATGATTGTACACTGTTTTAAGAAGTTTAAAAAAGCATCGCCCACTAATAATAAGATTAGGAAAACAAAAGGGTGTTCTAATCTGCTAAACTTGGGTCAAATTGTCCCAGTTAGTTAGTTAGAAAATATCCCTTTAATTTAAAACACATCATTATAACAGAATATGCATTAAAAGGGCCACTGAAAAATATTTTTGGAAGGCAGCAAAGCCATCGTTAAAAATTAAATCCACAAGAATGGTGCAGATTGTCAACATGCATGAGAAACACCTACAATGGGTACTGGAAATTAGCTGCCTATGGCCTATGCCGATGCCGAACCTTTGGATATGAATACTAACAAGAAGAAAATTATCTTGAACCTGGTTGTCTGCACCAGCGTTCCGCAACCTTTTTTACCTGACGACCCATATAACGTCCTATAAGTATCACTTCATGAGAAGGTGATAAAGAGATTTATTTAAAACTGTAGGATGTAGGGACACATAAAAAATATAGGGGTAGACTGTCGAAAACAATTTTTCGTTTTCTTCGGTACAATTATAAGAAAAATGTTTTATATGTAATAGCAATAGCAGATAATAAATATTAATGACTATTTGTTGCTGTTTTTCTCTGACCAATTTATCTGTTCTTGGTTGAATATATGTACTTGGTTAACGCAGTCCTCATTGCGGCGTCAATACCATAATACCAACAAGATTATTTCAGTATTTGTTTTTTTTTATTGAAGTTATAGCCGAAAAGCCACTTTCTGCTAAATAAGTCGTTGCAAAAGGTAGCAGGGGTTGTATTGCCTTCTCGCCTAATGTGCAATATTCTTTTCGAATTTGCATCCAAAATTGAAGCAAGTTTTTTGATCGGTAAATTATGCTTGAAGCAGTTTATCGTATTTATGAAAATGGAGTTAATTGTTTTTCTTCACATAAATTTAAAACATTATTTTCTTGTGCTACAAATGGATTTTGTATCCATATATTACCGACACAAATGTCATCAGCAAGAGTAAAATAACTTGAAAACTTTTCTTTTAGTTTTGACAGGTAATTTTGAAATATGGTTTTCACTGATAGCAATTCTTGATCTTTTAATACTTTGTCTACAATCATTTAATGATCATGATCATTTTTTCTGATGTTTCAGTCAAAGTACTGGAACTGGAAGTTGGCGATTCACTTTGACTAACATTTTGCCCTTTTAGAAATTATGATAGCGTTCGTTTTTTACTCATTTTGATGTTGACTAATAAAACACAAAGGGCCAGTTTCTCTTCTCTATTTTAAGATAAAATTAACCCTGTTTTTAAAATCTAAACATATCACTTATCTTACTTTAAGTTGTTGCCATGGTTACTGGGTTAATTTTAGCTAACATCAACTTTAACAAAGAGAAGAGAAACCGGCCCAATGTTTTCTTTACAAGAAATAATAAGACAGTTAGCTAGTTTACATACCTGGAGTGCCTTAAAATTACTGTTTAATTCTGCTAAATAGTAACCTATATACGCCAGCAACTATTCAATAACCCCACAAACTAAAGTTGCTGAACGCCAAAATTTAAATATGAATGAACAAGTACATAAATCGCCAGATTTTTTGCAAATATCGGCGACCCATTTTTAAACTTTTGCGACCCAATGGTTGTGAAAAGAAGTGAATATAATGAAATACGTGTGCTTGGTGCTTGTGGGAGTTGAGCTTGGTATTTTCGAAACTGTGCTTTTAGTTCTTGGTTAAACAATACTTATCGCTGAACTTTGGAAGAGATAATTGAAATAACACAACAAAAACAAGAGTAAGCCCATGTAAGACATAATAAAAATAATATAAATTAAATAACTAAAAATGGCMATAAAAATTTAATTTTGAATTCGAGTTTTGTTTCTTAAAAGTGGTTCTTGTTTGAAAGCTTCACAATTAAAATGTAAGGAAGAAAGCTAGTAAAAAAAATCCAAAATACAGTGCTAGCATTGTTTTATGCTTTTTGTATCACCAACAACCCCATGGGGTTTAGAGTTATTTCAATCTTTCTCAGGTACCTATTGTAACTGTCATTAATTTATAAAACGTCGAATAACTCAATACTGGTGCATTTGATTAGGCCTATAGTGTAGTTGTACTAAAAATTCAAAACGTGTAAAATTTGATAATTCTCACGTTTTTCGATAGCTAATATTTTCGATTTATAGAAAACTACTGCATTAGTGGCATGCCTAGAAATTTTGGCTGTGGAGGTTGGTGCAACTTAAAAAAGAGACCTTTGGTTTGTTAATATACAAAATACAGCATATAAAAAGGATAAAATTAATAAATTGATAAGTKTTTCATTTCAATTGTGATAAACACAACATATTGTTTTACAAATATACATGTTTTTTAAGTATAAAGACGAATAAAATATAAATGCATAAAAATCAAAACACAAGGTAATTATTTCTTATACTTTAGTAATTAACAACCAATATAATTAACTAAAATCTTACTTAATATTTGTGCCACCGCCTGTCACTTTCGTGTCTTTGTCTCTTATAAACAGATAAAGGTAAGGCGTGGTAAAGCTTACCAAAATAAGATTGCTGATTAATCAGCCTTATTAATTAAACTAATAATAATATATAATAATAATGTTTAATATCTTAGTATTCGTCCAGAAATTGAAAAATTTAAAATAAAAAAAATACTTATTTTAGTGAGTCTTGATACCCCTTCTACATATGTACCTACTTAAGGAACATTATGTACATTTCACAATTGTCGCGCATTATCGCAGTTTCCGTTATTAAAAACTGAAACATAATTCTTGTATACGTGTTTTTGTTTTAAAAACCATTATTCTTCGTGGGTTTAGAGAGAGTTTCGAGACTTGCAAGCATTTTATGGGATCTCACTTCTCTTTGGAGGTAGTCCTTTTTTCTTATCGGGTAATGTTTCTTGTATGTTAGCTACGTATTAAAACCACTATACACCTGTCTCTATTCAGGCCCGGATCCAGAACTGCGATTGAGGGAGGGATCCAACGGGGGGATAACTTAAATTAACAAATAATAGCAATAAATGGGGCATGAAAATACAAACCCAAAAAAATTTCTATAAAAATGTAATAATAATAATTGGGGGAGTGACAGGAGATCCTCCTTAAAACGAATAACGTTAGCCCTGTTCCCTAAAGCTATATGGGTCAGGCGGTTCTCCAAAAAATTTTATTTTAAATAATGATGCTAAGAATGCATTTTGACCTTTGAGCCGTATTAGTGTTTTTTCTTTAATATGAAAGATTGAAATAAGCACTAAAATTTTAAGATTGGCAATCATAGATAAAAAGTTAGACCTGTCTAAACTATATAATATTTTGTTCCAAAAATCATATTTTATCACTTTTCAATCTACATATAGTCTAAAAAGCTACCTCATAATAAATTATTAAAAAGAATCGCACAGTTATTATTTAGTTTGGTACTTTTTGAATGTAATGGCAATGAAAAAGGAAAAACAAAACCTAATTATACGAGGTAAATAAATAAAACCAACTATGAATAAGGTGTATTTAAATCTGCATTTAATTTAGAAAAACAGACAATTGTCAAAGTGATTTGCAGTTGGAATAGGCTGAAAACTAAATTAATATTAAATATAATTAAAAATAAATGAAATAAATTAAAAAAGACTGTTTACCTCCGGTCCTTAAATGATTTAGTTTTGATTTTTAAGGCTTCAGGGGATGGGGCGCTCGCCCCCACCGCCCCTCCCTAAATCCGTACCCGTCTCCATTAGTTATTCTAAGAGATTTTGATGTAACAATTTTTAACAAGTCTGGGCGGTAAGTCGATTATATTCAGCGATCAGAAAACGGGACCAAAAATTTAGAAAACGGGACTGAAATTTCGGGATGTTTCAGTTTTTCCTGCATTTAGAGGCTATTCACCAATTGAATTAAATTTGTGTGTCTGCTACAAGTACCTTAGAATTTTGATGATCAGTTAGTGAGTATGTCATTGACAAAATGCTAGAACTATAGGTATAAATAGTATCTAATTTCGGAATATAGCTAGCTATAGTGGGTTCTCTTGGTAATATAAATCAGTGTTGCCGCGAGACGAAACGAGATTTTGTACACTCTCTATCTCGAAAAAACATTAAAATCAGTCCTCGATCTCGAATTTGATGTGCGTTAAGTTAAACTTATAAGCTTACAGCCTTAGTGTTCTATKACTTACTGCATCATGACTGTTCAGTATTTAACCATTAAATAGAAGGTAAGATTTACATGTTCCTATAACAATAAATGCTGTGTTGGGAGAGAGTCGTGTAAACGTGTATATATCGCTCGGGAATAATTTTGAAATTGTGCAGCGTTAACTCAATCGTTTTTTGTCTAATTTTGACTGAAAAGTGTGGATTGAAGTAGTGTTTGTGCTGTGAGGTGTTTGCTTTGAGAGCTGCCTCTGAAAAGCTAGAATTTTGAACTTGATCAGTATAAAGTAACCATGCCCGCTAAATGTGGAGTGTGTTTTGCTTCGGTGGGCAGGCAAAAACCGGGCCTTTTTTGCGCCGGAGCGTGCAAGAAAATGTTCCACGCTTCGTGCGTGAATATTCCTGTGGAGATGTCGAAATTTACTGAAGTTTCTGGTTTTAAATGGTACTGCAATAACTGCGAAGATGAGCCGTCATTTCCAGAAGATTCAACTAATGCGGGTCCTTCAAACTGTACCTAACTCTTTGGAAACAAATAACAACCAGCTTTTAATGCAAATGGCTATTATTCTGAAAGAGATTAAGGAAATAAAGCAGGAACAGGCTGTAATGTCTCAATCTTTAAACTTTTACGGGGCAAAATTCGACGAATTCCAGGCCGAAATTAATGAATTTCGTAAAACCCTGCGGGGTACTGAAGCCCTTCAGTCCGAGGTAAAGAAATTGCAAAAAGAAAACGCTAATTTGACCGCTGAATTGGATCAACTGCAACAGTACTCGCGTAAAAATAATCTCGAAATAATCGGCGTTCCGGAAAAACAAAACGAAGATGTTGTTAATATTGTCCAAAAAATTGGGCAAGCCCTAGGTTGTGAAATTAAGAAGGCAGATTTGGACGCATGTCATCGTGTGCGTCAGCGTCCGAACCTTCCGACTCCTAAGAAATTTAGGGCAATTATAGTGAAATTTACCTCCCGGTTCAAGAAAGAAGAATTGATGTCTGCAGCTCGAAAACGCCGTAACTTGAATTGCACCGATCTAGGCTTTGAAAGCGAACCGCAGGCAATTTACATCAACGATCATTTAACTCTTAAAAACAAGGTCTTATATAAAAACGCAAGAGATGCATGCAGAGAAAAGAACTACAAGTATTGCTGGGTAAAAGATGGAAGAATAATTATTAAAAAGTCTGAAACCAGTCGCGCTCTCTATATTAACAGTGCGAACGATCTTGTAAACATTTAAAAACCACTGCACGACAATAAAACGCAATCATCATAATTCTACCAGTTTTTCCTGTACTTTATGGCGGAGACGCTTAGCCTATATTATCAAAACACACGTGGCCTAAAAACAAAGACTAATTCCTTCTATTTGTCCTCAGTTGAAAGTAGCTCGGACATAATTTGTTTATCGGAGACGTGGCTGAATTCTACAGTGTGTAACAGTGAACTGTTTAGTGACATTTTCAACGTTTATCGAACTGACCGAAATTTTGAGCGTTCATTGAAGAAGGACGGGGGAGGCGTCCTAATTWCAGTTTCAACCAAATACAAATCAACAATCATAGGTGAATATAGTGTTTCAGACGTGTTCGACATTATATGGGTGTCTATCCTCCTCGATGAACAAAAGTATGTGTTGGTCTCTTCGGTATATTTCCCCCTTACGGTAGCAAGGACGACATAGTAAAATTAATGAACAATATCTCTAATGTTTGTGACCGATATAAAAATAATTATATTGTAATAGTAGGCGATTTTAACTTATCTTCGATTTCTTGGTCATATTCCGACGAAACTCTTTGTTTTATTCCAACTTTTACTGGTAATCCGTCTTGTGAAGTTTAGGTGGACACCTGCTCATTTTTAAACTTGAACCAATATAATGGGGTACTGAACAATAATGGTAGAATGTTGGATCTGTTTTTTAGTAATGCGGAAAATGTAATTGTCAGACAGTGTAATTTAGCATTAGTAGATGAGGATCCGCATCATAAGGCCATTGAAGCCGAAATAACTGTACCTTGCGTATATTCTAATAAATCTAATGATCAACATCGGTGCCGAACAAGGAACTTTTACAGGGCGGATTATGTTGCGATTAAAAATTATCTTGTGAATTATGAGTGGTCGGACTTATTAAAGATTAACACTAATGATGCTGTAGAACATTTTTATAACGTATTAAATAATGTAATTTCTATGTATGTTCCACTTTCTAGGGAATCCAAAAGACAGTTCCCAGCCTGGTTCTCACATTCAACTATAAATCTTATCAGTAGTAAACACAAGAAACATATGAAATGGAAAAAAATAAAACGGAAATCGGATTATCAAGAGTTTTCGGAATTACGCAAGCGAGTTAAACAGAGTATACAAAGTGACTATAAAAGATATGTTGCCAACATTGAGAAAAATATTCACTCAAACGTTAAAAGTTTCTGGTCTTATATAAGACAACAAAAGTCTTGCAAAGTAAATAACCCTCCATCTATGGTGTCTTACAATGATCGTGTTGCCAGTGATAACGTAGCTGCATGTAATCTATTCTCTGATTTCTTTTCCTCAGTATTCATTTCTGACTCGTTACCTCCTAATATTCAACGCACCCGTAGTTCCAATTGCATCGAAATAAAATACATCTCAAAAGAATCAATAGTAGAAAAAATTATCAAACTAGATACACGTAAGGGCACCGGATCGGACGGCATTCCTGGCATATTTATCAAAACGTGCGATGAGATCCTTGCTGAACCACTTAGTATTATATTCAATAAGTCTTTGAAAGAAGGGGTGTTCCCAAGCAAATGGAAACAAGCAAACATTGTCCCCATCTATAAATCAGGAGATCAGACTAAAGTAACCAACTATCGTCCCATATCGCTCTTGTCAATTTTTGGTAAAATTTTTGAAAGCTGTGTTACTGATGAATTATTCTTTAATATTAAACAACACATAGATGAACGTCAGCATGGTTTTTTCCGTGGAAGGTCGACAGTAACTAATCTCGCTACTTTTGTTCAACATCTGTCAGAAAGCATGGATAAAAGAGCTCAAGTGGATGCCGTGTATACCGACTTTTCCAAAGCGTTTGATAAAGTTCACCATGCCTCCCTTCTTATTAAATTGGAGAATTTCGGTGTGCATGGTAATCTGCTAAGGTGGCTAAAATCGTACTTATATAATAGGAGCCAAGTTGTAACAATAAAAAACTCAGTATCGTCTTCAGTACCTGTAACATCCGGTGTACCGCAGGGCTCTCATCTAGGTCCTCTGCTATTTCTTATTTTTATTAATGATATTGGTAATTTTATTCAACACTCAAATTATCCACTGTACGCAGACGATATGAAAATTTACAGAGAAATAACTAACTTACATGATGCACTGCTTTTGCAAATTGATTTAAATAACTTATACTTATACTGCACCAGAAATTATTTATATCTAAACCTAGACAAGTGCTATCACATCACTTTCACGAGAAATAGGCTGTCGGTCCCCACTAAATATGCAATAAACAACCACACCCTTAACTCTATTAATAAAATAAAGGACCTGGGCGTCATTGTAGACAGCAAACTAAGATTTGAATTGCACGTTGAAGAAATAATACAGCGCTCGCTCAGAAACTTAGGTTTTATTTTTAGAACCACAACTAAATTTACCAATATAAAATCATTTAAAATTCTCTATGATACCTTGGTGCGCAGCCATCTAGAGTATGCCAGTGTTGTCTGGAATCCGTTGTATTACAAATACATTAACCGAATTGAACGCGTACAAAAAAAATTCATTGGTAAGCTTAATTATAAGTTTAACAGGGATCTCCACACCTTGACTTACGAATATAACTTAAAAAAGTACAATATGACAAGCTTAAGCAAACGACGCGAGAATTTTGATATTATCTTTCTGTACAAGGTAGTTAACTCATTGTTGTCAACGTCTTTAATTAGTCACGTAAATATTAATACTCCTCTATACCCTCTTAGGACTAAGAATACTTTTCATGTTTACACTTGTAAGACAAGTCACTGCCAAAATTCACCGTTATATCGTGTAATTTACACTTATAACTCGGCTTATACTCATCTCGATATTTTTTCACTATCATTAACATCTCTTAAAAAGATCTTGAAAGAACCATAACTATAATTGCTAAACTGTTAAAAATAACATTTCAGATGTAACGTATTCAATCACAACTCCTCTCAACCCTAATTACTTCATTTAAATACGCTACCTAGTGCTTTCCTGCTTTTGGATTCTCTGAATCTGTTGGAAAGTCAATGTAATAAATAAATAAATAAATAAATAAATATATGTGAATGATTACATTACAAACATTAGTAACACCATGACAAGTTAAATTTTTTAATATTGTAAAATAGAAACAGGAATTTAACAGTGACTATATCAGAATACGAATAATCTATAAAGGTGGTTGTGGTTTTCTAACTTAGTAATTGTAAAATTCATTTTAGAATGTTGAAGCTCTGAAGGAGGGAAGAGTTTGGCAGGCTATCTCAGCAATGAACATTATCAAATAGCATGTATGTATCTTTCCTCCTTTTTTGTCATGATGATCACCCTTACAAGTGCGGGCGAAACGTCAACCTTATTCCGAAATCAGTTGCGGTCTAACCCAAAAAGACTAAGGTTTCAATCTAATTCTGGCCGCGAAAGCTTACGTTCTTACAAGTATGTATCTGTTGCATCCAGCAATTTAGTTGATGAAAGCATGCAAAAGCATGTTTGCACCATAATCCACTTATATCACTCTCTTCATACACATAGCTTGTACCGTGTAACGCTATAAATTCCTTTGACTGAATTATTTTGAAATTGAAATATGTATCTCTTAACTTTGCTTTTCTGTATGCACTAATGGATCAACAAAAACAAAGGTTAGGGTTCATTTCATCTGCACAATCCTTCATTCCCGTAGGTACGAAATGTTTAGGGAGACTAGGTGCCTGTTTGCGAATTATTTTTCGATTGCCCTACTGCTTAACACTATATACACATAAATAATGCAGTTGCTATTACTGTACCGTATACCTTTAGATGTAAATACTTAGGTATCTAAACTTTTTGCACTTTATACAACTAGGTATTTTTTTAAATATAAGTAATGAACAAAATACTGATATATTTTGTGATTCATTGAAATGGTTCCGAGATCGAGATTCTCAATGCAAAATTTTGATCTCGTCTCGAAAATTCAAGATGTAAAAATGCCAGTCTCGATCTCGAATTTCGAGACGAGATCGAGACAAGACCGAAAATTTCTCGTCTCAGTGGCAACACTAGCTTTATCCACAACGGAGTTACAGGAGGGGTCGAAAGTGCCCTGAGTGGCTTCGAGAAAAGGATGGTACGGCTGTGCTTTTGCTCGACTTAGCGGAGACACTGCCATGTCCCTAAATAAATGTCGTTTGTAGCATTCTTTCATCCTCAAACAGCTCTTTAGTAAAATGCATGTCTATGCTGTGCTGTCTACACCTCAACCAACTGCAGATAGTACTATTTCGCTGTCATTACAGCTCATCAGTGCAGTTTAGGTCTAGTGTAGACAACACGGCATAGAACTGGTTTTGCTTATATACCAAAGCAATGGTATGATGAAAGTCACTTCCTTTAGGAAGTAGTTCCCGTTAAGGCAGCTAGGTGGCTTTGTCATCATGTCAGTGTAATACTGACAGATGGCATTGCCATCCTAAACTCTTACTAGCTCTTTAGTAATTAGTCGTGTAATATATTGCACATTTAATATCTCTTTATTTCCGTAGACATTTCATCTTGTCCTATTCTTAATTCAACCAATAACTTTTTTATATTAGTTCTGGAGTTGAAGCTTCTTTTGTTTTTAAACATTTAAGATTGTTAAATATAATGTTTATGTACCATATCTAACGTAAGTTTTTTAAGTAAGAACCACAAGATCGTGCCATTCATGAACATTCTAAAGTGCCACGAATGCCGTTGAAAATAAAACACAGAAAAAATTAATTGTTCTGATATAGAATCGTTCTGGCGAAGTCTGCTCTATTTTTACACGTTCTGTTTTCTTTTCCACCGCAAAACTTAATATCAGTTCATGTAGATCAATCTTAATTTACTCTATGTGTCTTGTGGCTGGTACGACGACATTTACCTACCTACCCCTACTGAGCATTTTCAGCTG
The DNA here is from genome assembly GCA_025024175.1 of Rhyzopertha dominica. Taxonomy (NCBI): domain Eukaryota; kingdom Metazoa; phylum Arthropoda; class Insecta; order Coleoptera; family Bostrichidae; genus Rhyzopertha; species Rhyzopertha dominica. The sequence goes on from QCXZ01000003.1 coordinate 27,597,521, forward strand.
TATATTTACATATCGAATAAACGATCCAGTAGGTTACCAGGATCGTGAAGTGTTTAAGTGATGTAAAGTACGATCGTCGTTTTTACGCCACGGAGCGAAAGGTAATTTCAAATGGATCGGTGGGTTGGCCAGGTAGCAGTAGTAACCGGAGCGAGTGCTGGAGTTGGTGCTGCTATTTCCAGGGTTCTCGTAGAAAATGGACTTAAAGTAAGTCAATGCAAATGAACATTCTATTTATTTAATATTGTAACCTACATTGGCATGTTAAATCGATAAGTTATAATAAACAGCATTATTATGAACATCATATAAAGACCTATTATTGTTCTTCTTTAAATGGGAACAATACTGAGAATGAGTTTGTTTCGAAATATAAAATACTTATTGATCCATCCACATCACAGGTCCCCAAACTTATTTGTCTCGTGGACCCCTTGACTTGTTTTTCAGTTTTGGATAGATCCTGAACTTATACTTATTGAATTTTTGCAAATTTTGACAGCTGATATAGTGCTACTCACTTCGGGAGATTTAAATCTCTACTGTAGTGAGGTGTATTGCGAAAACTTAAAAATTGCATATTAAGTTTAATACAATTATTAATTAAATTCTAATTAAGACAAACCAAATTAAAATTTAGTATCTCTTACATAACATAACTAAACAAAAAATAAATGTTTTTAGTGGGAGAGATGAACCTGAAGTATTAATAATAAATCGACATTTGGCATCAATTCAGTTAGGTTTAATCTCAAATCTCCTCAGTCATAGTGATGTCCAGTCTACTTCCATTTTTTGGGAATTTGGCAACCATGCTGAAACCTCTAGTGAAAAACGATAAATATTTTCTTGCTAGATTTCATAATACGGCATAAGTAATATGTATACTTTTTGAAGCCAGAGTAAATATCAGTTTCTAAACTGTAGCTTATTCCGATCACTTCTTCTTGTAACATGGCATACGTTGCTTCATCATCACCATATGGATTTATTAGGACTGTGGTGCTACCGTAGTAAAAAAATCACGACCTTCTTAGCTGGGGTCCACGATAGTTTACACCTCATTGGACTCCCAAATCCGTTTTTTGATTTATACATTGAGTTGCTTTTAAATGGATGAACGAACAAAATTCTAAAACCTTAGATCTTAAATATCCTAGATTAAATGTTAACTACAATAAGTTATTTAAAACAATGGAGTTAATGTAATTATATATTTTATTTACAAGTGAATTGACAATAGCAATCCTATTTTGCTTTCAGATATGTAAGTGTTACGTTATTTTATCTTCGAAGTTATCGCAAGCCGTGTAGAATATTGTTTTTACCTTGCTTCCCACGACCATTTTTTCTTTTTTTATTTTTTATTTTCTTTTATTTTACTACGCGGAAATTATCGTTAAGTTTTTCTTAATCATTTATATGTAATGGGACATAGGAACATAAAAAAGCGTCTTAATATTGCTTACCTACAGATTGTGATGGGTGAAATTATTTGAAAATTAGAGTACATCTACTCCTTTTACAAAATTACTGGAATTTAAACATAAGGACTAACTCATTTCAACTATCTAAGTAAGTTATCAAAACAGCATTACACAACTCAAAAAATTACTGCGTTATATTTCATTATTTAATATTTCATTTAARACTCGCATCGGATGWTATTATAAATTATTATACAATATAGGGTTAGACYAAAGTAATGCTGCTTATWTTTATAAATATAAATTCTTCAGTTTTTAGCCTACTTTTTGTTTCTGTAATCTGTATGTCCACGCAATTCCATGGCTGCGTAATTTTGTTTTCTCGAATGACAACCAACGAATTTTTGGACTGACCTGCTGTTTATTTTGATGGTTTGACAACGAAATTTGGGTAGAAACGTGTTTTCAAATAATGAAGGACAAAAAGCATTATCAAAGTATGTTTACAGGTGTCAATTCTTTGTTATTCACCTGATGATAGTGCTAATGTTCGTAATACTTTAATACTTAAATATGTCTTTGCATAAAATTAAACGTTCAAACTTAAAATCTCCTGCCGTTTTGCAATAAACTGGTCTTATAACAAAAATTGCCGGCAAGTTCTTAAATTTTGAGTGTGATTTTGCCTTCGAGCACATGCAAATTTTCGTGACTTCTTAAATTACCCCAGAGGAAAAGATCCAATGCTACCTCGGAAGATGTTATTCAGATACTCCGAAATGTGACGCAGAACCGTTTTTCTCAAACTAGACATACATGTCGCATTCTTCGTCGATCTTTATCGGGAAATAAATGTACAATTATGTATGTTATTTTGTTCCAGTGTTGTTGCTAATATAAAAGACATTACGTTGACGTTGAAAAAAGACATTAAAGTTATGATCGAAACGTAAACTTAATGTCTTTTATAAGAGTAGCAACATTGAAATCAAAATAACCGGCGAAAACCCAGGCTGCAAAAATAAATTTACATTGTCGGATACAATATTATTACGAAGTAGTTTCTAGTAGATATCTGATGTTATATTTCCATATAATAATAATTCCATTCCACATAAAAATAACTTATAGAACAGATGTACATAGTATAAATATACGTAGAAAGGATCAGCTGACGATTCCAATACATTCTCATACATTTTTCCAAAGATGCTTTTCATACAATATAGCGAGGGTCTATAATGAACTTCCGTGTGAATTAAAAACATTGAATATACGCCGGTTTAAATACAAATTGAAAAACAAATTACTGAATGACGTAGATTAGCTTATAAGATATGTTATTGTTAATTAAAATTAATAATGCTTGCTCTTCTGCCGCTTGCCAAAAGTCTTGTAGCTGCCTTTATATTTTGTTCTGACTTTTTATTGTTGCTTTGCTATGCCTTTTTCCTGTCCTGCATCGTGCTTGCAATGTCCCGGATTTTGTTTTGTTGTCAGTAGGTACACTATAAATAACAAGTATTATGTAGTGTATTTTACAAATACTTATAATATTTCGTTTGCTTTTTTTGTGTCTTTGCTGTGTCGCAATTCTAATTTATTTTAATACAAGTATCATCCTGTGAAGACTTTCACTAGACCAATAGTGGCTGTTATGTCATGGTCAGGAAATAAATGTGGATTGCCATCGGTAATGTCTATAATCAAATCACAAAAGTGTTTATTCTTGTGTCAGAATCATCTTCATTTAGTTCATGGAGGAGGTGTACTTTGTAGGGTTTGTACCAGAGTACCAGAGATCCCTATGTTCCGCCTTTGATCTATTCTAAGTGGTTGCTGGATTACTGTTACTGTTAGTTAACTGCTATTTGTAGATCATAGCTGCAAAATATTAACTTTGTATCTCAAAACGTTGTTGTTCTGTGGTTAATTCTTGAACGGTGGACCTAATTGTTCATTAAAATGGATCATGTATAAAAAAACGCCACAATAAAATACCTCCTGAAAAAGGGTCTGACGCCAACTCAAATTCACGAAGACATTGTGGCATCTATTGGGGAGTTTTCAGTTTCTTCTGACATAGTCAAACACTGATGTCGAGATTTTAAATGAGGAAGAACATCCTGTCAAAATCAACATGCCGGTGGTCTTCCAATATCACGCGTAACCTTTGTTTACGTTCTGGTTTTGAGAACGCGAGAATACGTTAAAGTCTTGAATACCGGTACGTGGTCAGATCAATTTCTCACAAATTTTATCCTGCTACTGCGATAAATTGAATTCTGTTTGCGATCTATCTGCTACAAGTTAATATTTTAATTAAATATATTTTATATTGTAATATTTACAGTGAAAACGGCTCACCCATTGCGTTTAAAACATCATTTGCGTGTATGTTGACTGTAGCGCTGGCATCACACAGTTACACCGAAATCAGCGCGTTAGGGAACGGTGACGTCACAGATTCAAACTTTAATCATTATGAATTTTTTAAGTATTAACTAAACACTTTGTGAAAAATAAGAAAACAGATCTATTATTTTTTCATGCAGATTGATATTCTGCAATAAAAAAATGGATGTTACAGGCCCATTAGTAGAGCTACCGCCATTTTCGACAGCTCTCGCCCCCAGTGGTTACAGACTGTGCCAAAAATTAAAAGAACATTTACGTATATTTTTTTGCTAAAATAATTGATAATTGCGAGGTCTACCTTTCTGATTATTTCTAGCCTACACAATTTTGATTAGTGCTTCACTTAGTTTGCACGTACAAAATAGCTTACGGTAAAATGACGATCAGGAGCTTTCGAATACGACCGTTTTCAAAGATATCGCTGCAGTAATTATGGAGTGGTCCTGTTTTGTAAAATATTTGTGGTTCTCTTTCTTTCGTTATCTTGGATAGATCATTCATCTCTCTCCAGGATCCCAGCCTTAAAAAGTCAATGCCCTTCTCAGCAAAGGTGTTGTTGCTAAATTATTTATTATCTAGTTAGTATCGATGAGTTTTATCTGTATTTATAATGACGAAGGAATCTAATGTTTTATTGGCCAATCTGTTTCGTAATCTATTTATAATGTATTTCAAAATTGACAACGATTGCTACCTGAGACGGTAAATACGTTCCTATAATATTCGTTTTTAGCTATACTAGTCAAAGTTTTTTATTTGTTATTTATGAAAAAATATATAGAAGCATTACTACTTGTCCACTATGGGATGTGTTGGATAAATCAGTATTAACTAGTTGAATCATGAATTGATTTTGAATATAGTAAAATACAAATATAACATGCAATAATGTAATTATAACTTCAAGTAAATTGCAAAGATTATCTGTATTATCTGCAGTTAAAATTCCAGGTAAGTATGTGAAAGTTTTGCGCTTGTTGAAGTACTTTAATAACTTTTTAAATGTTTGTTAGAAAATGTGGGATATATATAAATAAATATTTGTTGAACATAGCGGTCGCACAATTGATTAATCACAAAAGTTTCAGATTCGGGGGATTTCGACCTAGTAGTAAAACTTTTGAGATTGATTGTTGAAGATAACTGTATATCTCATTGAACGCTTGAATCCTCCATAAATAACAACTATGCCCTATCATTTCTTCATCAATCAGTCTATTCTTCGTTTGAATTTGCTTTTTTAAATTTGAATGACATGGATTATACAAATTACAGAAAACAGTTAAAGTTATTTGTACTATATCAGTATTGATACAGCGCAGCTTACTATCTTAACCCCCCCCCCCACAAAGGTAAGTTCCTAAATTCCCTCCCCAAATATGTTATTTTCCAGGTCCGTCTCTAAGTCCTGCGATAGTAGGTAAGTATATATGTTACTCAAATTTTTCTGATTTTTTTATTTATTGTATATTTAAAAAAGCAAATTCAAACGAAGAATAACTGATTGATGAATTGATTGAAGAAATTGATAGGGCATAGTTGTTATTTATGGATTCAAGCGTTCAATAAAATATACAGCTTTCTTGAACAATTAATCTCAAAGTTTTGTAAGTAGCTAAACGATTTTGTATCATTAAATTGGATCATAAATAAACTTGCATAAAAGCCTTGGCGAAGGCTGAAAATACACCCGAAAGCTTGGCAAAAGAACAAAAAGTAAACTTGATTTAAGATATTACTAGGTCGAAATCCCCCCAAACTGAAACTTTTATAAATAAAACCTACACAAATACTTGAATACTTATAAAGGTAAGAAATCGCATTTAAGTGAATCACACATTTCTGCGTTTCTGTTTAGTGTCTGTGAGTTATTTGCACACAAGAAAGACAATAAAGAAAATAATTCCAGTTGAACAATATGTAAAACATGGTGCTAAGGCAGTCGATGTTTCCGAAAAAACTGTCTGGAGATTTACACATACAATAAATAAATGGCGCTAAGACCACACCATATTTTAAGAACATAAGAAAAGAGGAAAAACGGTTAACTTCCCAATTTCTAATAGGTCGAAATTAAACAACAAATTTATGAGCTGCACAAAGCCAATTTGCCAATGAGAGCGAACTCTTTTGAAACTTCATTTGGAAGGAAGATTTCTTTACGATGGCAGAAAATCGATTTTGAAGAACCTTGCAAAATTTCTAAGTTTCATATATAAGAAACATTGCAACCGATGGTTTGTTTGTAAAAAGCCCGATTTTGTAGAAGAGTTGTCGGGTTTGTGAAAAGTGAAAATGAAGAAACGAGTTTGATTTTGTGTGCCAAAAACAAATCCGAACGTTGTCATGGCAATGCGAACGCGCCGCACTATTGAAGAAACGGATTTCTGAAAAATTGTTACTATTACCGGTAGAATCGGGAGCTATTTTATGGACAACTTCCTATCATTACCAAAAGTGAAATTTATGTTTCTCAATTGACAAAAAAATTAAACCTTGGATAGATGATATCGATATTAATGCAGCAGAACTCTTAAATATTATAGATCAGCACAAAGCTACAGAAAAAATATATTTAATGATGAATCATGCAGCGGCCATGGCCATTTAGTTTTACGTATACCACCTTACGACTGCAATACAATCCGATTAAACATGTGTGGGCAATTACCAAAAATTACTATGAGTGAAACAATGGACAAAACGGGTTTGGTGACGAGGCAGTGAAAAAAATGCCGAGAGAAGCTCTTTCAACAATAATTACACCCGAACTGTGGAAAAACTGTGTGCACCACTATGACTTTTTAATATTAATTTTTTAGTTAATTAATGCCCGGTTGCCCGGCGGCCCCATCCATCCCTGCTAATATACATGCTTTATCTTCATTTATAGCCGAGTTCGGATGTTTGGGTCCTGGAACCCAGGCATATCTTTTACATGTCCAGTGTTTAACTTCGACGCTGGATTGTTATTAAATTAATCACAAACATCTTGGTGTGAATAACGTAGCCAATCGTCTTTTGGGATTTAAATTCGTTCAGTTCCACTTAGTTGCACTAGGCTTGCAAATTAAAACAAAACTATTATTAAGTTAATCTTTTTCTGTACTGAAAGGTACTTAAAGCTGACATAAAAAAGGGAAAAAACAAAAGTACAACTACTATCAAATAAATAAAAACCATTATTGACACCTGCAGGATTCTGCAGGTTTGCTTTTACGACGCTTTTTGCTGTTTATTTGAAAACACGTATTCTCACAAAAAATGCTTGTCAAACCACACAAAATAAACAGCAGGTCATTTCATTGCAATTTTGTTTAGTATATAAGTCCTAAGATAATGTTAATTGAGTAACGCTGTCTTTGGTTGAAGATATATAAAAATTCTCATTCATCTAAAAATCTTTCCGTGTTGGCTAAATCACAATCAATTTTCTGCTATTCGTTCTACTATTGGAAATTTTTTGCAAAAAGTGAAGAATATTTTGAAACATTCAGTGAACAAACATTTGATATAAGATTTTGATGTTGCAATGTCGAAGTTTCGAATGCAATAGCTTTAAAGAACTAAAACATTACATTTACATATAAATAGGTAGTAAGTGAATTTAGCTAAAAAAGGTGATTCCTTTTCCATTCTCTCAATCTCAACTTCCTTATTTACTGATCAAAGGTTGTTGGTATTTCCAAAAGAAGAAACCGCATCGAAGAGTTGGCAAGAGTTTTAAATGGTCGCTCAAATGGTCGTTTCTTCCCATTAAGATGTGATGTGGCTAAAGAAGAATGCATACAAGAATCCTTTAAGTGGATTCTGGATAACCTGGGACCGATGCATGTATTAATAAACAACGCGCATTTGGCTAGATCATCTACATTAATAAGTATGTAGTGAATTACTTTACATGTAAATAATAGTTATTGCTAGATTCAGTGTACTATATCTCTATGGGTGCAGCCAAGATTTCATATTGAGAACGGTTCTACTTTATACATTTTTATATTGTATTAATTAATTATGCTTTAGCTACCCCTATCCTCCTAGCTACGCCCATGCTTTGACCGTTTCTTGTCCGAAAAGGGAATTATGCTTTTAACTTTGTATTTTTATTACTATTATGGCAATTGGTTCGTGAAAAAGTGTTTATCTTCCAGTGATGTACATAAAAATTGATATGTTTAATACTAGTTTATACAGGGTTTTTGCATTGTAGTAACGTAGTAGCAGCTAAAAGCATTTCTTCAGTCATAGCTGGAAAACCATTAAATAGACGTATCAATACCAAAGATACGAGTATATGGTTATACAGCAATGTTCTGCAGTGAGTAGTGTAGGTAACAATAATATTACTTCTTAGCAGTCTTAAATCATTAGGTCAATAGTTAATTTCTTTTTGGTGTATTGTAATCTAATGAGCTAACTATATTAAAGGTCCGTTACCTCTAATATAAAATAATTTGATTGTGTACTAATAAACCAGATGCGACAATGGCTTCGTATTTTTGACCCCTTCAACATTATAGATGGAGAAGCAGAAGAATGGCGAAAAGTTTTTGAAGTTAATGTAATGGCCGTGTGTATTTGTACCAGAGAGGCAGTCAGGATAATGAAGGACAATGGAATCGCTGGACAAATAATCCACATGAACAGCTTGTCTATTTTGCCCAAAACTGCGTTGAACGTTTACCCAGCATCAAAAGCTGCGGTAATGACTATGGCTGATAGTTTGAGAGATGAACTCCACCCGTTGGGTACCGGTATAAAAGTTACAGTAAGTTTATATTTAACTTGCAATTGTGGGTGGCTATCCATATTATGCTTCATTTTAGACAATAAGCCCAGGACAAGTGACGAGAGAATACAATGAGGGTAACTCATACGAGGAACTGGACAACTCCCTCCCCTCTTTATGCCCGGGTGACGTTGCTGAAGCTGTTGTGTACGTCTTATCAACAGGTCCACATGTGCAGGTACATACATACACCACAAATAGATTAGGGAGAGCTATTTGTGTAAGCAAACAAAGGTCCTTTTTTACTGTATTGGTTATTTTTTGCACAATGAGTTTCTTTTAAAGAGCTAAAGTAATTTTTATGGTTGACTGAAACATCTAGCAAAACTAAATTTGGGATTGAATGATTTAGTAAACACAAATGTGCGACTATGAAGGCGACACACTTTGGTTATTAAATAACTATGTAAGGCACAATATTATACCGTACATTCCAGTTAAAACGAGTCACCTCGTATAATCGTGTAATTGTTATGTTCTTGGAATATAGCAATAGTTACCCTTTCCTACCCCCATTTCCCCACCACATTATACATCAAAAGTTTCAAATGGAAAGGGGAGTCGAGTGTCCCCGCATTGAAAGGGTCTTTTAATTCTATATGAGTATGAGACCATATCTAAATATTTTCAGAAAATCTGAATTTAAATAATTTGGTTATAAATAAAATCCCTCACCACAAATAATAGCAGGTATAGCCGATTTTCTATTTCTACTGCTATTTCTTTGCACAATCCTATTATTCGTTATCGCAAATCTTCAAGTGTATCAGGTTGCGTCTAGTATACCTTAGATTTTATCCATACCCATAAAAAATGTAAAGGACTAAAGTCAGTAAGATATCGGAAGCCATTCGATAGATCCTCTCCTGCCAATCGAGCGACCAGGAAATTAATTATTCAGAAAATGCTTCACGGGAGCGACGTAACAACAACAAAACATTTGAAAAAAATATAGGTACATAGAATTGATTAGAATGCTGTATGTATTATATTTAAGTCGGAATTATTTGCTTATAGCTTATTATTTGAAAAAAAAGTAGTTTTTAATAGTTTAACGTAGAATTAAAAATAATTCATTCTTCTGCTTTTTTAATATTTTGTATCGAAATTGCTCAACTGCTAAAGGATCCTTTTGTCAATTTTTCAGGTTCAAGAAATCAAGCTGGGTCCAATAGTTGAAAAGATCTAGTACGAAGTAATGCTCACTCTTAATGTATGTAGATGAAAATATATTTTTTTCTTCTGTTATTTCTTATGAACCCTTACACCCCCAAAGTGTTTACGTAACACCCACTTCCACATTTAGTTCTTTACTATTACCACTACCCACAACAGGTAGATATTTTAGCCGATGTATAAGCCTTACCATCATTGACTAACACCGACTCACTATATCCGGAGCCCACGTTTTCTGTTCTTGCGCACGTGCAGAAATATTGATGAAAGTACGTTAGCCACATGTAGGCAGTTAGAATGGTGTCAGCCCCATTGAAAGGGGTAGTTTCAGTGCAATACTTTCAGCTGGGTGACAACTGCGGCCAAATATGGCGGTTAGACAACTGTCTTCTGGATATTTCGCAATATGTGAGTAAACAAAACTCATCTTAAACGTAAAAAATCTTATTGCTAAATAGCCGCTAAAACTTTAGATAATTAGATAATAATAATCTGCAATGTAACATAATATTAGTTATATATAAGCTTCCTGAACTTCAACTTGCTTTTTTCATTAATGTATCAAACTAGGTTTGGCAGTGACGTGGACTGCAGTATTAGGAATAACACTACCTGGTCAGCAACCGACAAGGCAAACGAAGCACAGTTTGACATCAACAATAGGCAGTGGTTCTTTAGTAACCCCTCCATCCAGTGCACCAGTTACGGAATCGGAGGAGGGTATTGCTGAGTACAGAGTGCGATCCAACAGGGACCAAACGTGCATTTTGCTTAAAACGGATGGAGTCATAGAGGTGCGCAAATTATATAAAAAGAGGCATTTTGGAAGCCATTATGGTGTTTAATTGCAGATAGATTATAAATTACATAATGATCCCGACGATAAGATTAGTGAATACATGCCCAGTAAACCCAGTGTTGACGGAGACTGCAAGTATGAGGATAAAGCCACCATGAGTATAAAGTGGAAAGGACATTCGTTAATCTGGGCATTTGGCAAGGTACGTTTATTGTCCTAAAAGTTCACGAGATTGAATATTCAAGATCAAATGAAGGAAACTGGTCCTATCTAAAATATGCTTATTGCTTTAATTAGGAGCTGTCATAATTTGTTCCAAAATTTGTCTTTCTAAGCATCCAGTAGGTACTGGAAGAATTAAGAAAATTTCATATATTTTATTTATCACTAAAACGGAAAATAGTGTTGCCACACCTAAAACATCTCTTACCATTTGGGAAATATGTTTTCCCAGTACTATTTTTTATGCTGGACGAATCCGTTATCTGTGAACTGTCAACAGAAATGACAGTTCATGCGCTCTTCTCTTATGACCTAGGTCTATACAAGTAATTGAAGCGCACTTGTGCTTTCCTTTTTTCCAACCAGGTTGCCGATTTAGGTAACTGTATTTGAACTAGTTACTTAAAATAAAACTTTGTTGTTAAGTGGATTTACGGATTTAGTCAATATTTCTTAAAATGGAACGGCGATTATATAACCCAGTTTCTTTAATTGTACTATTTATGTATGTATTACATCAAGCTTTTTTTCTGACGGACGTTACTTTGGATTTTTACATATTCAAATTTGGAATGTATTTCTGGTTAATCACAAACATGTAATCTTTCCTTATACTTGATGTATATAGACTATAGAGGGGTCCCGACAAAGACAGTAAGCGGATGTATCGTCGGAGTGCTTGGTCTCCGAAGAATATTCTTTAAGGAAATAGGGTACGCAAATATTATTTAAAATAGTTTCATGCTTTCAGCACTGCCGCTATAGGGTGTTTTTGACATATTATTTTTTTTGCCGAAAATTTCAAATAAAAGTATGTTCAAAATACTGCTACCTACTGCGTTCCTGAGATGCAAATGCATGTAGAAAAGTGCCAAATTTTATTTATCAAATGTGAATGTCGAAGGGTGGGGGAAAGTATGACATTAATGCAGACAAATAACTATGTACTGTATAAGTTTGAGTAGTCAGATTTTAGTAACGTTCATTTCATTTTATAGAGCAATGTCTATTTAAAAATATTTTGCAAGAATATTTGTTTTACTGCATATATTGTCAGATAGATGGCGTGAGTATTTTATATTTTTGTAAACTACTCGAATTTTTCAAACGAAACGGTGCAAGTTTATTAGGATTTTCTGAAGGACCTTTATGTAAGCTTCAAAACAAAAAAACGCACGCTGTTATCCCTACAGTTTTATCTGAATTATTGTAAAAAACATTAGAAATTTGTAATAACTGAATTAACATGCTACAATTCGTTCTAGTTGTTTTCTGAATTAATTTCACCGCAGTCCAGCTGATAATTTAAGAAGCACATACCTACATATTGTAATTAATTGTAAATACACTTTTGTTCCGTATTTGCAACTATTATAACACTAATGATTATTTTTAAGTGATTAAATACAACTTGAAAACTATTCCGAATAAATCAAGTAGGCTGTGTAAACAAATAACTCTTTCTTTGTGTTGACACCAGCAAAATGTAATTAATTAATAAACCAAAATTTATTTTTTCAAAACTAAATAATAGTATAAATATTATAAATAATAAAACTACAATAGGAACAATAAATGATAAATGTTTAAATGCTTTCTATCATATTAATACTGAACACGGCACATTCAACTTCTGACACTGAAATATTATGGCTTGCCTGAGTAACACGTATCGTATCTTCTCTAGTAGTCCATTCAGTTTTGTAAACAGTAACCTTTAATCTGCCCCAGACATTAAAGTTTAACAGTGTAGTAGGATGTGATCACCTAATTGGACAGGGAAACTACTGCCTGTACCTATCCAACGATTCGTAAAATGTCTAATCCAAATATTCCGGCATATTTTGTGAAGAAAAAAAAATGTGCAGAGCACCCGTCGTGTTGAAACCACAGTTTTATTCTAGTTTTCAGTAAAAAAATTTTTATTAATACATCAAGGTTTAAAAAATTTAAATAAGACTCCCCATTTAGAGATTGTAAAAATATACGCTATAATAATTATTTTGCCTTCTACAGTTTCACACAAGTGGTTTACTTTCCACTTATGCTTGTGGTCAATATAACGCTACCAATAACGCGAGTTGCGCAAGTTTACGGTTGTTGCTGAATTTAACTTCATCGGTCTATTACCCTTGTGAAAAAAATTGGATTATTTTTGTCACACATCTGCGTTAGCCAGTGGCAGTTTAATTCAGAAAGAGCTTGGTGTAACGATATATATGGACGTAACTTATTGTCGCTTCATCAAAGAAGCAGCTTTTGAATGCAAACAGCTAGTTTCCTGAAGACGTCTTGCAAATTACTTGATTCCCCGCCTTTCAAAAGGTGTCCTATCGAGTTATTACGTTCGGTAATGCATTTCCAAAACAACGAAAATAAATGGCATGCATATAAATTTTAGCATTGGAGAATTGCATTTCATAATGATTAAATACAAAACTCACACTGAACAGTTTAAAATTACTGACACATTACAAACGTCAACATTTTAATGTAGGACGTTTTGTTTCCACGCCCAACTTAATTTATTCGAAATAGTTTTTAAGTAGCACATGTGGAAAAGATTATTAATTAAAGGTGACAAATATGTACGTAATGATAATAAAAAGTACTACCCTTCTTGTTTTCTTTTTTTAACGGCATACTGGATACCTATTTAATTCATTCAGCGAATAACTAGAACGAATTGAAGTAAGTTCAGTTATTAAAAATTTCTGATCTCTTTAGCAACAACTCAGCTAAAAAAAGATATTATCGTGGGTTTTTTGTTTTCAAGCTTACATGATGCTCTTTTAGAAAATCTTAATAAACTTGTGCTGTTCCATTTGGCAATTCGAGTAGTTTGCAAAAATGTAAAACATCTGAGAATAGCACCCTCTATCTGATAATGTATGCTGTAAAACCAATTAATATTTTTGAAATACATTTTTAAGTAGACAAACCGTATTAAAATCCGATTATTCAAACTAATACAGTTTTCTGCAAATTGAATTTTATTATTAACAAATTCAAAAGCGTTTCCTAGTGGTAGTGCTAAAAGATTGAAACTATTTTTAATCATGCTTGCGTGCCCTACTTTCCTTTCCTTTTTTTCTCAAACTTCTTAGACCAACCATTGTTCAGAGATTCGTTGAAAGCAAATAATGTCAGAATTCCTATTGCTGTCAAAAGTCAGTATTTTATTACTTGTTTCTTGAAAGCAATCTTCCTTACAAAAATTTACACGAATTTAGAAATAACTTACACCTCTGTTTCTAAGAAAATCTATGTTATTTGTTGTTTTGCGTAGCTACCACAGGCGAGGAAAATAATATAGAGTCTAGTGAAGAAGAAACATTCGTGTAATAGTGGTCCTGAAGATATTTGTATGTACGAATCGTAGTAGTTAAATACTTGGCATTTTTTGACTTCAAATATTAAGAAAGTTAAACCTTATTTTTTATCGAAGTTGTTTATTTGCATAATAAAGGGTGCAAAACTAAAAATGTAATAATAAATAGGACCCTTACAAAAAATATGAACTCTTCTTGAACGGGACTGCAACAAACTACACACTGTCTTGTATGTAAGTACACGTCTTGCTAAAACCTTGTAAGCTTCAAGATAGAGGTGTCTAATTTGAACCATGCAAATTTTATGTAGGATGACCCAGAAGCAATAGTCTAAACTGAGTTAGTGATAAAATAGTTCATTTTCAAGCTAAATAACCATGTGCCATTACCCAATGCTTGATGGTTTAAAAGTCTGAGGCAAGGTTATTAAAATTTTCTGAAAACCATTATATTGTTGCGTCGAGTCAAGCATATTGTGAAAACGGCGAAAGGTATTAGTATGTACAAGACGGTTGTTTTATGAGTAGAAAGAAATTTATTAAAAAAAATATTTTGTTTACTCCACCAGGATTCGAACACGGATCTCCAGCTTTACGCCCTTACACGAAACTTGCTGAGCTATGCTTATTATTAATGATGAAATTTATGCGTTTCAGATTTTTGCTACTTTATATAATGCCAATCTTTAAAATATTAATTGCACTTTTGTTTTTATTAACAGTGCAGCCGCTACAGACAAATCGTTAGCTAATTCTGCCACATTTATGTCGGGTACTCAGATGAATATGCAGCCGTTAAATCCGTCTCTAAATATTTGCAATGTAGTATTATATTTTTTACTCCGGAGTACCTTGTGAATTTATTTGCGCAACTCCATATTTAGAGAAGCTGTTTTGAATCATAGTACTTTAGTTTTTATTTAATATTTCATTTTGTACTTATGCGTTCACTTTTCCGATAGCTTGCTCTCCAACTTCTTAGCCCTCATCTTATGTTTGTGTTTTAGTTATCCGTGTATTTACCAATTGTCAAAAAATATTTTAATAACAATAGATCTGAACTTGAATCAATTTTTGTTTTCTTGAAACTGTTGCAGACCCCAGGAAGGGAACGGTGGTATATCACCAGCGTAGAACTGACTATCGATTCCGATCTACCAAAATATAAAAATGTGGGAGCAACGAGTAAGAGAAAATATATATATGCATGTCAGGATTTTCTAAAATTCTCTTTTTCCAGCCAAGAAATTCACTCTTGCTCATCGTCAGATGCTTATTCCTACTCCCGCAGGGAAATCATATTCCTGTGATGAATTCGTTATAGATCTGATTCCGGATGAGGATGATACCCGATCTCCGCCAGGTCTGCACGGAAAACTGTTCCTTCGTAGTTTCCAGCTGCAACCTTTCATGTACAAAGGCAATAACTTTGGTCCGGCATCCGATTGCAACGCACAGCCAGGTTTTAGGGACGAAACGGCACCAATAGCCGTTGGTTCCACGTTGGCGATAGCAGTTCTAGGTACGGTTACGGGGTATGGAGTGTATCGATATTTCAAAGTTAACAAAGTGCAATATAATACCATGGGTTAGGCCAAATTACAGAATTATGGCAATGTTATGCGTTTAAAACTAAACTACTGTAATATTACTATGTCATTTTGGGGGTAAGGATGCA
This sequence comes from Rhyzopertha dominica, assembly GCA_025024175.1. Classification (NCBI taxonomy): domain Eukaryota; kingdom Metazoa; phylum Arthropoda; class Insecta; order Coleoptera; family Bostrichidae; genus Rhyzopertha; species Rhyzopertha dominica. Next base: position 27,613,361 of record QCXZ01000003.1, read on the forward strand.
CCTTGTAGTAAATCGTCTTACATAGAAGAAATACTGTTCTTTAGCAGTATAATTTAAATAGTAGTGTAGGTACAAAGTTTAATGAATGGCACATCTGAAAATGTCGAGAAGATGCAGAACTATTTATAAATTAATTTCAAAGCTTTTGTGAGATTTCCATGAAATATTACAGTTATATAACAATGATTCGTTGCCTTTAAGTTAATGATTAATATTCAAAATTACCTAAGGCTCTTTGAAAATTTTAATTAAGTTATATCCATTTTATAATGCATTATATAGGGAATTATTATTAATCATTTAAAGAGCAGTCAGTGAAGAATCGTCATATATATTAATTATAATTTAGAAGTAGTGATTGCCTAACACCTATAACATAACCCCTCGCCACCTCCTGTTTTATTCACAACTTTTCTTATCACGTTGATAGTGGTATTGCTAAACTTTAGAACATGATTATTTTTGCTTAAGCGAGGGTTCAGCTGTACTGTTATAAATTCAATGATGAATCGGCAGACGCAGAAATCCACGTTTATTAATTTGCTCTAATACATCAAGAAATATTAACATGTTTGGCTTTGGTTGCGAGAGAAAAAGATAGTGTGCTTTTTGAAATTGCTTTTGTTATTGCTATTAATTATTTTTCATTTTAAAGGAAATACGTTTAATGAGCGAAATTTGCCTTTCTTTGCATATGGTAGGTTTATTAAAAAGTGTGAAGGCGGTGGTTGTGAAAGTTGATAAGATTATATAATTTTTTTGCATGTTTCACCTATATATTAATTTACAACTTTTGTCAAAGTTGCACATATCTATGTCTGAAACTTGACATAGTTTTAGTAGATGATAAACGGTACGTTAACTAATTGTTTTACATTTTTATATAATCATCATCATTACATTATGGGCTCTTGGGAATCACACATTTTTGAGTATGTCATCCGATGTCAAACATTTCGTGGAAGTCATTTTTAATGCCGCGTGCAATGTCTCGATAAAGAGATTGTAAAGGTCATTCACTATTTTTAGAACAATTACCACTTTCTTAAATGTATAAAGCAATTCCACATAGCTCTTATATGACCTTATCGTTAATTACAATAAATGATGTAGGTATATTACGGCTTATAAGTTTTATGTTTTGTGCATCGTATAATTACTAGTTTAACATAGAATTTATGGCGGTATAAAATGCAAATTGTCAATTTATCTGCGCTCTGTAGGAATAATTGATAAAATAAGAACAAGTTTTAGGAGCTCTTCATAATATGTATAATGATAATGATTATGTAAAAATAAAAAAATAGATATAGAATCTTCCATTATGTATCAAGAGTCTGTCAAGTTTCGGACATTTCTGTGCATTTTCACAAAAAATATAAATAAATCGCTCAAAAGATATAGGCACTTCCCTTTTGAAATTTTAACTGCCTTTAGGGAATTGACACTTTAATATACATATGACACTTCTACTGTGTCCTCGAATTTCTTCCAGTGAACTGCATGTCGTTTTATTCAAAGTGGAATCAATCTCTATTCACAGCTAGTTGATATTATCTGTGTTTTGCACCAGCAGTTTTGACAAATTTCCTGTTTTACTTTTGTTTGCATTTTACATATAAAAGATACAAAAATAAAGAAGAAAACGATATAGAACCCTTCATTTGTCTATTAGGATGCCATAAAAATGCTTTGGAAATAGATAGATTTCAGCGTACAATAAAAAGACGAAGCTGAATTATCCCATCCCCATATGTTAATATTAATTGACCTAAATATATTGTCTTTTTCTTTATTCCATCGACCTTAATACTTACGCGATATTCAGAAGCAACGAACTATTAATTACAGATAGAAATTTATTATATTAAAGGTATATCGAATTAAATGTGATGTTGACATTACTTTGAAGGTTCTGTTTGCATTGTATAACGATGAACTATTTGTTTATGTGTTAATTAAGACTGAACAACAAAGCGTGCCAAACTTTCCTTAATTTGGGACCAAAGTCTTAACACTGACAGGTATTTCAGCTATTGAAAGGTATTCTTGAAACGGTAAATTCCTTATAAAAAATACGTATTCTACAATGTTAATATACATATATAGTTTCACTTGTATTTGTACTTTAAGAGTCACATTTACTTCATAGTCAATAATTAAATATTAATATAGCTTTTATCGAATAAGTTGCTTGTTCTTAAAATTAATACTGTGTGGCTAGCTTTTTTGTACCTTTAGCATATATAGGGCACGAGTATTTCTTTGTAATCGAGATCATTCGGCTTGAGAACGTTTCTTGACTACATATAAATATGGCTGTGATGATTTCCTGCAAACCGCAATAAATTAAGTAAAGATGACGTTCTAAAGATTTTTTAAAACTGAATACAAAGAGTAACAAACCAAAGAAGCATTTGTTTTAACACTAATACGGTGAATTATTTCAGGTTTTGTCGGTAAAGTTTACACCAATCACATGACTTATAGTTTTCTTAGGGTTGTGGCATCCGTTGTACCAATATAATTTTTATTTCTTTTCAATATGTTCAATTTGAAATATTTGTATGTGCGACATATAAATTTCTTTAGTGTTAAACCTAAATAAATAGTCAATCTTTTGAACGCGTTAAGATAAAATATTCCCATAAGAGCCGTTAAGATCGTTGAGAATGACTTCGTTTTACAGCTATTATGTTCTGTTTTTAAAATGCCAGGACATGTGATATTTCATTTGAAAGTTACTTTTATTATATACAAATCCTTCCTAACATTCAATTTTTGGAACGCTTTAAGCTAAAAGATCCGTATAAAATCTTGGTAAGATAATAGAAATCTGCCATTCTTTAAAAAATATGACATGTTGAGGACGGCACAACACTGCAGGGAGTTACGTATATAAGTACATATATAATTTCGTCACCAATATAGCTGGGTTGGGTAAATTGAAATCGGATAGTCCATTCTAAACTTGTGATGGTTTTAATGAGAAAATACTTCACTGTCACTTTTTTGAGAGAAATAAGAACATCATACGAGTTGCAGTTTTCTAAACCTAAACACTGAGAGTGAATATTGAATATTGAGAAAATGAGAAAAACATATTACTTGTAATCCTGTAAAAGGAAGTAATTTTCAACGGTCATTTTATTCAAACCTTCAAACTTGCCGCGTACAACAGTTAACATGATGAGGATAACTTTAGATGCGCACTGTACTTACAATCATTTTCTTCATCTATTCTTTAAAGATGTATAAAATTTTCGGATTACCATGTTTTTACCACACTCGACATTTTTGGAGGTAAAACCTATGACTACAGTTACAAAAGGTATGTTTTTGGCGTGGGCGTATTTTCGCTAAATTCGCGCACCATTCGACTTGTTATATTTTCGTGTTTAATCGGCCAATCAGCCAATCACATTTAAGTAATTGAACTGTTTTGGTGAATAAATGTTAATGGAAACCGGTATTTCGTATGCGCAAGAACATACCTTTTTTAATTGTACCACGCATATGACTTGCAAGTACGTATCTACTAATTATGTTCTTTGCATCCTTATACCTAAAATTTATTTGTTATATTACAACTGATAGAATGCGTTTGTTCCAAACCGAGTTGGTGTTCTAATTTTAATATGCATTGTTAGTTTTAATGAGATTGTTTTGCCAATATACGGAATAAATAAGTACTTAATAGTTTGGCAACTACTAAGATATATCTGTTTTCCTGGCAACTCATGTGCAAATTCTATATAAGTTGACAAATTGTAATTTTCTGCTCATTATGTATAATTTCTGTGTTATAAAAACAAATTACTATCCGCGGGTTGTTATAAAGCAACTTTTAAAAATAGATTTGTATTATAAATTCGATGACATTTAGAGACATTTACTGAAAAGTAGTTTTATCTTTGAGGGTTTTAACAGTATTACAAATGCAAAATATTTATCATGATGTTGCATTTAAACATAATCTACTCTACATGAGTGAGCTGTTTTAATATTCATGTTTCTACATGTATCCATGGTAGTTTGGGAATTATACTCCTTTAATAAGACAATTACAAAATCAAAATCTATAACAGTTTTATCATGCCAAGCACTCTGCACTTTTGAATAAAAGTCAATATAGGCAAATACAGTTAGAGAACAGCACATAATGCAATAACGATCGTTATAAGTAAATGAGGTAAATAGACATGCCTTATTTCAACGTTACATTTGGTACTAATTGCACTTATGCGTCGGTTATTGTTACATGCTGATATTTATAATTAGATAGCGTAATATTATTAATTAACTTGTACGAGATGCTACGTGGAAAGTGTAATTCAGAAAATATTAGATTAATTTGCTGTAGTGTATGTGCTGCGTTATATTTGTGAGAATTTTAAAGCGTTTATGCCACTGTCGGGTCTTCCATATATTATATAAAATTTATTTATTTGCAATTTAATTAAGTTGTGTATATTACATTATTCTTATAATATCAGCGGATACGAGTCAATGAGCTGCAATTGAGTCGATATACCGAACCAGTATAAGTATAGGAACTAACTTTGTTGTTATTGCGATTAGTTAACCGATTCTGGTTCAGTATATAGTTTCAACAAAAGCTTAAACTATCCAATTTGTATATAGATAGAGAAAATAAAGTATATTTAAACAAAGGTCGTTTTTTCATTCGTTGCGGTAGCATGTTCTAGCTTTTGTTATAACAATGCAGCTACAGCCAGAGACTTGATAGTTCTAGACTGCGTGTACTCCACTAATCGCTGCGTTCGAAAGTGTTATCAACATGTTAGGCCACCCAAAACACTTGTAAAGGCAAGAAAGTGCCCGCGCGGATGGTGGCAGTTTATTTTGATTTCGATTACACTGCCTCCCTGGGCTCATTTTTTGATGTTTTTCAAAATTTCTTTTACGAATCGAAATGACACACTTTGTAGTTTCATATGCAATTAGCGTTATCAACTGCATAATATGATTATTTTCAAATTCCTGTTCAAAAATGTGTTCAATTAAGGACATAAACATATTTTTTGCAGAAACGTTTCTGCGACAATTTATAATCATTTTATTAATCGATGGTCGGGGAGTAACAGCTGCATAAACTCTAAAAGTTTTTCGGCTTCGACTTCACAATTTTTTACGACATATTTTGACGCTTTAAGGAGCGAACCGCGATTATTTCTTTTTAAAAGAAACGATTGACTTTCTATAGCACATCTGCACAAACTGAACATCCTATTGATTATGATATTTTCCTTACCACGTACCCCGCGATATATTCCGTTATGTTAACACAAATTTGTGAAGTCGCCGAAAAAACGTTTAGAGTTTATGTTGCTGTTACTCTCCGACTATCGATTAATAAATTATAAATTTTGTGCACAAAACTATGTTTGTGCCCTTAAATGAACACATTTTTGAACAAGAATTTGAAAAAATCATATTATATAGTTAATAACTGTAATTGATAAGTTGTATTTAACTATTAGAATTCATCATCTGAACCAAACCCAAAATAGTGTACAACATAGAATTAGACAGTTAACAAACTTGTGTTGTTTAAAAATCAATAATAAGGTTTGTACAAGTTTCCGGTTTTATTTTACGCATCCAGCGTCTAAAAGCTTGAAAAACTTCAGGCGTAGCACCGAGATTGCACTGCGTGCTACAGATTCGGTCACGGAATAAAAGATACCTTCGTTACATGTTACGCTACCACAAAAATTTTTCCATTGGCGTCTTTTTCGAATTTTTTCTGGATCTTTCATCTCGCTCAACTATAGGTCTAACTCAGTTAGGTGAAAAAATGCCTCGATGCCGAAATTTCTCTTACGCGATTACCACATTGGTTGTTTAAACTAATTGTTTCCTTGTTATTATTAGGGGTATTTAACCTTTCTGTACATCGTATGAAACTAAAAAGTGTGCTCTTGTGATGGGTGAAAGAAATTTTGAAAAACATCAAAAATAAGCCCGGGGCAGCAGTGTAATCGAAATCAAAATAAACTGTGAGCATCGGCGCGGACGCTTTCTTGCCTTTACAAGTGTCGACAGCACTTTTGTCGCGATGCTAGCAGTCTCTAGTCAAGTCTCTGGCTACAGCTAGATTCTTCAATAAGTCATTTGCCATTGCGGATATGAAAATATTTAGATTTTCGACTACTGCAAAGTTATAGTAAATATACACAAACCGTGTTTGTTTATTCATGTAATTATATTATTATGTTATGAAATTATGACTAAAATGTACTAATATGAAAATTCGACATTTTGCGGAAAACAGTACGATTGCCTACCTACGATAAATATGTCCTTTTTAAAATTTTCGAACTGCAGGTTAGTTCATCTTATCTGTAAGCACCTCCAAGTCCAAGTCCAGGCAACCTTAAATATGAACTTATTGGTTTTATTTCATTAACCACTAAAAATGTTTATAACTGTACCTATTTATATATCTGCTAATTTTTAAATTTTGGAATATACTCTTTTGTTAATATAATCAATTTCTTTGGCCGTGTAGGTACCATTTATTGTTTTGTAGAAAAGCAATTAAATAATTAAATTTAGTAATAACAGCATTTTGCAACAATCAGCTTGTAGCTCGCAGTATTAAATAGAAAGCATAAAGACTGGAGTACCTACTTATAGTTCTTTGGCGATAATAATAAAAATACTAATATTACTTTTTCTTTTTCTGTACACCAATCAATAATGACCCCTTTATAACAGTGTTTGCTACTTATATGGCAAGGAATGATTTTCTGTTTCTGAAACACTCTTTACCTTGATTTTTATTTTGAACGGAATTTGTCAATTTAGATTTTTTAATTAGGCAGATGTAGATAAAGTAGTTCTGTATATTACACGTTGGTTAAAGCATATTATAGTTATTCATGTGACTACAAATAATGAAGCTCGGGCTAACGCACTCGTAATTTAATATAATGCCTTTAACCCACGCCTGTGTAAAGTAAGTAATATACCTGTTTTAATGGTAAAGCAGGCAAATTAAATAGAAAAGATTTAGCTTTGGCAAAGAATCGAACTCTGACCTCAATCACTTGTGCCTTGCTAATGTAGTGTTGGTATGCACATTGGAGCGCCATACCAAAGGTCCGAGTTCGATTTTTGTCCAAAGCTAAATCTTTTCTATTAAAATTGCCTGCTTCATTATTAAAACACGTATACTAGACCGTGGTCGATATTTAGAACAACAGTTTACAATTTACCACGATTTGAAATTCGCCATTTTAATAAAAAAAGTTATGTGAGGAAGATGCAACTTAGCCGACTTTCTATAATGATTTACCAACTTTTAGCAATAAAAAGTTATTGCACGAACGAAAATTGTGGTATAGGTGTAGTAGTTTCATAAGATATCAAAAACATATTAACAAGTTTGTAGCTTGCACTTTTACCGGCGCTAGTAATATTCTTTAAAGTACCAGTACACACCATATGTTCAGAGAACTCTCAACATATTTCTTATAACTTTTTTGTGACAATTTTTATTCGGCATTAGTACGACATTGATACAAGTGGCATACGGCAAATCTGCAATCTGAATCTTTGACGCGACGTATCATTGCAAGTGTACCAGCGACAACCAGAGCACTTACGAGGCCGCACACCAACACAGGCCTCAAATCAATGTCTGGATAGAGATCAAAGCCAACTCAAATTCAACCTCAAATCAGTCAGATAGGGTTCAAATCAAAGTCAGTACCGAGCTCAAGTCGACCACGAAACGGGGCCAAACTCAAAATTCGGCATTGTTGGTAACACTTTGGGAGTCCTTTTCTTGGAAGTTGGCAAACCAGGCGCACAACAAGGTGCAGAACTACCACGTGGAGAAATCCACATCGAGTTCAACTTGCAGCAAAGTGAATAGCTATTATAGTACTTATTTTTTTATTGCTTAAAATATCAAGTTAAAGCCATTTTCACATTGAATATCTTTATTAAAAATCCTGAGTGTGAGGAAACCATATGTATGGGCTCTAATTCCGTTTTGTACAACATTAATTATAATACATCTGTCAAATTTATTTTCAATATATAACTTTAGCACACAGTTTTTTCAGATTTATTGATTGGCCAGTGTGTGCATACAATTTTTGTTTAATAATCAATTGGGGCCCAATTTTTATTTAATTTAACGATCAGCCCTTGGCGTACACAGCTTTTGGTCTAAGGGGGGGGGGGGGGAAGCAGGAATTTCCTTTATTATTCATCATAAATGACTTAAAACATCTTCTGTGAAGACCCAATTTTTTTATCTACTAATAGGACCATGCTTTATAGTTTGGAATTCGCACATATGAAAGACTAATGAATTAACCGACGCTCTTTTAGTTTAGTTTCAACTATTACACTAGAAGCTTGAGAAATCCAAGTTAGGAGTGGATAGCTAGTAAAAATTAAAAAAATGATTAAAACTCAGAATGAGGTATCAACCTGGTTGTGAAACAATACCTAAGATTGTAATGATTTAAGCTAGTGCGCCTAATGTCGCCATCTGAAACTGAATATGAGCACATCGATAATACTCCATTAAACTTGGACATTACCAAATTTTGGATTAAAGATCGTAATCGCATTAATCTGATATTTTAAATTAATCAAATTTGAGTACTTCTTTTTGCTCTTTGGCTAAAATAATGACCGGGGCATAAATCGAAAATAATGTTTTTGAGTCGATTATATCAATGCTAGGTAATAATTAGACACTGCAACACATCAGTAAAATGATAGCACATTACATCTCAATGTTTGACGACGATTTGTACACAGGAATACTGTGTAGAATTAGAATTATGTACTAGAATAAAATTATGCAAGGCATGCAGAGTATAGCATCTTTTTTTAAACCGATATTTTGGGTTTATTTGATTATCACGTTTTTCATTTAGCTATTATTTTTTTAAGTTAATCCAACCTCCGTAGTCCGCCAGTGCACTGCTCCCAAAAATTAACCAACCACTTAGCATTTTAATCAAATTTAACCTCATTTAAATAAACTGAAATATATTTAATCGGATTTTCAAAAGACTTTTGTATACTGGCATTTTAACGGCACACCGGATTTTAATTCGTGCTTATAATGCTACTGGATTCCTAAAACTTATGTTAAACAGACTTTCATAACTCTTAGTTCGGATGGATTTTTGCTCGAAATAACTGATATTTTTGAAACTTTTTTGGTTCTCTGTATTATTTGTTAAAATATAAGGAGAATTTAGAAATTTGGAACGACGAAGTTTGGAGTTACCGCCAAATACAAGTATGTGACCGATTCTGTGTATTCCATATATTAGAATCATGCATAATTGAACAATCCCTATAGGAAAACATATTAGAAGAGCCGAACAAAGTAAAAATTGTGTTATGACTCCTGACTAAGATATGTTTGGAAACCGTCTGACAACGACTTATTGAATGCCATGAGTTCTGGATGAAAACTGTGAATACGCTTGTCTATAAATTTTACTTCATTTACAGTTTCGTAAATGCATACTTAATTAACCAGATAAATGCTTGGAAGATGGGAAGAGCTCAGCGCCCCCCTTGCCCCCCCCCCCTTCGGTACGCCTATGGATGAGACCAGCCCGCTCGCCAGACAACCACACGAGCCGCTGTACGCTTTGTATAACCAGGTAGGTTATAAGTTATCGCTAACTACGACGATATTTTTTAATGATAAATAAAATGTACGTATTTATAAATTAGCAGCAAATTATATTTTCTCAAAAAGTCAGTGTAAGAGTGTCCTGATGTTAACTTCGAGAGCATTAACTTTCATTTATCTTTAAAACCATTCAGTTACGAAAAAAAAACAAATTAATAAATATAATTAGCACATGTTTAACAAGTTCATTAGAAATATAAGGTTTTAAGCAGAATGTTATAAAGAAAGGCCACATAATAAATATTATCACCCTGCTGCTATTTGCATGGGAGTTTCTTGCAAGAAACAGGTTATACTACTAGTGATTCATTAGGTTAGGTATGCCATGTATTCTTTTGGAGCCGACAAAGTCCAAAACTAAAAAAAAATCCATTGCAAACTACAAACATTGCGTACCCTTTAAATACAAGATTTCATCAAATGCTAGTGCCTGTTGATAGTTACCCTCTTCACAGTTGAATAATACGGCTGCAAAAGGCGTTAAGCATCCACTACATCCAGATTTGCGACATTATTACATACCTCGACAATAGTACTCTCAAATTACAGGATTACAGGCGCTCAGCATCTGTTCGGTATTTCACCTCTTCAAAAGCGCCTACTTATTGAAACGGAGGGAGACAGACACTATACCTGTTAAGGGCAGAGCAAATTGTGCGTTCGTGACAATAAGGGGAGTGTTAGCCCATTGTTGAATGAGGACTTAGTATAGCGTTTCATGTCATCCTGTCGTTCGATTTGTGCAAGGGCTACCGGTGCTCTGATTTAAAGATATGATAAATGTTGTTAAAAGTTGTGGTCTGCTCGGTAAACCCCTACATATAATATAGTGCTTTTGTAAAAGTGGTATGACATAAACAGGGAGGCATCCTCGCAGGCAACACATCCTTATAAAAGCTTTGCATATGTTTAGGCAAAAGCATCGTCAAACGGTTATTTATAATTAATATTGATATATAATTGAAATGCATAATAATAATAATAATAATAATAATAATAATAATAATAATAATAATAATAATAATAATAATAATAATAATAATAATAATAATAACAATAATAATAACAATGATATTCGTTTTAATAACTTCCAACAGGTTTTAATTAGCCCAGACTACTAATGTGTATTTAACGCAGCTTATGTATTAAAAATAAATATTTACGCTTACTTCCGAAGTTATGAGAGAGTGGAAGACTAGAGACGCCGTTTCAGAAGCTTTCTTGGGAATGAATAGCCGTTTTATAATATTAGAAAAGTTCCACTCTCTACTTTAAATGGTGCAATACATGCATTAATAATAATGATGGTCTTTTTGAACATTATTTGTAGGTAATTAATTATTACGTGCCTTGTTTTAGTTTTTAAACACGTATAAATAATTAATAGTACTTCGTGAAAGAAATAAAATAATAATGTCCACAACTTTTACATTCTTTAAATAATCATCGCTGAGAACCTTAAAAAAGTGAACGATTTTCGAACTTTATATCTCACATGCCCGAAAATGACAGATTCCTTGCAAAATTGAATGAATTATCTTATTCGGGAATTTTGCATGCACTTCTTATGTAAAAAAATGCTGCAAATTGAATCAATACTTCCACATCCAATTGTCAAAATGACATTTACGCTTTTATTTTTCAACACTATACGATCAGTAATCAGGTTTTGAGCATTTTTTCTCTCTATACATTTTTTTCTAAGACAAACGGTTCTCGCAATTTTAAAATCGTTTTTTCCCAATAACTCGGAAAACGTTAAATTAACAAAAGAATTGCAAGAGTGCTTTTTGATCAGAAATTTAATTTTCTATATATTACCAAAATTAAAAAAAAAATGGAATCAGCAGATAACAAATTACGTTTTGTGGAAATATTTCGAGAATGTCAAAATTTAAGAGAAGTTTTTTTAAGACACTTTTTGTGAGAAATTTTATTTCCTATCTGACCGTATTTTTATTTTTTGAATATATTAAGTATTTTCGGAAATATTTAGGAAACCGTTTTCTTTAAGTGACGCTTTTTTGCTATTTTCTAAACAGTTTGCTGCACCAAAAATTTATAAGGACGAATAATACTCGCAGTTATACTACTAATCACACACTAAAACGTAAAAAAAAAATAAAATTTGCAAAAAGGGTAGTAACCCCACAACTTCAATCCCTTCCCGATACCTTTCTTACCCAAAAAACAATAGGTCGCTTTGGGTAGTTGGGATTTATATATATGCCAAACTCCAGTTCGTATGTTAAGTCTCTCGAAAGTTATCGTGTCCACAAACAAATCCACAGACACACAAACAAGAAATTTTGTTGCTCAAATTTTGTTTTTTTACGTTTTCGACCATTTTAAAGCGATTGAGCAAATAAAAATACTTCCCATCCGTTGGATGTGGAAGTAATTGAGAATAACGACGTTAGAAGAACAAATAAATAAATATGGTAAAAATTCTTTTTTTTGCTAAAATAATAGTAAGACATTAACTTAAAAAAATCCTAAATGTGCATTAATTAGGTACACAAAACTGCAAATTATTCTCTCTTTTATCTTGATTCGATCTCCGTTAGTTTATGAAACCACCATGCCAAACATAAAAAAGTCCACCCTGTATACAGGGTGTTCACGCTAACAGTCTACAATAGCTAACTTTTCTATTTGAAATTTTAGAGTAGTGGTTTAAATGGGTGAGTTTCTTAATTTTTTGAGAGAAATTTTATGGTGTTTACAAAAAAACAATTGAACGTCAACTGTCGGAGATATTGACTACAAGTTTGATATTTTAAATAGAACGACCCTATTTTTTAACGCATTCGATTGGGACATTGAATTAAACAAAAAAGTATTAAGATACTAATATCCTATCTTCATTTGTTTTTGAGATATTCCGGGTAGAATGATTTGTGTTCACGCTAGCAGTCTACAATAGCTACCTTTTTTTTGAAATTTTAGAGTAGTGGTTTAAATGGAAGAGTTCCTTATTTTTTTGAGAATTTTATGGTGTTTATAAAAAAACAATTGAACGTCAGCTGTCAGAGATATTGACTACAAGTTTGTTATTTTAAATAGAACGACCCTATTTTTTCTAACGCATTCGATTGGGCGCATTGAATTAAACAAAAAAGTATTAAGATACCAATACCCTATCTTCATTTGTTTTTGAGATATTCCGGGTAGAATGATTTGTGTTCACGCTAACAGTCTACAATAGCTAACATTTTTATTGGAAATCGTAGAATGATGTTCAATTGTTTTCTTGTAAACACCATAAAATTCTTCTCAAAAATTAAGAAACTCCCCCATTTAAACCCCTACTCTAAAATTTCAAATAAAAAAGTTAGCTATTGTATCATTGGTATCTTAATACCTTTTGTTTAATTCAATGTGCCCAATCGAATGCGTTAGAAAAAATAGGGTCGTTCTATTTAAAATATCAAACTTGTAGTCAATATCTCCGACAGTTGACGTTCAATTGTTTTTTTGTAAACACCATAAAATTCTTCTCAAGAAATTAAGAAACTTCCCCATATAAACCACTACTCTAAAATTTCAAATAAAAAAGTTAGCTATTGTAGACTGTTAGCGTGACCACCATGTATATTCAAGGTGTGCTCGTTTAAAGCTTTAAGTGTATAAAGTGTTAGGAATACGAGTAAGCGTGCACTATGTTAGTTTTCAACTTCATAATCTGTACAGATGCTTCTTTAAATTTATTTATAACTAGTGAAAGATAATTGTTGCCTGAATAATTCATTTGTATAACTGCATATACATTTGAATTTGGTTTTAGTCTTTAGAGATGCTTTCCCATAACCCATAAGTTTTCAGTACTGTACTTCGGATTTGATTAATCAACTTTTATTTCTTTATTTTAGGAATCAAGTGTAAGTAATTATAGAAATAAACACTGCCGCATTTATAAACCAATTCTTTCACCCATACTTCTCAAAATTTGAGATTATTAAAGTTCAGACGTATTCTAGAATGTGTGTCTACAATTTTTGTTTATTATGCACGATGTGCAAGTATGCGCCTATGGACATCCTGTCAGCATATAGCACTTTTAGCGCTATCAGCTTAGAGTACTTTTTGTCGTCTAAGCTTCTTCCCACGGTCTAGAAAACAGTAGAAACGTAGAAAATGCTCTAAATGTACGCGCGACCTATGCATTGCTTTGACTTGCTATCGTCGCGTGTCTAAGCGTGATTTTGTTAGTTTCCTGTTGACGATGCTTTTGTAGACAAGGAATTTTTAAAGGTCATGTAAATTAGAAAACTATCCTGCTGCAAGACAGTTAAGTACCAAGACACTTTCGTTTTTACTAACCCGTTCTTATAAACCCTATTTTTTCATTAACAGATAATAAAGTACGTGTTCTCACACGCAGATAAGAGGAGATGCCCGTAGGTGTGTTATGTAGGTGATCTACTAGGCTACCTAACACCTAACATATGTAGGTGTCGTGTATCAGGACTTTAGCTTCTGCAATATAGATAAAGCGGTCTGTACCGTCTCTGTCCCAGGTTATCATGTTTCAAACACTTGAATTCTGAATAAAACAACGAGGGTTTCAGCAATAAAAAACGGAATCCTGCGTACTTTGACTTGGGAAATATATTGATTTCACCTAACTTTAGAGTCTCTTCGCTTTTACTACCATCTACTATAGTAATACATAGTTGCAAATGTGTTTTTTATCTATCAAATTCGGGTTCAAATATCTCAGTTTGTGTTTGAATTATAGTTTGGCGGAATTACTACATAATAAAGTATAATTTTTCAGTCTTTATATCTTTGCAACTTACTCAATATAACAGTAAAACTGACCGTCTTCCAATCCCAGTGCAAATCGTTTTCTGAATACAGGATATGTGTATATAGGATATGTGCAAATAACCTAAATTTTTAATACCTTACTTGAATTTTCATTAAAACGCAGTTTATTTGAGGTCTACTTTGCATTTAAAGCAAGTTGTGTTTGTGTTTCTTTACAATATTAAAGATATAGTAAATGTAAATTTAAACTGTTGAGTTGTAGAATGGCTACTAAACGGTAATATGGTTTGAATAGCGTAGGAAGTATTTGCGTTCACTGTCTTTAATTCTTTATCCAACACATTAACATTGTAGAAATAAAGATGGAGAGTACCATACGATCTTAGTGATCTCTAGTGACATATTTACGAAATGCGAATATAAGAAATCACTTTATAAGCGCCATATGAATAAGAAAACTACATTCTGAAATGTGCATGACATAACATCTTTTGTGTCGCTTAAGGTTATCGGTTTTCGCATCCTATTTAACATTCTTTTCGCTACGGACAGGCAGTTAATTATGTGCTAATAGATCATGCAAAAAAACTTAAAACTGTCTAATAAGTTTTTTTGTACTGACGAGCAATTAAACTCACACATAACATAAATTTTATGTGATTTATGAGCACCCAATTATTTTTTTCTCCGACAAGTGCTTCTGAAAAAGGGACGCGACGAATGCGACTAGACACTTCTCGCATGTTACATTTCGACCCTACACTAGTTATTTAAATGACAGGAGTAGATTATGCGTAAATATAAGGTTAATTAAAAATTATGTTTAAAACAAATCAATATTATTTATGTAATTTTTGAACATGAAAACTTCTAATTATGTATTATAAAATTTATAAAGTGTTAGGATTTTGCACTAAGTAATGGGCAATGAAAACAGAAAAGAAAACTGGGGTTGCAGAGCTGCACAAACTACTTTTAAAAAGTACTTGATTACTTTTATAAATACTATTCATTAAATCTATTTTCATGTACTGAAATATTTTATGTTTAAAATACTTCTCAAAATCGAATACTAAATAATGCAGTAGTTAAGTATGTACTAGAAGATATAAATAAGGTCAAAACGGTTGCAAATGGATCTAATATATAGCGAATAAAGTCATATAAAATTCAACAAAAAAACAATACATAGGGTGTTTAAAATAACAAGGTTATTGTCTACTTCCTGTATAACAATTGGTAGGGAAAGTATTTTTAAAGCAGTTCTTGAGGCACCTTATAATATACTACCAAATTTTTTCTGAAAAGCTTCTAAACAACCATTTACGTGAATTGCCCTGTACCTATATATGATTTTCAACATTTAAAGCATTCAACGCGTCATACATATCAGAAAAAAATACGTTACGATTTTGCAAACCATTTCATAATCATATTGGTGTATTGTTAGATTCACTTTAAAAAACTGTTTCTTCTACTAAAGGGAGCTTTATTATAAATTTCTATTAATTCTTTTTATTTATCAAATATGATTGAGTAATGACACCGGTAAATGTCTTTTCCTAATTTCGGCACATTCTGTATTCAGGTTACGCAACGGGTTAACGCGCGTGTTTACCTATATAGAAAAGTAATATTCAAACAGGATTTAAAAATGATTTTACTCGAAAACCGTGGGTTGATACAGTTTTTTTTTGTGCAACAAACCATAAAGTAACAGAATAACTATAATTTGTAATAAATTTTGTAA
This sequence comes from Rhyzopertha dominica, assembly GCA_025024175.1. Classification (NCBI taxonomy): domain Eukaryota; kingdom Metazoa; phylum Arthropoda; class Insecta; order Coleoptera; family Bostrichidae; genus Rhyzopertha; species Rhyzopertha dominica. The sequence goes on from QCXZ01000003.1 coordinate 27,629,587, forward strand.
ATACAGTTAAAAAAAATTACACCGATCTCCATGCTTGACAAGTTTATAAATACAATTGTCATCGTACCATATGTTTAGACATAAAAAATAGTAAATTTTTATAATTTTATAACTTATTCCTGCAACTTTCGGGAGAATTAATAAAAATCATCTTCATCGTGAGTTGTGTTAGAGAGCCATTTACAGAAAATACTCGTATTTATTGGAATTTTCGCACTATGTTTGTACATAGAATAGGTACTACATAGTAACAACAACAGTATCGTATAGCTTGTACCGTGTACCCTGAAAACAATGCAGTCACAAAGAAAATGGGTTACCCAGTATATGACCGTATATGGCATACTTTAAATTTATCGTTTGCCGTGAAAAATTACGATAAAACTACGTACATAACTTAATGGAATTGTTAGAATTAATTAACTAATTTTATTTGTAGATCTGTTACGTAATTTAAAAAAGTCTATGTATTTAATAACTGAAACAAATATACTACGTATTTAGGACTCGAATCATCAAAAATTAGGTATTTAAAATATGTTATTCATTTAAATACTTGTACTTTTTAGTATTTGAAAGTAGCACCTATGCATTTTCATCTCACGTCTCCCACAATGTTTTTTACAACTGTGTATACCGCAGAGATAAATAGTCGTATTTAATTATTGAGTGAATAAGTGGAATAATTAGTCCACATTTTGGAGACTAATGGGTCTGAAATTAAACATTAAAAAAAACTGAGAAGAATTATCTTAAATACATTTATATAAAAATTGATTAGATTGATTAGATTAGATTGTGTTTAGGTAATACACAATATGATACAATACAATAATTTCGACAAAAACATTGATTCTATAATTGGCACAAACTTTGAGAAAACTGCCTAAACTTTCTTATTGGCTTCCGAAATGTATAGGAAAACACATACTAAATGCAAACAGAATTCAATTTTGCATTAGTATGTACTAAAGAAAATCACACGATTCTATTTAAGATAATAAAGATGTCTTCTTGAGTCCAAAATTGAAAAAAATTAGCAGTTATGACCACCTTGTACATAATTTCACAAAACATTGATAGCCGTTTCGAAAAGCGGAATATCACGTTCTGGTTTTTAATCAAATTATAGTTATTGCATTTTTGAAGGGTCCATAATTCTCTACGTAGATGATCTTAATAATAATAATAATAATAATCCTAATCGTAGAAATAATAATATGCAAGAATTAGAGTGTTTAATTTGCAACAAACAATTGAATTGGACTACTCTATTCTCTATTAATTATTGTGTCAACTTTCAAAATCTTGCGGTACCTAGTCCACCGCTACTTCCAACTAAATGTTTCCGTATATTCTGCGATAAAATGTAAATGTAACAATCTTCTATAGTTCCATGAACTTTCCACCAAATCTAATGAGATCTACATCATGTTCATCATATTTCGCCAATACTTCTACCACTGATAGTTTTGATGGTTTATTTTTCTATTCAGCTTTCAAACAGCTGAAGAAACGCAATTGCTCATTTCATTATGAAATTATGCTGTGTGTAACATTAAAAGGGACAATTTAACAGCCGTTGCGAAGGGGTGTTTTTGGAACGCGAGCCTAATTGGAATGATTGCTACTCCCGGTGGAGTTAATTATAAGGACAGATGTAACATGATGCCCCCATCTCCTGTTCATGTATACGTGCCGATTATAATAAATCATGGCAAAATGATTTAATTCGCGGAAACGTATTATCGTTGCTGGATTTTCACTAGTGATATCTCCCATCATGGGAACAGATTATTCCACTATTCTATATAGTATTTTACCGTTTCATTACTTACAGAGTGCTGGGCAATTTCTGTTGGCATTGCAGTGTGCAGCCAAGACAGTAGATGAGAGAAAAAATAATGTTGGCGCCGTGGGTGTTCTTCAACATAATACAGTGGCGCAAATGGATCTTGGCTAACTTGATTCGTTCTTAATACACAGAGCGTTTTTCTAATTCGGCCAATTTCTATTGATATCTCGATTACTATAGCTACCAAAAACCGTTTAATGCCTTTCATGTAATTCTTTAATTACTGTTTTCCAAGATACAATGTTTGTTTAAACCGAACACCTCGTATACTTTTACTCACGCCTTTGCCTATCCAAAATTCAATAATCGTGTTAAATTGAAAAAAATATGTCTATTTGTTCCAATTGCATTGAATAGATGGTCGTATTTTTATGAGGCAACAATATATTTCTCAGTAAAGTATTTAAAATCTTTTTTCCCTATACCCTTTTAACCTTATTACATACAGAAAAAGAAACTAAAATAGAAAATATTGCTTCAACTTTTAAAAATATGTTTGGCCGTCAATCTTTGAGATCATTCACATAACAGGTGGCTTTGGATGCTTTCTCACACCGTGCTTTTGTGCAAGCATTTGAGTCTTGTCCGAAAATAATGTCAACAAGGATAAAAGTAGAAAGGGTTTTACGTAACAAACTAAAAAAAGTCTCGTTAAGGCCATACTTGTAAGGGGCATCATCAGGACAGGAATAAGGAGTCTAGAATATGGTACAAACAGAACGCGAGAAACACATATGATGATATAATACATATGATATGATTTTGCACCAAGTCACAAATAACTTATAATAAGTTGAAATTAGATAGCCCTATCAATATGTGATAATATTTCCGCTTGTCATTTTTATACCCTTTTCCGAAATATATCTATGCTTAAAGTTAGAATTACTACTGCTGGTGTCATATTCTTCACTTAAAGGACATCCACAGCTTCACGTTTCTTTTGTTCCAAATCTCCTCCAGTTTAATTTTTTTACAAGATGGATGCAGACGCTGTTTTCTTTTTTAAAATAATTCTTGACTTCGGAGGTTATCAAACTTTCTTTTCGGAAGGCTACAAGGAGCTACATTGGACATTTTTTGGTGTTTTCAAACAAATTGACGGAGGTTTCATGTAATTTTCGGGAGTGATATGTTTACTACATAATCTCATATACGTCTTGGAACGCTTTACTATTAGTAGGTCTCTTTCACAGGCTTTTTTATGGACGATTTCTTCATGCCCGCATAAATTGACAACTTTTATTTTGCMACTATTTTGTGCCGGAAATAAAAAGAGACTTACACAAGAAATTTTGTTATTTCTACGCTCGCGACATCAGTAGACACAGCAGTTTGTTTTGTGTTTTTACTACTTTGAGCTAATTCAAGTAAAAGTTTATAATAATAAAATACACACGAATACAAACTAAAGCTTATTTGTGACACATCATTAAACTGCGAGTATGACTTTCACTAGTCTTCCAAACGCGAAGATTCTAGGTGTTACAACACATTCATACTTGTTTACATTTTAAACTTTTCATGTTCATTTTTGTTTATGTATAACATTCTGCACTTTCATTCAAAAAAGCTTTTTAGTCGATGATTATGCCTTGTTGTATCTTGTGAAAGCAGAGTAGTGCATTAATAAAAAAGACTAAGTATACTAAACGTAGTCCGTTGAAAATGAAGTTGGAACAAATTCAATAAAGATTGGTACCGAATAGGCAATCCAGATCAACTCCAATTCTCTCCTGCAAATAGCCACATGTGATGAAACAAGTTTATATGAAYTATTATGTATTTCGAATCTCTCTTCCGCTGTCATGTGAGCACTAAACTCTATACTTTAGAACACTAGAACATTATATAGAATTCACTGTAAAGTAGTCTTGATGGTAAGAAAGCAGCTGTTCAGGATGAATTGCAATTAGAATTTGTAAAAATATGTACATAACTGTCTCTAACATTTAATATATTATTTGAGTTATGTAGTTATTTTTGTATGGAAAGTGGCGTAGAAAACACGATACATTCATCTATTTACTGAGGCTGAGTAGATTCTGGCAGTAATGGATAATCAGGCGCAGACTGATGTCATGTGTACACCGACTTTGTTAAAGCATTTAAAATCATTTACAATACTCTTATTTACAAACTTGTTTTGTTAGTATTATGAATGGCAATCTGTTCCGTTGTTCCGTTGGGTTATTTCACACATATCCAGAACCTATTAGATTACAAATTATAAAAATGAACATACGAAATCTTAACAATACACTTTGCGGGCTCGCATTTCATCGGTACCACGGTAAATCATTAGATCAAAATCGGCCCATATAGTTCTTACAATATAGAAATTTGTGATACCTACACCAAGTTGAAGCGTAAAAATTGGGCATTTGTCCAATAAATCCACATATCCCGCCTGTTCCATATTTTCAGAACAGCGTAAAACTTATTTTTGATATATTCCGATGCACAATATATGATACGGTAGGTATACAGTTTGTCTTTAAATTTTATTGCAGTGTTGCCAATTATTTAACTTTTCATAAAAAATTACAAAATTACACAGCTCACTTAACTTGCATATTTCAGTTGTTATCAGCAGTAAGACAATTAAAGCTTGCAAATTACTTACTGATCTTTTTTGTCACTTCTGCTTTACAGGGCGTTCATTACCAATAATTATTATTTGATCCTTTGGAGTGCGCATAACTTTCTTATATTAAATAAAACACCCTATATATTTGTTTGTTTGGCGAAAGTTTTGTTGTTATTATATCAGTTTTTATATATACACAATAATGAAAAGAAAACCCCAATAAATTTTGCCGAACAAAAAACGGCCTAAAAAGAAGCTTTTATTTCAAAAAGGAACTAATAAGAAACCCACCACAACCTGCAACCTGATGGAAAAACACTTTATATATTCTAAAGGAATTGTATTTGTTTTTATATACTCTGTTTTGTACCCCAGAAAAATTATGTAATGCCCTAATAATATAGAACAACTTTGCAGTAATAACTCACCCTGTATAATCTATGTGACAGACTGTTTTATGTTTATCGCCAAAGAGAGAAACTACTCCTCATACCAACTAAACGTTATTCCTTTTTTTTTCTCCTGAAACAGAAAACTATTTCATACAACCATAAGCTAAATAATGTTGTAAGGGCATATAGCATTTAAAAATCGCACTGATTATTTCTTTAATGTGGGTAGTAGTTTTTTTCGTATTACCAATAAAGTAATTGAATATCTCTATTGAACATAATTATTAAAATCTTTTTATTACTCCTGCCTCCACAGTATGTTAAATTATTCATTCGTAGTGTGTTTCAGTAGTATACGATGAATGAAGGTAGACCGAAATCACTGCAAAACAAATTTATTAGATTATATTAATGTACCCGATAAGTAGGAAGTAAATAATATAGGTATCATAATTAATATCCAATTATAGAATTTCCTCTTTGATTCAGCGAAGGGAATAATCACAGATGTTTTTCTTATTTTTAAACCGATTAATTCACCAATATATCATTTATAATTTCGTCTCACAGTTAGTATAGTGTTTGTTATTCGAAGGGCAAATTCTTTGTCCTTTAATATTAAAGTTTGTTTTGTGCTGCATCCAAATGGTACACCAATTCAATAACTGTAATATTGCAGAGTTATTACACCATCCTATTAATTAAAACATCCACGCACACCGGAGAAGAAAACTCGAGCCTACAGGAAAATATTGCTGTTCATGGTTCATGGTGAAGGCGGTTAAGATCTGTATACAGCTAAAAAAGTCCACGATTTTACGAACAAATAATATTAAAAGAATGGTTTGTTTAAACGGAGGAGCATAAATACTATACGTATGTGGTTGACTGTTTCTTTAATCCTCTAGTAAATCTTTGTTACTTACATTTACACATCTACTAACTGAAGACTGTTTCTTGCCTTTTATTAGCAGATTACTATTTTGGGCATGACCTATTTGTAATACACATTCGTGAAAGGATAAATAAAAATTAATGAATATAGTAGTACATAAAATAATATCTATCTAGCATTGATCTAAAAATTAATAGATTTGGTCCATTAACATAAATTCACTCGCAATTTACCTATATTGGTTTTAATTCTATATCCTTATCGCGTATTAGTAGGTATATTTAGTTACTAACGTATTAGTCATAATAATAAATTACGTAAATTTGTCTGAGCTGTTACTATACCAACCTACCTACCATAATTTGCAGATTAAACCAACAAAACAGTGTACCTGAATCTACTAAAACGCTACTACCGTTCAAAAAATGTTTATCTTGCCAATACCGATCAGCTTATAATATTGAGGCATACTTGAGACTGACTATATCTATCCCTGCATAGTATATAGTTATCGTAGCACGTTGTAAATGTTTTAGTTTTATGCTCTTACGTATAGGCCTCTAAAAATGTGACACGTAGTCCTGTAGCTATTTTGTATATTACTTATGTATGCACATGATCTATAGCAAAGAATGTAGTTGCCTACTAGCTTCATGTTTTATGGTACATGAAAATGTTTGCCAGTTTCTGCTCTTACGCAGATAATTTACAAATGATGTATGAACACTGGAAACCTATGTACCTATGTACAAATGTATCCCACGCGGTTAAGTTTTGATTTTTCACACTGGCTCTAAAGCTGCTGGCAAGAAAATTTTGTATTAAATAATTCATTTTAGTGAATTGTGTAACAACAGCATACAGCATCGCTTTAAGTCAAAATAGCATGCAACATTACACCTTGTTATACTACACCACATCAGCGACAAGTCTGCCGATTGGTTCCCTATAGGGGTTGCTATAGTAATAACAAACGAATGTCTTATACAATTGGATGCAGCGCGGAAGTATGGGCGGAGCCTAGGGTTAATGTTGTCGCCAGCTAGATCGAGCACATAACTAAATTATATGCGCCTAGTTGCACACCTTTAGCGACTTAGTGAGACAAGTGATTTTTGCGATAACAAGATGAAATAAAAATTATTCTTTGAAGATGCTGCTGAGGTGAAAGATAGTTAGTGACTAAAATGGATGTGGATGGCACCTCTAGTGGTTCCAACGACTCAAATTTGAATTTGGGAGCTAATTTCTACAACGATAGTATGTATTTCACACAGGCCAACAAGAAAACTGACTTTGACAGTTACTTCAGCAAAGAGTTTTGTTCAAATAAACTGGACAGGAAGATAGAGGATAACAGGTCGGAAAAGAAAACAGAGTTTTATACAAAGAAAGACAATTATTGTGTTAGTGTTTCGAATAGTGAAAATAACAAAAACGCGAGTGATGAGTACACTAAGAGAAATGCTTTGTTTGCGAACAGCTATGCCAAGAAGTTGGAAGAATTTACAGAAAACAGGAAAAACCAAATTAATTATTTTAGCAACAACAAGAAATCATCACAAGAAGGTCTTATTAATCTCAGCAGCGGTGATAATTACGGCAAGAAAATCGTCAGCTTTTCACCGGACCAGGTAAAAAATATGCACTAATTATTTATAAACAAAGGTAAAAGAGTTTACTATTCATAATGAAACAAGATTGATCCGTATATACGAGTATAATGTTTATACAAGTGCTAACTTCTAGAAGAACGGATGCTTTTATAAAATACACAAATTCTGATCTAAATACATATTTTTCATGGAAATATTTACTAGTTTATAATAAGAGTCGTTTATGATTAAATATATTATAGCAAGACATAGAAATAGATACATTCACTTCATTATCACTGGTGGCAAAGTGGATTCCACAAAGGTGTTATAATTATGAGAAAAAAGAAATGATAGTCGTTAGAAGTCAGATCTGGAGAATAGGGGGGCTATTCAAAAAATTCAAATCTAGCATTGTAAATAATAGCCACTGTATTTGTCTTTTTTTGTGACGTCGCGGAATTTTAGTATCAAGTTCGCGTAATATGCAGCTGTTATGGTGTGCCTATGTTCCACGAAAATAATTATTTTTGACTGACATGGAAACCCTCTGCCGCAATTTCATACGTTTTCACTCTGGATCAACATGATGGCTCTATATTTCACCCACTTCAAAAAATTTTCATCTAAATGCATCGAGATCTCCATTAATGAATCTTCAAATTAGTCTTCGCAGTAAAATGGCGGCGCTTCTGATCTACTCTTATAAAATTCTTGGAATTCAAAGTGAGCTTCTTGATACCCAGATCCTCGCACATTTTTTTCAGCGCTTCTAGCAATCATCTCACATGTTTCTGCTATAAACTTGACTGCAATTCTTCTGTCATTCAACATCATGCATGTCAAGGAATAAATTGTTACGTACTAAATAGTGATTATTGTTTTTGGGACTACTTCTTTAGCATAAAACCTTGTAGCTAGTTTATTTGATTAAGTGTGAAAACTATTCATTTAATTTTGTCCATTTCGATTCAATCACGAATATCTCACTAAAAAACAATACGTTTAACATACACGAAAAGGTAAATTGGTGCTAACTGATACTAATGTCACAAAATAAGCTTTCGAATGAAATTAGATTTTCATTTATCATTCAACACGAACTGTGTAAGGGGCAGTATTTCGTGAACTGCCCTCGTAATCAATACATTTTATAATCGTGTTAAAACGTTTTCAAAACTAGGTGTACCACATGTAAATATTAATTTTGTCATATCCTGGATTTCTCGGAACACCTGCAATTGTTATAGTATCGCCGTAWAAATAAAATCATTCACAGAAAATTAGAACAAACAAAAAACAAGTCACATATTAAAGCGTTTTGAATCATAACAACTATTGCCATTGTGTATAGATAAGCCATTTCATTCATGATACCTAAATGTAGGATACAATAGAAAAGAAAGTATTTGCTTCCTATATGAATGAAATTGCATAAGGTATTAGGTTTCGCAAAGCTGTTAAGATAAAAGTTTGTAATCGCGAACGTATTAGTTCATTCAATAATGTACATCTTCCTGTTGATTCGCAAACATGATGGAAGTATAGTACTATAAATCTTTATTATAAAAATAGTATATCTAGCGTCTACAGCTCATGAAGAAAACAATAGTGATAACAGTTTTAACTTCCAGATATTTTTAAACAAGCAAAAATATTGTTTATTGCGAGCATTGCAATAGCTTTTGCTGTACTGTGCACAAAAAAAGGTATTTTTTAGACAGTGGTTGAAATAAGTAGTGCATATATGAATCCCATATTAGGTATACCAAATTGGGCTTAACAGTGCCTTAGCCGGTGTTTAAAACGTAAATTGGTGGAATTAATTCTATGAGTAGTGGTGATACTGGTAAACGCTAAATACTTCAGTAGACAACGACATCTTAAACAAGCTTTTTAACTAAAAATGTCTTGTAGATGTAGCGGTATTCTGACTTTGGACAAATCATATTTTAGCAGTTGGAAATTTAAGTAAGTTTGGACAAATAGATAAAGTCTATAAGTATTGCGGTGGTGTATTAGGTTTTGTTGGCTTTGTAACTTTCAAGCGTACGGCGACCTAGTAAATTGGTAAATTGCATATCAAATAAGTTTCTGATGAATAACTTGCAATGTACTATTTAGTAAACTTGACGTTTATTTACATGTAAATGCATATGAACTTAATTTGCAAACTATTATTGATATGAACACTAACAAGTTATTTGGAGCTTAAAATTTTTAAGTAATTTGTCTGTTGACTATTACCTACTTTTTAGTTTCCAGTCGCTCATAATAATTAAATACATATGTGTTTGCAGCGCATTCCACCACAGGTCAGTATGGAATATCATAAAACAATTACACAGTCTTAATCCAAATTTGACTTGAATCATCATATTCGGCATAAAAACCTGAAGTTCAACGACACTCATGCAGTAAACCCCAATATTTTACACATTTATGTACCACAATGCAAGTCTGTCATAGCCTTAATCAAAATTTGACATGCACCACTATGTTCAGCATCAAAAACTGCGTCCAACCACAACCATGAAGCAATATACCAAAATTTTTAAGAGAATATCACGTTCAACGACACCCATGAAATAAAATCGATTGTTTGCACCTTTTAATATCATGCTGTATGTCCCCAAAGTTTTAATCTAAATTTGACATGTACCATCAATGCATCAAAAATCACTTTCAATGAACCAAAAACAAAAAAAAAGTTTGAGCAATCCGATGCTCAGGAGTCGAGATCTCACTATACACGCTACCGCAAAAAATGCAAGTTGTTAAGATAAATAAATTTTAATATAGCGTATATCTCATAACAGTTTAGAGCATAGAAAAACAATCGGAATATAACACAATATTTATTGCGAGTATTACATTTGTCAAACTCCGAAATATTATGAACGACATTAAAACGCATCGAGCAAAAGCGGTCCTAGCCACATAAATATATGATTCTTGCATCCAGGGCGCTTATGGAAATTATCGATTAAATCAATTTGCCGCYTCTCAGGAATGTGCCTTATACTTGTCATCTGTCGATTTTTGAATTATTTGATATGCTTTAATATGAGGAAACGACTAGGAATGTGTATTTTCAACATATTTTGTAGGGTTATGTTGGATGATCAACTTTAGGGATGCGGAAAGCTCACATTTCGGAGCTGTGGTGTGACATTGATTTGCAACCTTCAGTACTATCGCCGTGCATATTGTTGTTTGGCAGCAGTTACAAAAAGACGGCACAAAGAATTCAGAAATCCACGCCGCTTGCGTTGCATGAATCATTTATAGAAACCCTGTAGTAAAGATTATCTGGGAACGTCCTGGCAACACGTCACAAGAAACATCAGAACCTGCCACACATCTCGCCAATCGCCATTCACTCGGTCACACKTGCGAGTTACTGCGCAGACTCGGTGCTCTACAAACCTGCAACAGGGCGGCTTACTGTCAAGTCATAAGGTTTAGCCATCCAGATAAAAGATATGGTCCTAATCTTTCAACCATGTGTCCCACAGAAGCATTAGAATATCTTTCTTTGACGTAGAAAATTAACACAAATAAACAATCTTCCTTAATTTACACTATTCTAAAACGTGAAAGCGACATCATTATTATTTCGTTACAAAACTGTAAAAATGGTATCTTTGATGAACTTTTTTTAATTTTTGAAAGGTCATCATTTTGCACAAGTACTGGAAATATCACTTCTTACAAACAATACCAGTATATCGCTAACGGTATCACATTGTACGACGTACGACGTACGGGTACTTACCGGAATAGGGTTTAAGTCAAATAAGAAACATTAAATGCAAAATTGGGCGTTGTATGTAAAATAATGTATACCGTTGTTCACAGAATTTGAAAGTTATGTCATCAATTACTGTGAAGTCACTTGTATTCCTTGTTGCCAGGTATACCGGCTGGATGAAAACCAAGCCATACCGAGTTCAACCAAGTATACTATAGCACTAGAATTGAATCACACAAAAATAAAACAACCAGAATAAGCACTCTGGGTGTGAGGAAGGGTCCGCGCAGTTCAATCCGCCATGTTTCGTGGATACTGACACTGACTGAAAAGTGTCAACCGCTCACCGCCATTAAACGATTACGGACGTGTTTTGTAAATTACGTTGGTATTTTGATTTTGAGTTTTGTTTGTTTTTATCACTTTTGGGTGATTTGTTATAACGAATTGGTTGAGGCTTTCGCGCCCAGGTGATGAATTGTTGTCCTGATTCGGGTCTAAAGGCCGTCGCCGGTTGGAATTGCTTCCTAACGTTTCGCTAGCAAGCTTCTTCAGAGGTGCTTCTCCAGTGCTGGAAGGACCTCTGAAGGACTTCGTGCTAGCGAAACGTTAGGAAGCAATTCCAACCGACGACGGCCCTTAGACCCGAATCAGGACAACAAATTTGTTGTAATTTGTAATAATGCAACGTAGTGTTGGTTCACGTGTTTGTGCTGTAATGCAGTGCAGCAGCAGACGTACACTCGAAAGAAGTACATTTTTACGCTTTTCAAAGGATGTTCAGAGGTTTGTTGTTGCGAGCGATAGTTCTGCTTAATTTGACTTAATATTTAAAAAAGAGCTAAACAGTAAGTGACGGCGATGGCCTAGTTGAATATGTGAAAAACCTTCATAGAGGGTAGGTATAGAGGCACTGATCTCTAAATAACTGGATGTCGCATAAGTCATTCAAAACTGTGATAAGTAGCCACCATGCCGCTGGTACTCGTACTATCAATTTACTGGCGCGTTCAACTTTTAGGTTAGATCCTTAACTATATAATATGGTTATGAGTAAACGTTAACATCCAGTTTGTACGGTACATGTTTCTTACTTAAACACTACAACGATCATCTTTTGGAAATCTGCAGACAGATGATGAATTCACGATTTTAACCGTCAATCATTAACGTTATATTTACCGCAGAAGCGAACCTTTGTCAAAATTCTAGTACAAGGACCAGCGGCTAGGCGCTAAAGTGGCTTAAATCTATCACAAATAATTTACATGCATTTTGGTATGTAAGCGACATCCAGTTATTTAGAGATCAGTGTATAGAGGTGCATTTTGTAGAGAAAATCTTTCTAAATGATTTACACAACCTCATGCAGTACGATTCTTGCTTCTTCATCCACTTACTTCATTTGACAAACATACGACGTACTCCCCTCGTCATTATCAACAAGTTTCAAAGTTGATCAAGTTTAGGCCCCGTTGCACAAAGCGTGGTTGACCAGACCCCCTGGTTAACATGCGGTCAACGGGCACTTCAAATACTTATTTATATACTTATATTACAAGTATAAGATACTTACATAATTCATTTTATTGCAAATATCATAGAATTCCGTCAGAAAATGTGTCATAAATTATTTTTTTATTTAAAGGTTAAGGATTCAAAAGTGTCAATAATTATAAAACCAACTCCGAAAAAATATGCTATAGGTAACATACTTTTTCAATGCACGCACTTAAACGCATCAAACACATCTTTAGAATTTATTTCTTTTTTTCTGAGAAATTCGTTTTCTTAGTTGTTCCACCTGATGAGCTGCTACTGGAAACCGATAAATATTCGGACCACTATTTTTATCAGTATTTTTGCAATAATTAATTACAAAACAAACGTTATGGCCTATGGCCCGTTTTATTTATTCATTAAAATAAAAACGTAAAATTTGGTCCGTCGATGCTTTTCTGCTTTACCACCTTGGGCGCTTCGAACACCGAACTCTATAAAATATTTTATAGAGTTCGGTGGCTTCGAAGCTTCGATCGTTTCGATTGTCCCCACCAGAAACCTGCACGGAACTTTAAAGTTTTGTGAAAAGCAATATACCAAAGTTCTGAGACATTTTCGCACATTTTCCTCTATTGCTAAGATTATTTAAATTAATATTAAAGTACGCCGGCGTGGTAGGATGCATTGCATACATTCGGTTTGGCTACTTATGACGCTACACTGAATTCTACAGATTACTGAAAAACTCAAAATGAAAGAAATGAGACGTCTTAGCACGAACGCTTTCTCGGCTTCTAAAATAAATGCCTCCATGTAATTAATTTTACCACGACAAAAAATATAGTAACATATTTTGTCGATCTAGGTTCAGTGTATGTGCGAAGCCCTTCATCAGCGGGGAGACATAGAACGTCTGGCGACCTTTCTGTGGTCTCTCCCATCTTCAGAGCTTCTGCGAGGAAATGAAAGCATACTAAGGGCTCACGCTGCTGTTGCGTTTCATAAAGGATCCTACCACGAACTTTACGCTATTTTAGAATCACACACTTTCGATCCTAGGTGGCATGAGAGTTTGCAGAAGTTGTGGTTTAAAGCTCACTACAAGGAAGCTGAAAAAGTTAGGGGACGGCCTCTAGGTAATTTAGCCGACATCACTTACGTTATTTTATGTTTTTGTTCTATACAACATATTACTGACTAATAAAATAATGATATCGCTAGGCGCTGTGGACAAATACCGACTTCGGAAGAAGTATACACTACCGAAGACAATCTGGGATGGGGAGGAAACCGTGTATTGCTTCAAGGAGAGGAGTCGGAATGCTTTGAAGGAATGCTATACGAGAAATAGATATCCAACACCAGACGAAAAGAGGGCGCTAGCAAAACGAACGGGTTTAACACTAACTCAAGTTTCAAACTGGTTCAAAAACAGAAGACAAAGAGATAGGACACCTCAGTCAAGACCGTAAGTAAACAGTACAAACCTGTATAGTAGACCTGTATGTAAAACTAAATATCCATACGTAATACAGAAATTTGTCACAGTCCATAGAGTAAGTATACAGGGTGTTCATGCTAACAGTCTACAATAGCTAACTTTTTTATTTGAAATTTTAAAATAGTGATTTAAATGGGGGAGTTTCTTAATTATTTTGAGAAGAATTTTATGGTGTTTACAAGAAAACAATTGAACATCTTTCTACGATTTCAAATGAAAAAGTCACCTATTGTCGACTGTTAGCATTCTACCTGGAATATCTCAAAAACAAATGAAGATAGGGTATTGGTATCTTAATACTTTTTTGTTTAATTCAATGTGCCCAATCGAATGCCCTAGAAAAAATAGGGTTGTTCTATTTAAAATAACAAACTTGTAGTCAATAACTCTGGCAGTTGACGTTCAATTGTTTTTTTCTGTAAACACCATAAAATTCTTCTCAAAAAATTAAGAAACTTTCCCATTTAAACCACTACTCTAAAATTTCAAAAGTTAGCTATTGTAGACTGTTAGCGTGAACACCCTGTATAGTTGAGTGTAGTCGCCTGAATGAGCTTGAAGTAGATCCTTATTAAATTCATTAGGTCAAATTTATATATTTAGTTTTGTGTTCTTTAAAAATATTGAATGGTTTTGGTATCGATAAAAAAATTGTCTAGAAGGGCCGTTATAGACAATATATTTGTAAATTACTACGTCTTATTAAAGGGCTTTTTTTTAATTAAAGAAACTGCTAGCATCAGTGGCGTGCCCAGAAAAATTGACTGTGAGCAGGGGGACAACTACACGCCTGCGGGGGCGATTTACTGAAACACTAAATTACACATATTTTTTATCAACGTTTGGCTCTTAATTTTAATTATTTGTCCTGAAATTAAAAAACTAAGAAAATATTGCTTATTTTAATATACTTGTATACAACTGTAACAATAAAACTGATTGGGTTTTTGTTATAATACGGTATTTCTTCAGACCTGTTAACCATGTATTTGGAAAGAAATTGTTGCAGATTTGTCGTAAAAGAGCTTAACGTCCTATACAGGGTGGTCTGCAATAATATTAGAATATTTTAAAGAGATGCTCTAAGATATTTATTGGAATATTAAAATGGAAAAAATGTACTTAGTTAGATTTGAATTTTGCGTTTATATATGCGTTTATAGTTATAAAAGGGCTATTTGCAGTAATAGCCCTCTTCAGGTTATGTTTATGAAAGACAGAAATTAACCCAAATTTTCTTTTAACCTTTTTCTGTGTTGGCAAATTTGATTAAAAAAGCTTTTGTAATACCTACTGCTTTTGTTTTAAAACTTTTCTCACTCTGATAGTTTTTCGTGCGGCATATAGTATGTGAGCAGATAATAAAATTAGTTTTACTTACCACATTAAAATTATTTTTACCGCTACCTACTATGTCTAAAAGACCTAGTAGGTCTTCGCACAGGATCTGTATCTATAAGCAAGGAACTGCTTAAATGCAGTTATGTTATTAACAGGAATAAAACATTTATAAAGAGCCAACTTGATATTCACCTCCTTTATTTACAACTGATTAATCATCCCTCTGCACCGTTGCTATTAATATATTAATACTTGCCCATATTTATTTGACGTCAATATTACCGCCTATTAAGATATTTAAGGTGAAAAAAAACGACTGTATTAAACGAAACAATCTGCACATTAGTTATTTTAAAAAAATTTATAGGAGCATAAGCATCAGTCGTAAATTTATATATAGCAAAAGTTACCAAAAATTTTGAAAAAGGATACCTTAGGTGCATATACAATAAAACGATCATGTATCAAATAGGTCAAATAATTTTTTTTTTGAAATTTTGAGCTCTTAAGATTTATTTAATTTCCGTTTAAATCTATTGGCATAACATAACCCTTCATAACAAAAAGGTTCAGGTTGGGTTCAGGACCGATTAAAATTAGACAAGCTTCTACTACGCTTACTAACCCATTGGCTTTATAGCATGTTTTGACTGGACCAAGTTATAACGAACGGCATTCAGTGAAACAGCTATTTTCTGTTGGAAGGCCTTTGGACTTATACACAGTGTTTGTTTGGATATTTGTTTAACAGGCAGGTCGGAATACTATAAAACGCAAGTATGGTAAAATGCATGACACTCCCGCGGCACGAAGCA
The DNA here is from genome assembly GCA_025024175.1 of Rhyzopertha dominica. Classification (NCBI taxonomy): domain Eukaryota; kingdom Metazoa; phylum Arthropoda; class Insecta; order Coleoptera; family Bostrichidae; genus Rhyzopertha; species Rhyzopertha dominica. Next base: position 27,645,828 of record QCXZ01000003.1, read on the forward strand.
ATAAGCTGCAGAATCCAGATCCCCAGCTTTTTTTGTTCCATAGACCAGAAAAAGTAAATTAATGCATATGCATACGTACACTAATTGTGGTGATTTTTAGAATAGTTTAAAACGAAACATAAGAAGCATATTAAGTAATGCAATCGTTATATCTAAACAGAATCATTTGCTTTCTTGCCTGCTTGGATACATAAATATTGTACTATACATACATGTTTCCATTCATAAAAAATTTGGAAGTAACAGTGGCAGGAATAAAGTTTGGTGTGCCAAGTAGGGTTCAGATTTTGTGGATCTACTCAGATCTACTGCGCGTAACGTCACCTAGGAGCAAAATGATGTTTTTCTTGGGCGAACATTATTATTAACTATTGGGTTTTTGTGCTGTTTTGAGTTACAATTCTGTCAGCAGGCAGTGCCTTTGCTATCATATATACGATACCAATGTGTGCAGTGGCGTAGTGCACCAGTTATAGAAGGAGAGCAAAAGGATTCGTATAACACCATTCCGGCTGTTTTCTTCCAACTAAGTTGTTATTGATCGAACAGATTGTGTTTTTACAAATATACGAATATATTAATAGGCATGCTTCAAAATCGGTGGTATTAGAGAAAATAAAAAGTTTCTTTAAAATTGCCTAAAATCTTTTTATAGAACTTGCTTACAACTGAATAAGTTCAGTTTAGTCACCCCATGTATAATCGCAAAGCTTATACCGTCCACTTTATTTATTAGCGAAAAACGGTCTACCAATAACTTAAATAAAGTAGATATATATGTGCTAATTTGTTCAACAAAAAGGCTATTATAGTTCCGTGGTTTATCTAGAAAAAAATGAGAAACGAATTTGAGAAGGAGCAATTGAAATAGAGATGTATTGTTTATTATACATACATAGTATCAAGAAGAGAAGAACAAGGTTTTGTAAGCAACGAGGAAATTCTGTCAGGTTACAAAAGAGCATTTCAATTTGTATTTCAACGATTGACGCTGATGTAATGCTCACAGGGGGAGAGTTACCAGATAATGTTAGATCCAAGGGCGTCGCCAGCTCACAAGTTAGAGGGGGGCATGAAAAAAACAACGGGGTAGGGGAAAACTGTTTTTACAATTAAAAATAAGATAATGCCTAAATTTTATATATCCTTATATCTCAAATAAACATCGATATATTTTATGCGGACAAACGATACTTCGATACGGGCGTTATGTGATTTAGCACTCTACAACACCTCATAAGATTTTGAAGGTTTTGGAGATTGAAGGGATTTACTTACCTAATATATAATCTTCGTCTTCTAAGTCATCCCGTAAAGTTATGAAAAATATGTAAACTACATTTCACATAACAATAAATTTTAAACAGGGGTTTTTATATTGAATTATATTACTTATATAAATACAATTAACAATCCCCTGCCAAAAGCTGCAGTATTTGTTATGGAATGCAAATTGTTATAATCGGGAGAAAATGAAGGAATGTAATATCAAAAAGTCATACGTTAGATAAGTACAAGATTAAATAACAACAATAATGAAACGATACGGAAGAAAATTTCCAAAAAGATGACTTATCTAGACGAAAAAGATTTTATGAAAGTTTAATTTTAATTGAAATATATCTAAAGCTATGAAAAGAAATAGAAGTTGCGATAAACTTACTTGAAATACCTGTGGTTATAATTGTATCTAGATGGTTATGATTTTGATACTGTATTTGTGAATTGTTTGGATATTACTTTGGTGGGATTGGCTAACACATTTTGACGCTTTATAAGGTGCCCATACTTTATTCTAAAATGTACTACTAACTTTAGTAATCAAGGGGATGTTTTCTTTTTTCGAATTTTAATTCATGGAATAGTTTCTTTTGCTGGTAGATCAGTCGCATTTTATTTATTTAAAATTTTAAGTACCTAAAACAAAGACATATCCATATATTTTTTGCTTACTGTAACTCTGCATAGGAATCTATTGCAAAATTGAAGAGTGAATCTTTGAACTTGCAGCTATAGTTATTGTGTGAGGATATTTGGTGTAAAGTTGGCGAACGCCCCTGCGTTTAATGCTGCATTATGCAGTAATAAATATAATAATATTTAATACAGTAAATATTCTAAATTAATATAAAAACTACACACAACATAAATCTGTTTGCCTCGCCATTTTCACTTTTCCTCTTTTGTCTGACTTCCAGGGGGGCAGCTACCCCTCCCTGCCCCCTTGGCGACGCCTGTGGCTGGATTATAGATGAATCCATAGAAAGAAGCATTTAGAAAACAATTCACAAATTAATTGGTCATTGTTAGCACTTGAGTAATTATAAATTATTACTGTCGGCTCTGCTCTCTAACGTACTTCCGAAAAAATTCTGGTAAATTTTATTATGCTTTGAATATACCATTAGTTCAAAATGAAATTTAATCTATTTTTTTTTCGATTTTGTCAAAAGTAAATCCAAAGGCTCATCCTCTAACATTCCTTCACATCTGTCGAGTAAAACCACCATAATTTTAGCTCTATACACCGACTACATTATTGTTGATTTATTGGAGCGGAGATTTTGCTGGAAAAATTGTGTGACTGAGGAATTCGCCACGCCATTTCTAAAAATGAAGTTGGCAATACACATAGGAAAAAAAAAGTCCACCAGTATTTATTATATTTTTATTTTATTAATATTTTATTACTATTATATTAAATAAGAGGCGTTCATAAAAAACGGGATAAAAAAGGCTTTAAGGGATTTTGTCCTTGCGAACGTACAATCAGCTGCAAAGTAAATGCAACGTGTGTATAATGTACACCGGACTAAAACATTATAGCGTTGATTGACGTATTCTTGGGAAGAATACGTCAATCAACGATTATAGACACAGCTAATATTGCTCAATTTTTCTTATATCTACTAGACAGTACTTATCCACAAGATCATTACTGTACATTTTCTCATAAATAATGCTTCAATTAGTTTACCAACGAATATTTAAAACTACTTAATGTTTCATTTATATTGTAGACGACTGTATGTCGTATGCTGGTGTAAAAAAACTGAACTGTCACGACTGTCACTTATGTCGATCGTCAACCAAGTATCGTTTACAACTTACGGTGCCTGCGCGGAGGTAAATAGTACTACCGCGGTGCCCGTATTAGTGTGTTATTTTCATCAGTTTGAAAACGACGAAACATCAAATGTGCATCAGATTTTATAATAATTTACATTCGTATTAGAAAGAGAAAACCGTGGCTTGACTGACCCCTTTTTTATGAATACCCGTTATTTGTAGCATAAAAAATCAAAGACCGGTAATTGGTTGCAAAACCATCCTGGCAATGTAGAATTTGCTATTTACTTACTCAGCTGAGAGGACGCTCGCAAGAATACCTGTTCCGAAAATATATAGTTTTATTTTTGCATCAGTTTTACTACATGTAAATGTGTTTTGTTTAATGGTTAGAATGAATAATCGTTAACTGACTTTATTGAAATTTCTTGATAGCACTTGTGTATATAATTAGGTGTGTCGTCTTGGTTTCTATACATGACATATTTACACAAAAGCTAAAAGCTTCTTAGCAGTAATAGGTGGTCGTGATATTGTTAGTGAAGTGCTGCTGCGTCGATTAATACAGTACCCATAATAGTTTCAGTGAGGATTAAGACCTATTGGTTAATGATTGATTTATTTACGTATATACAAGCAATATTTTCAAAAATGTATTCCGCTGTTATTTCTTCTGATTGTGCAACTACTAATAATATTCTATTTTCTGTTGCAGAGAACTTTTACTCTCTAACATGTCTCTCAGCCAGGGGAATATGATATCCGGACAAGCGAGCATTGATATGTCTGCTTTTCAAGCAGCTTCAAAACTTTTTGATCCATCTTGTGGAGTACCCAACTGTTATTCCGATTACTAGCACAATATTAATTATATTGTACGTAATGTGTGTGATGTACTTAGATAATTTATTTGAGATCTGGATGTGTAAATTTTAAATAAAGCTTTAATAAATGTGCATTAAATGTTAATCTCAATTGAAATTCTCTGGAATGTTATGAATTTCGCAAAGTTTCGTCCAAAAATCTATATAATATGGAGGTATTTTCGGCTTAACGTTTGCCAGCTTTTTGGTGAATACATTAAATTTATGTTCATGTATATTCTTAGATGACTCAGATTTCCTAACAATGTCCCGCACAACAGGAACATATTTTCCTTCATTTAGTATGCTTCGCTCATACGGTTTCTGATCGAGTTTTCTTGGTAAAACGAAACTGAAATAAGGAAAGTATGGGTTACAGTATGTGATAATCGACACATTTAAATATACTTTTGTTCATGAATAGAAGTGTCAACTTTGACTTCTTTAAAGTCACTAGGTTTCTTGGACAATCTATAAAGTTCTTCTAAAGTCTGATACTTTTTATCTTTGAATATATACGGCTGTTGTTTTCTCGGTATGTCTACGTTTGTATTATATTCTTTCCTCAAATTTCTCATGTAATCAGTAAAAGGTACGGCATTTAGTAGTTGCTCGATAGCGGATAAACCACTGAAATAAGATAACAATAACTGGAGTGGTTGTAGTTAATATAGATTTTTAACACCTACTCGCTTTTACGTAGAGAATAAACTCCTGGCTTTACCTTCGTGCGAATTAAATGATGTAGTTTGAAGAGTATAAATAAGACCATCTTCTTAGCTTCTTCAATTTCGGCTTCCGTTTCTTTTTTTGCGTCTTCAAACATTTGCCTCAATTGTGCCATTAATGCTGCATTTGCCTCCTCAATCCGTTTTCTCTCTGCTAGTATATCTTTCATATTAAAGCCGTTCTTGCGTACCTAATAAATCGACTTTATCATAATATTAGTAATAATAGCTTCCCGATGTGAATCGGAGGTTGAAGACATTCCAATAGCCAGTTCTTTTGTCAATACTGGGTTCAAATGAGACCAATAGGGAGCTTAACAAACAAAAAATTCCATATTAGTAAACAAACGCACTCGGATTTGTCCTGAGAACAAAATGTACCTACATATATGAGGTAAATTTCTGAAGAATGGAAATTAGAAATAAGGGTAATAGAGGAGTATACTACGTAGCAAAAGAAGTCTCCTATATAATCTACTGTAGCATACTATATCCTTACCTAATAGCTCAAGCAAATTAAAAAAAAATGTAGTTTCGGTCAAGTTGGTAGATAAGGTGGAGAAACAAAGAATAATAGCAATGGTTGGTTTTGACTAACTGCTGTATAATTACGTGATAGTCATAATAGTAATAAACAGATATAATGGAATATTAAAATGCATGTCTGTGCTATGCTGTCTGCACCACAACCAACTGCAGATAGATCTATTTCGTTATCATTATAGCTCATCAGTGTAGTTTAGGTCTAGTGCAGCCAGCACGGCATAGAACTGGTTTTGCCTATATACCAAAGGCTTGGTGTTATAAATTGGAAGTCGTAGTGGGTATGAGATTTTACTGTTTCTACTCGAAAATATTGAGCGAATAGTTAATAACAAGTTTTCAGTTTTTTCAGTGTTTTAAAAGCGACAAAATTTTTGGATTGTTTTTTTATTATTTTATTTACCTCTGCATATTTGTTGGTTTTAGAGCTTTTTATAAATGTTGAAGAGAAGCTATTTTGAACAAATTTAACCCCATCAGCAACTTGGCTACAAATACACAATAACCCTTATTTGATTGAAGTTTCAAACTCAAGGCGCCTTCTATTTATTTACCTTTTGTTTAATAACGCTACAAGACCAAAGTTGCAGTTACGCAATGTTTTAGTTACGATAGTTACCGTCTCACAGTTTCGGGAACTGGAAAGCGTACTAATTTTTGGAGAAGACAAATTTTCTTGTTCTTATTAACGGGCTTGGAATATATCTTTTGCAAGCTTAAGAGAGGAAGTGCTGTTCTCAAATACATCATTTAAGAAATATTATCCAGTCTTATCATCCAAACCTTTCGTGTGATACAACTTCTTCTGTATTTCGCATAGGAAAAATAAAATATTGCAGATTGTAGCGTTGTAGCCTGTTGCATTTAACAAAGGTTCTGCAAATGAGTCGCTATACTTAAAACTCTTTCTTACGCAAAAAGTTGGTTGAATGAATCTGCTTAAAAACAATGTTGAAATGTTTAAATATTTGTAAGCAGCGGTCTCACGTGTACAAATGCTGTGGATCTAAACTGTTAGAAGGCGAAACGATAGACATGATGGAAAATAATGACACCACACCTCCTCCAAATCAGGATTATGACCATAGTAACGTCCCATTTACTATTCGTTCTTGAAAATGTCGACAAATAATGGTGTTAGTCATAAATCATAATATATTTTTTTTCAATGCCTATACAATTTATTTTATTTCTGCCAATGTTTTTATTTCTACTTACTATTATTAAAGTAAATGTAAAATAACCCATAACTTCTTGTACTACTACAATGCCACACTGATGAATAAAGGTTACTTCATACACGTAGATATTCATAATATAATAGTATAATAGAATATTTAAATGTTATTGCAGTCTACAAATGTGTAACTCACTACTCACATAAAGATACAAAGTACTAGTGTTAGAAAACAGATTTTTTTTAAACAAACTGGCAAAACTATACAGCCTTCCTAACATGTCAAATTGGTTTAGAAAACAATGTAATGATTTAAATTTAAAAAAATGTTTTTCTAAGACAGATAACAAAGAAAGCTCTAAAATCAATTAGTAAAAATGAAATGAAAATAACCAATAAATCTTATTTTAGGCCACATAAAATTCGACTGAGGTCTGTACAAATTTTAAAACTTGGCTTTAACTACTCATTATATACAAGCAGAAAAAATAAAATCTTATACCCTAGACTTGTGTGTGGCTATTTGGTGAGAGGGGGGGCCATTAAAAGAAGTTAGAAAAATTATAGCAACCGTTGTGGTGGTAAAAATTAAATGAGGACAGAAATTAACGAGAAAGAGCATCTAAATTATATAAACAAAATATAACTATCCAGAAGCTTGGTACAAAACGGAGAAAGATAACAAGTTAACTAGAAATTGCTCTAGAGAGTCCTAAAGAAACGTAGAAAAATATTGTGCTCCCCAGGATAGAAGTTTTGGTTGGTCAAATTAATGAATTTATTCGCCGCGTTGGCCTGAAATAGTGACCATGAATAATGCCAGGCACACCATTTAAATATCTCGCGACAATTGTCGTTCCCACCACGTCCTACTTCTTTCCTGGCGCGCACAATAGGTGTAATATGTAATAAATTAAGTAAATATAAATAACTCGAAATACAGAAACAACAAAATAATAAATAGATTGAGATAATATTGTTACGATGTGGTCAGGCCGGCGCCTGTGGACTAGGCTGCGAGATCTACTATTACGTTCGCGTGGTTGCCTAAGGCCATGTTTTTTTAGTACGTTCTAGAAGCTTGGATGCTAGGCGGCGAGCTGACTGGAAACTTCGAGCACTTGGAATAGTAATGTATTGGAATAGCTGTGATTGGATTTAGTTTATTTCGATACTGATGTTTAAATAAAGGAAGTTAAAGAGAAGTTATTGGGAAAGCAGGCATAGATTTAAATGAAAAAGTAACTCGCTGCGGTCGGGATTCGAACCCGAATCTCCTGAACGGGCCTCATATTACACCACGTTCGAGTTCGAGCCCGCACTCACTTTTTGCACTTTTCGAACCCGTACGACGTAACAATATTTTGAAGAACTCTTGAACACAGACTGCGAAAGAGAAAATCAGAAGATAAAATAATCACAGAAGATTTCAGAGAAATACAAGATACGAAAGTAATTAAAAAAGTGGAGCAATGAATGACAGAAACGCAAGATCAAATCTCATCAGGAATGATAAAATACATGGGAATCTAAAGGTAGACAAACTTGAGCATCTACATTTACTATGGCATGAACTCATGAGTAGGACGAGATGATTGCATCAATACTCAAGAAAGGAGATACAGAAAAATGTTGAAACTATCGAGCAATTACTCCACTAAGTATTGTAGCAAATAAATATTTACTGCTAAACAGAAAGTTCAGTCACAACTACAGGAAGCACAAAGCTGGTTCAGAGATGGAAGAAACGCACAAAATCATTATCCATTATTAAAAACTAAATAATAACAAGTTCACCGAAAAGAGTAGCAATAAGGAAAGCAAAATCTAAAAAAGACAACACCTATAATGTATAATACAAAAGTATGAAGTAGATGAATAGCAATTATTAATATAAAAATATGTGCAATATCATAAGAACAGCTTTAAACTTTCAGATTTGCAAGTTATGCACTATGGCGATCGGTGTCATCATGAGTTGGGAATTTGAAGAGTTTTAAAAAGGGAAAATGATAATGAATAGGAATATAACAAAGTCACGATTATAGGAAAGGACAAAAGATTATAAGCTAAAAATAAATTGGAAATAAATAGAAAAGTGGAAATGCTTGAGTACCCAAAGTTACAAAGTAATAAAAAAATTAAAAATGGAAATATAAATAATCTTAAATATTACTAAATAATACTAATTAAAAAAGCTTTTACAAACAAGTGAGAAGTAAGAAAATAAAATTGACAGCCTAAAACCATAAGCGGAATCTGATATGCGCCGAAATATAAGCGCAGCAATAGACAGAAAAAGTTCTTCTTAATGCTTAATTGTGTACATTTGCGCATTTAAAGTTTTAAAAATACTACCCAATAGCCTCTCCACAGAGCTTGTATTTTAGTCGCGCGTGTATTGTAGTACTTCATTACTTTGTACTCATACAATTCCTTGTAAATCTGTGGTAGATGTAGTCGACAAAGGTAACCTCTAACAATTTTTTGTATTATGCGGGCTGTATCGTGTAACTTCTTGAGCTGTTTTCTGCATGCATAACCTCTCCAAACTTTTTGTATACGTAACGCCGCAAAGACAGCTTGCTTTTCGTATGTTTTCAACTGGCTTGAATGAAATATAAATTTGCTCACAACATAAATTAAGCAGTGAGAAGTGAACTACTTACGAGTACTTTTTATGTATGGTATGCCCCACATAAGTAGCATCGCTATATAACCAGTGGACTGAAGCCATTTTCACAAAATGTCAGAAGACCCACGGAAGATGTAATTTTCTGTCAATTCTGTCAAATAAAGATTATTTATGATTATGCCGATAATTATCTATAGGTATATATCACGTTTTGAGTATTTTCTTTATAGTAGTTTCGAGTCTGTTGAAACCATGTATAATAATATGCAATATAAATTCATAAATTTTCTCTAACTCACTTTAAATATATTGAGTAAATATCTATTTGTGAGGAATAAAAATTGAAAAAAGTCTTAAAGGAAAAAAACCGCTGCAGATTGAATCAAGACTTCGACATTTGTCAAATTGTCAAAATGACATTTACGCTTTTATTTCTTATATTATACGATCAATTATGAGGTTTTGAGAATTTTTTGTCTCTACACATTTTTTGGAACAAGAAACGGTTCTCGTAATATTAGTAAAAATCCACGAATTGTTAAAATTGTTTATTTTTGCAAATTACTCGAAAACTTAATAAAATAATTACAAGAGTGCTTTTCGATCAGAAATTTAATTTTCTATATAATAGCAAAATTTAAAAAGAATCGTGTGGATAGGGTCCAAAATCAAGTTTTTTGGAAATATTTCGAATATGTCTATTTTTTGGAAAAACTTTTTAAAACACTTTTTGTGAGAAATTTTATTTCCTATCAGGGCGGCTATTCTGGACTCCCTAGGAAACGACAGCTCCTAGGAGAGAAATATAATATTTCACTTTCTCTTGCACTTTTCCTATTGTTAAATTTGGCATTCTTGACTTGGGATGAACACCAAGTCGCATAGGAAATTAGTAGACATTGTTAATCAAATGCCTCATGCCTGCTGTTGGTTATCATTAACCAATCAGAGTGGTCATAGTAAGATGTGGGGTGGTCCGAATTTGATTTGTGAAAACGTCACTCACGCGTTAAAAATTTGCGCATTGCGAATAGCATTGCACACTTCCTAAAATGGCTTACTCACTAAGGATTGGCTCATGGCTGTAATCAAATTTGAGCCAGTAATTTGCTGCTAATTTTCGCATGAAAAATTTGTTACCATAATAGTCTCTTAAAATAGAATTTAAAAAAATATATATGAAAAAGAACAGTTGCATTTGTTGTAACACATAACAATGCGCATGTTACATGCAATTGTGCATTGTGCAATGAAAAGTACCTCATTAGGTACCCATATTATTTCTGGTTTTTATTGTATCCATAAACAGCATAATAACTATTATAACTTTTATTCTACTACGACATCACGACACCATAGCAAATGCAAACGAAGATATAGCAGATACATGCCCAGTTGTGGGGTATTCTTTGAACATTTCACCTATAAAACGGTATAAGACACAGTTTATTGTTCTCATGCCGATACTATTTTGCAAGCTAAAATAAAGTATTTAATCTCTAATACACGCTAGATTCCCGTAATAAACTGCCACCGGCGCTGGTTTGTTTACCTCCAGATCTGTTTCAAGGTTACTTGTGACGTCATGTGTAACAACCTTATTACCAGAAACTTATGCAAAGCTGTCTTCCTTTTTTTGGAAACCTAAACACAAAATTGAAACCAAAGAGTAAAAAATATTTATAGCGGCTAATATATCTTAATGGTATGCCACACCACTTACCAAAGTTTTGCCTTCACTGCAATGCATTAGAAAAGTAGAACAGCATCTGCTAGAATGTGATTACGGAGATGCTGATGCAATCATAACTTTCCATATAAGTAAGGTGTGCACCCTTAAGTGAAAATCTTTATAAAAATTCAGATACGGACATTTTCGTCATTGTGCGTGGCAATATTAATAAATTTCTGTGCAAATTTGGATAGATGATGGAAACACAAAAAACAATTGACACACTGCACAAACTGCATAGAGGTAGCGTCAAAGTTAGTTTGTCATTATGTTTCATGTGACTTGGAATTCATTCCTATACTGGTTCAAATTGCACAACTGCATCCTCGCTTAAAGAAGAACTACTACCTTTTTACTGGAGAAAAGTATGAAATACCAGAGCTTCACAGCATGTTTCCTTCATTGACCACTAAGTAGTAGACGCAACACAAAAACGCTCGTGTTTGATGTACAGCATAAACTCTGCGCGTTACGAGTTTCCATAAAACAAACGTTGGGAAAAACAAGGGATATGTGTATTCCTCATCCCCGAGATTTTAAGCGGTGACCTAACTCCTCTCACTCTTGAAGACTCTGCTTGTAACCAAAGACTAATTTTAATTTGTGCTTTTCGATGCTTCGGTATCTACATGTATGTTATTTTCTCACAAGTTTATAAAAAACAAATTATTTAGTTAAACCAATTATAATTCTTTTCGTATTGATTTGTGTTTGGAAGGCAAGGGCGGGTGCACATTTCTGGATTGCACAAGATCAGCTAGCTGACTTGGCGTGCCCTGAGCTCACAAACACTAAGGTGAATATTATTATTTATTTCTTTTGAAAGGATCTATATACAAAAACAAATATATAAACAAAGGTATAGAATATATCAATAAGCCTAGCGTCTGTCTGGTGTTTGTTAAATCATAAACATACTCAATTCATTACTAATATTCTGATACTAGCAACTCTATAGAGACTCTTATTGGATGTATGTAATATAAATGTGTTAATGTGCAGAGTAGATGGCACAGCCTATTATAGGCTGTCTTTGGGCGTCGGATATACTCTCCACGGCCAGGCTTTAAGAGAGGATAACGGGTAATATACAAAAATGTTTCCTTTTCTGTATGACATATACATGTATTCTTTCTCCCCAATATACAAATAACAACTACAAATTTACTTAAAGCAGTTCTTAATCTAAAATCTAAATATAAACTCAGTTCTTTTTCGTGCTTTTATAAACATACTAAACAAGTATGAAAAAAAGTTAATTGTAACAACAATACTTGAGTAAATACTGCTGGGATTAGTATATAACAACTGCGATGCTATATTGGGAAATATATTACTTTAATACAGTATTTTAGTCTTAACATTTAGGAACAATCTAGTAATTCTACTTAATAATATCAGCATCTAAAACCAGACACTTTCCAGTACATTCTACTTTATTAATTAGATACTAGTAATAAATAATAATATAAAAATTAAATGTCAGTCCAGTAAACAATAATTTAACTGTTAACATGTCAAAGCAAAATACTGACTAAATAAACAGCAAGAGATCTAAGACAATTATATAATGTACAAAACAAAAGGTTAGGTCGGGTTAGTAATTATTTGTATCACAATAATACCGCAGGGACATTACATCTCTGCAAAATTAACTTTGTTGCCATCAGGAAGAAAATATTACATAGAAACCCTGACTACCGAATTAACAATTATCATATTAACGGAATTAAAATAAATAATAACATTCATCTTTAGAAAAAATATCTGTCTTCTACAACCTAGCCATAACAGTCATTATATTCTTTCTAATAAAAATTGCATTCTTCATTACTTGCAAGAATTACCACACAAGTTTATATCACAATCATAAATCATAAACAGAAAGTATCTATACGTGTAAAGCTTTTTAATTTAAACCGATTTTTTCACTAATGGGAATATAATATTGTGTGGTAATATTATTGTTATCATGTTTTTCTTTGATGACAGGTGTGTAACTGTGCGGTGCCATACGCCGTTTGATGAAGAGATATATAAGTAAAGCTGTTAGTGTAACGGACAGTGCCACAATAATTGCAATGTAGTACACGTCTTCATTACCTGAAATAAGGAATATATATTACATGTGTAGAGTAGACCTATCCTTACAATGTAAATCATAAAAATGGTTACACTCAGATATACAGAACCGTAGGGGAGGAAGATAAACGAGAAGAGGAGGGATTCGTTTTAATCATGTAAATACCACATTAGAACATATTGATAATATTCATATAGTACAACAATAGAAATTTGTGTAGGCCTAGAGAAGACGCACTATTATGAAAATAACACACCAACGTTGACTTGACATTGCTACCAATAGCCGTATCAGTAAGGCTATATTATATATCTAAAAAAAGGAAATGAGAAGTAATCAAAGAACAAATTTTCAAATCACATTCTTTGTGATGATTGATTTAACGAATTACACAATTGGATATTGGATAACAAATTACACAAACTGCTTGTGTGACGAAAAATTAGATTACATCGGTTCTAGACAATCTATTCTAATCCATACGATTCTGAGTTTCGTCTTTGTTTGGTCTCTTCAGGTAGAAAATCGACTATTGCATACTGCCCGCCGACATCCATCGATTCGATTACTAGGACCCCGTCCTGGACCATAAGTGGCTACCACAGTTTTACTCCACCTAGTGCACAGATGCACCACTAGGTCCTACTTTTACTCATTCCGCACGCCACGATTGTAGGTGGGCAGTCTGCGGTATTCCTACCCGAAAAGTCCAGATAAGAACGAAACTCGGAATCATGGGACCAGAATGGATTGACCTGAGCAGATGTAATTTAATTATTCAAGCTTAAATTTTTTATCTTGTCTATTGCATCTAGTATCTAGTTGTAATGCTGCAACCATAAATTGCGAAAACGCTGCTGTTGTCGATTTTACATTCTTTATTACATTCCAAAAATTTAATCTGTGCTATGCAACATTATTTCGGAAGATATTTGTTATATTTAATAGTAAGGCAATTTCTCGATAATTAGAAATTTGTGTTTAATCTTTTTTTTTGAAACCTAGCATATTTATTATTTTAGAGAGTTTTGTGCACCGATTTCTACTGATATTTCGTCTAACACCTCAGATTTTTGTTATGTCCTCAATTTTGAACTACAAATGTTGACCTAGCAACGGTTTATGTACTCGCCGTAATTCAGTTTGTCTGCCATCTTACGGTTTAGAGTTTCGTGTTTTTACTATCTGCAAAAGCATGTTTTCTAAAGCACATTGTGAATTTCCTTTCTTATTTCTGTTTTATACGTTTTGCTAAGTTAGCTGCCCAATGGTCACGATTAACAATAGGTAGCGAATTAAGCTTTCGCGCAAAAATGACGCATCATCTGTGAAAGTCATCATCTGCTATTCACGTTTCCGTTATACACGTATTCTGAGGTTTGCCTTCTTTTACATCATACTTTTGATTATGAACCAATACATACTAAAGCGTGAAATATTATCTAGTTTTATAAGCATGTAATTTTTTTAATTCGTTTGGTCTTTCATACACTGTAATTTTACTGCCCTATAGGAAGATTTTTTCAGAAATCATCGGAAGGGCTCGATATATTTTTTTGTCAATAACAGCAGCTACCGTTTGCCCAAGATTGAACACCTGCAGAAATACCAAAGTTTTTTATCTCCATTACATATTAGAAAATGAATACTGAAGTAGCCAGTGATTACCTACAATGCTGCCTTTCATATTTTCTGACAACATATTCCAGGGCCTTCTCTGAGTTGTTCATAAGTGCTCCCTAATCCATAAATGAGTAGATAATAGTAAAACTATTTACATGGTGAAACCTCTTGTGTACGGACAATTCCACTAAGGATACTGAATAAATGATTAGGTACAATGCCTGTTTTTGCCGGTGAATTCAAGTTCCTACGGATTGCCGATAGGTGGAGCCTCATGCTAAGGGTAAAATTTTTATATGAGTTGAACATAATGTGAGACAATTTACTGTTTACTGGGTAAATGTTAAATTTTATTTTGATTTCAAGTAATCAAAATACAAATATACCATTGAGATATCATAATAGGTATAAAATTATTGTATACTAAGAACAAGCATCCTAATATAACAATTAAATAATATTAAATAAATAATTTGAAAAATTGAGCAACTAACTTATTTCTGTGTTGAAATTGCACAGATCACACTGAAAGTTTATAATAAATATTTCTCTATCATGTTCTCCTATGGCATGATATGTTTTAACTCTGAATGCGATGACAAAAAAAAAATAAAAATCATTTGCCGCCATCTACCGTTGACATTTGGATCCTCTGTCTAACAAAGGGTCATTTTTGTAGCATGCCAGATGGGAAATATCGTTATCTTTAGTGGAATTAGGTGTACCTTGTGAAATAATCTAAAGAAGGTGTATTGCTTTAAAAAATCACCCTTGCTTGCAAGCTTGTTCTTAAATTATAAAAAATGCGACTAATAAATGAAGTATAACGGTATCACTGAAAATAGTTAAAAAACATAGAGATGAGATTCATTTAAAATTTTCAAGTACCTAAATGACGTTTTGAAAATTCATATCGTCCTGTCAGCAATATGTAACAGTTGACTTAAACAATGGGAAAATTAATAATACCATTGAGTATAACGCACTCAATGATATTATAGTGTCTAAATATTTATTTCGTAAATAGTTAAGATATACCTCTGCTCATAGAACTTTAATGTTACGTCATCAATTAATGCGAAGTCACTTGTCTTCATTGTTACCAGGTGTACTGGCTGGGTGAAATCCAAGCCATGCTAAGTTTAACTTCAAAGCTCAGACTGACAAATTGATGTCATATTGAACGGTTAATAGGTACCACGCAATAACAGTGTAGTAAGAGGTACGCCGTTCCGTTGTTTCAAGTTGTACTTACACAAGAAACTTTCGAATACGGGCACTGACAGCAACTGTTGGTGTAAATTGTCACTATCAACCTTAAACATATCAACATGCTATGATCGAAAATTATTTGACAATATTATACACTAATGTCAACTTAAATTAGTTTTGCCATTGTCGGGTTGTGTCATTGTGCTCCAGGGTATCTAATTATGGTAATGGCAACCAAGGGTGCGCATTTTTGCCGATATATCGATAAAATTATCGATAAATCGATATATCGATAGCGATAAATTATTTTCATAATATCGATACATCGGTAATTTAAATTATTGATATTATTGGATTATCGATATTATCGATATTATTGGATTATCGATATTATCGTATTATCGATATTATCGAATTATCAACTATTCGAATTATCGGTATTATCGAATTATCGTCAATTAAACTCAAATTAGCTATAAGGCCAATGATTCTATATTACCAATGGTAGTAATGTTTCTTACCCTTAGCGTAAGGCTGTTACCCGAAAAGAAGCTAAAGTGGAACCCCCTAGCCCCTATCCCTAATACCTTTATTAAGATCAAAAGATTAGGAAGGATGACAGTTGGGCTGCCAGATTTGGCTGCTTGTCGCCAATTTGGATACTTTTCCTGATCCTTTGCCGCAATTTTTTTAACTGAGCGATTTGGGAAAAATATTAAATACGGATGATCTTTTATATTATTTGTTCATGTAGATTCATTTTTCAATTAAAAAAGGGCTACAATCCATATGTATATGTACAAAACCCTTACCACAATGATTAAAAAAATAAGTACTCATTTCTAAAGATAATAAGCTGCCATCTTCAGTAAGTTAGCTGCTAAAGCAGTATTTAGATTTTCTAAAATTATTGTGGTAACATGATAAAGGTTTTCATATACATTTTAATAGAATCTATCCGCTTAGTTCTTATTCTATTTGTATTGAGTAAACTAAAGGGTTATGCTGTAAGTTATCACATAAACATTATTATTTAAACTGCTCTTACCAAACTAGTGTTTATAATACATCCCTAAATTAAATCATTGATAATTCGAATTATCAATAATATTTCGATATATCGAACATTATCGATACTTTTGATATCGAAAATATCGATATTGTTTTAGTATCGCCCACCCCTAATGGCAGCACGTCATTGATGACGTAACTTTAAAGTTCGGTCAACAGCGGTATAGTTTGTGATTTGGAAGTTGAGCCTCACGTCATAAATCTAAAGTGTATGGTTCAAATCGATTGAAAGCCGCTGTCAGATTTTTTTAGTGGCGTGCTGTTTAGCGGGCTACAAATTATACATAATGTGTATTGCTGGTGGTACATGTGTAAGGGGCTAGCTCTGGATATTATACCCCACAATTTTGATTTTTATAGTAATTCATACAATAAATGTATTATATCTGTGACAATCGTCGGCCCGACATCCTACTGCAACCAAAAAAGTGCGCTTCCATAAAGACTACATACATCGACAAACATGAAATAAGACTCGAAAAACTTCCTGCTATTTAGAAAATTATGCATAAAAAACAAACGAAATATTTACTTACGAATTAAATATGGGAAAGCTTAAGTTCAAATATCGCGTTGCACCACTAAAATAAAATAAATTCGTGATACAGTAGGCACTAATATTATAAGGTACGCCAACTTATACAAGTTCTTTTGGTATAAACTACACTCACTAAAGGTTCAATACAATGTTTAAATGTTTGCAAAATCACAAGATAAGCCACGAGGCACTACTTACAAATAATAATGCAACGCCACTGATGAAATGTCAATGATGACATTAGTTGACGACATACGTTCGCGCAGCATCTACATCATGACAGCTACTATTAGAAAGAGAGAGAAACGGGCACGTATTTCAAATCCGCAGGATACGTACGTCCTAAATGCCACTCCATATAAGCAACGCAAATACGAACGGCACAACAATAAAATTAGTTGTCGGTGCTTGATTTGCGAAATCGTGACGTGAGGCTCAACTTTCAAATCACAAACTATATACAGCAATACAGCTTGTGAGATGAATGTTGACCTCCACGCCACGATTTCGGGGATCAAGCACCGACAACTAATTTTACTGTTGTGCCGTTCGCGCTTTCGTTGCTTATATGGAGTGACATTTAGGACGTACATCTCCTGCGGATTAGACATACGTGCCCGTTTCTCTCTCTCTCTCTAATAGTAGCGGTCATGATGAAGATGATTCGCGAACGTATGTTTTATCTAGCCTTTAATAAGTGCACTTTACAATAAAAGAACTTGTGTAAGTTGGCGTTTTCGCCCATCAAGCGAGAGTTGGTGTTTACGGTTTATAGATGAAACTTAGGTAGGTACCTATTTCAAAAGGGCGAAGTAAGCCACCGTGAGTGGTTGGAGATGCGTGGCATCCTCAAGGCCAACACTTTCCTTTAGGCCGAGCTGTTGGCATTGGTCAAAGAACATGCTTGGGCTAAGCAATTTGTAGATGAGTACCTTAGAGAGCATGTTCACAAGGTGCTTCGCCTGTCGTCGTACCTCTGCCATTTCAGCGCTATTGATCTGATCTGGGTATAGGTAAATTAATTGTTATTTGTACCCTAGGCGGATAGAATGTTGTTCATAAGCAAAACAGTATTATGATAAACACATTGGCATACAGAGCAATGCTGAAGCACATGTGTTGGCCATGTGGGCACGTGCACAGAAGGAGTGCATCCCCGAACGCTGGTGTTCATTTATTCGGCACCTCAAGTCTCAAGCAACTAATGAACTCTTACTCTTGGTACCAACGGGTGCGAATAATTGATGTTTAATATCCAGAGCTTGCCCCTTGCACATGTGCCACCAGCAACACACGTGTATAATTTGTAGCCCGCTAAACAGTACGCCACTGAAAAAATTTGAGTGACTCAATCGATTTGAACCATACGCTTTATATTTATGACCTGAGGCTCAACTTTCATCTCATAGACTGTAGGTTCCTATACGAAATCATATACAGGGTTACGCAAAAGGGTGGAATAAACCGTTTATTTCTGTAAATATGAAGCTTATAGTATAAGGTGTTTAAAATTTTTTGCAAATTATTTATCATTCCTCAGATTACTTTTTATTTTTGTATGCCGTTGCATTACCACGGCAGCGTAACATTTTTATTTTATTACAATGGCAACCAAGCGATTTTTTTTGCGGATTCAGAATGATTTTTCAACCTTAAAACGACCTGGTATTTATTTTGTATGGTTCTCAAATACACGACAAAAAGCTTTATGAAAGCAGTTACTGTAGGTACCAATATTGATTTTTATTCATACCTGTACAGGGTTAGGGAAAATTACCAGAAATGTCAATTATTTCAAAATATACAGGAGTTATCAAAAAATGTTTTACATAAAAATAGTAGGGCATTTAAAAATGTACATCCTGTAATAAACTGGATACAGGTTCGCTCAAAAAGTTGTTGACAGTTAAAGTTGTACTTTTTAACGGAACACAGAAAACACGATTTTTAACTAACATGTTTATATTAAACTATACAAAATAAACTCCAGGTGACTTCAAGGACAATAAGAGCACTGCAAATCTGCAAAAAATTGCTTGGTTGTCACAAAAAAATAGTAAACGTGAAAATATCAACAAAAAAAACTTATAAAGGACAGCGTGCTATTAATAAAAAAGATATTAGGGTATATTTTTAATACCAAATTCTAAAACACCTGGACTAACTTGGCGGAGCCATTTTAGCAAAAATAAATATTTGTAGACATTCTAAGCTTACCTCTATTATCACATTTATTCTTCTGGTTACCATCGGGCATTGTTTTATTTGTCACCGTCCCGATATTTAATTGACATAAATTGGCAATGCAAGTAGCCTTGCCATCTATACAAGTACAGTTCGTGCAACTATCCTCCAACCAAGATTCGTTGTGGTTAAATGATCTGCTATCACTCTCTATCAAACACGGACGACGTCCTACCATATTATTATCTGACTTAATACATTTGGAAATTCCACTGTGGCAGGTACACTTAGTTTCAGCATTGAACCATACATCACCATCGGAGTATGTTTTGTTATCATACAGACACATTAATGCGTTTTTGCAATCATATTGGTCACAACATCTACCCGGGGTTCCAACACCACGTTTTTTAATTACTGCAATTTGGTTTTCGCTGCATTCAGCTTCTTTGCATTTGAAACAAACGCACATGTTCTCGATCTGGTCACTATTGTATGCCGTTGGATAGCTATCAGGTGGACAAGTTTTGCATTCTGTTTTGTAACAACATCCGTCGTAGTTTTTAACATCGACAGATCTTTCATCGCAGAGTGCACGCATTTCGCATTTTTTCACATCACATTTGCATTCGTTATTTTCAGTGAGGGACTCGTGCGGGTTAATACATTCACAATCTCTTCCTGATGAATTCAAAGTTGCATTGGGGGCACAAGGGCATTTTCCGTCGATTTTATCAGTCTCTGAGCATCCATCGCATGTGTATTGAGGACAGCAATCTCCTGGTACACTGTTGCCCTCTTTGACCACTTGCAGTAACCAGCGACATGGAGGTTTCTGGCAGGACTCCGGGTTGCATTTGCAGATGCCGTCAACGGCAATGCTGTCATTTGGACATGGCTCGGCAGAGGCCGCGGCGATGTCGTTGTCGACGAACGATGGTGAAATCGTTACTGAAACAAAATAAATTTTTATCAGTGAATGTGCATTGCTTTATCAATGCTTTGTAAAATATGAGGTGGTGTAACCGTAGATTTAAAGATGCTAACGAAACGTTTGTATAGGTAATTTTTAATGTGTTTACATACATAAATGTAAGAACAGACAAGCAAATAGCATGGTATACATCTAGATAGCTATCTTTATAACATTGTTCTCCGGGTATTGGCGGGGATCGTAAAATGCCTCTCTCATTACGTATTTATATATTGTTTTCTTAAAGCTATGAATAATAACTTTTTTACATTTTTTGGTAACTTATAGCAAATAATTAGTACCACTTTAATTTTAACTTTGTGATATCTCCAATCTGTAATACTGTGTAAGTACATTAGGCCGGTGTCTCTTTATTTCAAGTTAAAATTCACTCTGTTTATAAGATCTAAACCAATCACGTACCTCAATTTAAGGTGTTGTCATGGTTACTGGGTTAATAATAGCTAACATCAACTTTAACAAAGACAAGAGATACCGGCCCATTGCTTTTATTTCTTGTGTTTGTTATATTGGTGTGTATCAGCAAATCTAGAATAGTATGATACATTTTTAATGTACAATAAATAATAGCGATTCGAAAATATACAGATATGGAAAATATATATTATTTCCAAAATGAATGAATGTAATCATTTCTGTGTCCCAAACCTGCCACCATTCTTCTATTCTTTCATTTCTTTGTATTTCAAATACTCTTATACAGCTGCTCTCCTCCACACCACTATTGCATACTTCATTAGAGAGTGACATAAGGCGAAATAAGCGGATGTCAGGGCATTTCTAGATAGCATTTGAACTAGCTGACTAACTAGTACGAAAAGGTTACGAATGTCAAATTAAGTGTTTGCTGTATCTTATCTGGGAATCAATGTGTACTCCCAGAAACTAGTGTTGCTAAATTTATTATCGCAGTTGCGTAGTGTGAATAACATGATTTGAGTTTTTGAATCATTATGAACAAAGGAAAGTGCGTTTAACCATTTCTTATCAATGATTAACGCATTACTGGTATCTTGTTTTAAATGTATGAATTATATCCTTGGATCTTATCGATATTGTAGTATCATCTGCGTATAAAGTAGATAACTATATTTAGTAGATTTACCTTTAAACCGTATATCATTAATGCAAATAATGCACAGCAATGGACCTAGTATAGATTCCTGTGGCACACCTATGGTCAATCTTTCCTCTTTTGAAACCCCGTGTTTCGTACTTTAACGATCTAAGTTCTGTTATTTAAATATGGTTTTATTAGATCAATAATACCTTTCACATCTAAATTATACAGTTTCAATGTTAAGGGTCTGATAAACGCACTGAAATGCTTTGCTAAAGTTTAAAAAGACTGCGTTGTATTCTAAAAGTTGAAAGCTGTTAACATTGTTAACTGTTCAGTCTATGATAGCAGTTTGAGTAATACGATACTTTCCGAAACCATGCCGACAATTAACGAATGATGCGTAATTTTAATGAAGACTTTTCTATTATTTAAAACACGGCTGGCAATATTGTTATGAGGCGGTAACTAGTCGGGTCACCAGGCGATTCTCTTCTTAAAAATTCGATAAGCTATGGCAGTCTTTGGCCAAATTCGCCATTCTGGAAATCACATACTTTTTAGTTCCGAATTAATAGTTTCGATGGCGTTTTTCTGAAAAAAAGCTTCATAATTTTCAGCTGAAGGTTTAATGAAAACTTTTTTTATATTGATGTTTAATTTTGCGTGATTGGTCTGTGCTGGTGATATGGACATCATTATACCATTATGGTCTGGCATATTGCAAATATTAACTGCCACCTTCCATTTTTTATGAGTGTAATCAATAAATATGTTGTCGATGCAGTTTTCGTTACGGGTATTCTATTTTCTTATCTTGTAACTCCAAAGCTACTCGTGCAGGTGTGCAGCTTTAATGACAATGAATACAGCACTCCCTCAAAAACTCTCTCAATCAGTAACAGGTTTATGTTACTTAAACTATCAAAGCGTAGTCCTTTTTTTATAAAAGTTGCAGTGCCGCCACTGTTATAAAGCTTTTGGTAATTTAAAAACCGTCTAAAGAAAGGGATTCCTTTTCCTGGAGAAAGCCAAGTGTTAGTAAAACACATTATTGTAATTATTTGTTTTGTTTTTTTTGTATTATTATTTGTCAGTAATATATGAATCAGTTACATGAATTTGATTTCTAATTGATTGTATATTTAAACAGAAGAAGTCACGCAAAAGACTTCCTATTAGCTTTCGATTCCAACTTAGAAACTTCAAAGTAATTATGAAGACAGGCTTTAACGATAAATATGTATATAATAAAATTATAATAAAATATTAACGTGTAGTTCGTGCGCTGTGCCTACCTTACTTTCTAGTAAGAAGACAGCATTAAAAATTGCAAATTATTTCTCGTGTATTAGATGTGTTAATCCGTGGCAAAAGTACAGGGTACAGGTTTCGTTATAAGTGTAGGGTATCTCGGTAACTATTAATGCTAGAGGGTTGCGGTTTCGACATTACTGTATTACTTTTTTGTTCTGAGTTCAGCTGTACCGTCACGATTTTTGTATCGTCTTTTGTTTTAAAGCAATAGCCAACTTTTGGAAAATGTAACATTTCTTCAGCTCTTAATTTCTCGCTTGGGTATGTAGATGCAAAAATACTGTAACCACATTTTTTATAGATATTTTTATTTAGAATCCAGTGGCGTACCCCGTAATTTTTTGGAGGTCACATTTTTGATATATAACACAAACTTGATTTTTTTAAAATAGAAACCATAGTTGGCTTTGCTATGGTTGAAGAGGCCTATTTTTTCTGATTAAAAATGTATACATTGTTAGGTTTATTTTTACAAATTTTGGAATCATTCAATTTTTTTAATAATTTTATCATATTTTACGTTTACATCGAGGAGGCTATGGGATCAGAAAATACAGGATATAATTTATATTATTAAGTAAAAATTTTAATCCTTTAAAATAATATATGCATATTTGAATACATACATAAGACTCCTAAGAGCGCTGATGCATTTTTTATCGATAATCTACGAGGCCATGTAACTCATGAAAATGATTGTTTATTTGGAGATAAGTACCTATGCATTGCTTATCATCAAATATTTACATCCATTTTGACGAAAAACATAAAATCTCATTAAATTATTACAAAAATTGGAATAATACCAAAATTAGTAAAGATAAACCTAACAATGTATACATTTTCTTAATCAGAAAAAGTAGTTCTTTTCAACCATACCCAACCACGGTTTCCATTTTAAAAAATGCAAGTTTGTGTTATATCTCAAAAATGTGGTTCCCTAAAATAATTCTGAGCAAGTCACTGAATTCAGAATAAAGATATTTAAAAAATGTCTACTGTTTTTTTGTGTCTACATAGCCGATCGAGATATTGAGAGCTGAAGAAATGTTACATTTTCCAAAAGTTGGCTATGGCTTTAAAACAAAAGATGATACAAAAATGGAGACGGTACAGCTGAATTCAAAACAAAAAAGTAATACACTAATGTCGAAACCGCAACTCTCTAGCATTAATAGTTACCAAGATATCCTACAATTACAACGAAAATGGGACACGCTATACTTAATCTGAGTTTATTAAAGCGCAGTTAAGAGTAGTGCCTATTTTGTGAGCAACCATAATTTTTTATCATGTATCTCTAAATCATACAAAAATAGTGATTTCTACCTGTATATTTTATTAGCTAGTTAATTAATTATGAATATAGTAAATAAAACACACAATAAATTCTAATCATAATTATATATATAGTAATATAAACGTACGGTAGGTAATATAAAACACAACCAAAATATACAAGTAAGCAAACTTTTTTTGGCATTTTTAATTTCGCAAAATGATCAGTATCAACTGCGTTTAGGAGATCGCTTTCTATATTTAAAATCGTCAAACACGGGATAATATCTCGATTTAATCTGTTCATTAGGTACGACTTTGTTCTTTTCAGCGTAGAAAACGATACTTTCGCCCGTTTGCTCTGCTGATTGGTAAAGACAAAAATATATGCGGAGAATTACTTCAACATCAGAGAAAGTTGAAGGAGTATTGTTGCCAATATAAAAAAATGACGATTCTCTAAGGTTCTTTAGTAATATCATTAGACATTCATAAAAGTTGGAACTGAATATTTCCGCTTTCAACTTCTGTTACATTATTATCCTGATTGTATAGTTCTGTAAATCTGCGTAAACTTTTTTGAAATCTTCTGTTGCTTGCTCAGCAAAAAATATACCAAAGACGTTATGTATATTATTGTAAGATTCTCCACCCATTGACAATTTCAACATTATTCACTCGGTATAAGGTAAAATCTACCGTTAATTGAGTTTGGTATATGAAACTCTAAGATTCAAGAATACCCCGAATGTCGACGGAAAAAGTTCAGAATAAGTAATATTTGTAAAAATTCGATGAAACGATGACACAACTAAGATTAAAAAATACATATTTTGAGATGACTCAAACAGAGAAGTCAGTACTATGACAAAGATATGACGTTATCAATTTTTTTAATAGAACCATACGCATTTTTTGTGTCACTCCAGCCCTTATTATCTAAGTTATTCAAGCATTACGTCATTAGGCACATAAAACTATTAAAACGGACACATTTGTAAAATTATTTATTGAACATGTGAATAGATAAATATAAAGTTCATAAACAAAACAAAATACGTCATCAAGTGACTTTGGTCTCCACGATTAATTAATTAACAAGGTTTAGAATTTAAAAAAATGTATATATTTTATACACCCAAATAAATGTTCAAATTGCAGTCCATTTACAACTTGACATAGCCCAAATCACTCAAAATTGCGTTCAACAACTTCTGGATTAGTAATCACTTTCCAGCTGGAATACGAGCTTGTAATTCTTCCAGTGTGCGTGGATGGTATTTGTATGCTCTACCTTTTAAAAACCCCCGGAGAAAAATCTGAAGGAGTGAAATCTGGCGAACGATGGGGCATCCTACAACTCCCCTGCGACCTATCCATTTACTGACGAAAACGTGATCAAAGAAGCGACGTACGGGTACACTAAATGTGGCGGTGCACCATCTTGCTGGAACTAAATGCTTTCTTTTGGAATACGACCGTTCAGCTCATTCGGAAGTATCTCTGCCAGTGTACGTACCAACAAATTTCTGAAAAATTTTCAATACCTATCTACCGATAGATTGTCGAAAAAAAATTAAGGGCCAATAATGCGCTGACCAATGATGCCTGTCCAAACACTAAACCTTTGAGGACGTTGCTTGTATATTTCATGAACCTAGTGTGGATTTTCTAGTACTCGGTACCAACAATTGTGATGGTTACCTATGCCGTTTAAATAAAAAGTTGCTTCGTTAGAATCAGAATATTTCTTAAAAAGTTGGAGACCTTACCACAGTTTCTCATCAGCAGTCCTCCTCAAAGGCACAGATCAATGGTATCTTATAAAGACGAAATTTTTCCTTTTGATGAACTTTACTCACTGCTGAGTAGTGTACGTTGTTGTTTATTACCAACTTACACAGTTTTTAATAAAATATCTAATTTTGTGTCGTCGTTAAATTCGGGATGACCAGATCTTGGAAAATTTTTCCCACTACTCGTTTCGTAAAATCATGGAACAAGTCTACTAGCACCAGATCTGTTTTGACGTTCCATGTTAAACAATTCCGCTAACATTAGAGTGTATTGCCATAATCTACCATCACTAAAATTTGGATTTGTTCAGTATCCATTAGAAGCGCAATTTTAATTAAACAAACAGATCACAAATTTAAATTACTTGTTTGAAAATTGTCACTGTCAATGTCGCATTTTTACAACGTGGACTTTTGATTACAATGTTGTTTTTTTAACAAGTGAGCTTTTGGTAACTTTAGTATTACTTCAGACTTGTTGAACATCCACAATTCCACAAAATAGCTAAAAACGTGATTGGTATCAACAGACAAAAAAACCATATGTTATCATCTCTAGATATCAGCATATCTTAGTTTTACTGGAATCTACAGATGATAACATTTTGGATATTGATACTAACCGTTTTTGTTATAGCCAGAACAGTCTTCGTTAATTGAAGGTATTTAACAAGAGCTTACTGCAATCGGAAGGAACATAAAGTACTAGTAAGTTTAACCCACCTTAGTCCCTCATCCAATTTTCTTAGATTTATACAGATCGACTAGGTGTGTGAAATTGCAAATTGATTGATCGCACTTTTAACATTTATTTATCTACTCCTCTTGTAATTCTTATGAACGTCATTTTATCCACGTGTAACCATTTTTCCAATTCTGTTTATTTTGAATGTTTTTTTTATGCCCAATGGCATAATGATTGAATTCTTTAGATAAGAAGGGCTTGAATGATAAAAAAAATGCACATGATTGTATAAAAAAACATTGATGACACGATATATTCGTCACACTGCAGTTGTCTCAAAATAAAACCTTTTTTAAATCTTAACTTACCTGTTTCAGCGCTTTTTTCTAATTTTGCAAATAACCCTTATTGTGAATTTTATGCTTTCCTTTATCGATAATGGGTATACATCTTCCGTCTCATATTAGGAGATCATGTTCATCCCAGGTAACTCGATGCGAAACACCCTTTATATATAGAGTAGCTAATGGAACTACTTATGTAGGTACTTATGAATTAGCTTAACCGCTAGGTATGTACATAGTATCGAGCTAATTCCTATTTGCTGATGGGTTTGGATGCGTAATCCCGTTGCACATGTGGCACCTTCGTCGTAAATGTTTTATCTTCTATTGGTAATTTCAATTTCACGACATACGGTAACCGCCGAGGTATACTGCTAGGGCAATAAATGATAAGGGACACTGTACCTCAAATTAAATTCACTTTTACGATATGGTTATAGTTATGAAAACGCTGTTTGTACACCTTATGCCATCACACAAAGTGTGTTTGTGTAGACATACCAATATTAGTGGACGACCCCGATGTTTATTTCACAAATATGAAAATATGTATGTTTGTAAGTTCAGCTCAAATGGGGATGTCTAAAGAGTTTGCTTTTATAATTTAGACGCCAACCCAATGTACGGTCCGTTAGGGTGGGAGATGCCACTCAATGTGGATAAACATGACCCCTGAAAGACAACGGGTTTGCGCCTTCAAGCTTACACATATGCTTCAAACATGCGGATAATGTTTTTAAAACATGAAGTAAATTATATCCCTGCTAATTTTCTGTAGAAATAGATATACCGTTAAAAGCATAACAAACGTTAGAACAATTTAAATTAAATGGAATTCCGAGCGCAGCCCCTCCAGGTTTATTACCTCAGAAGAGGACGATATGGAAATTGTAAATAAAATACGGTACAGACAGGCATATCTCAAGGTGAAAAACCACGTTTTGTATGTGCTGGATAGGATCTATTTTCACCATAAGGGGTCTAAACAAAATACGTCGGTGAGTACATGTGCAATGAGCGCGACCCGTACATGTCATCAAATCATATAATTTAAGTATACATTTTTCTTAATTTGAACCGTGTCTGAGCCTCCCTGAATCCCTCATGAAATGCGCCCGTGAATGCGTCATCGGATGAGTAAGTAGTTGACTGGAGAGGCATTCGTGTGCGATGTATTTGCGAAGTAACCAATTAATAAATCTCCCATCAACGATTGTGATGTATCATTTGAGGCAGGTAGCTGATATCAAAAGTGGTCGTGGTTGTGTCTACAGCAGTGTGGCTCGGTCCGCCAAAGGATATCATTTCATAAACCTGAAGAGTTCAGTCGCCAAAGGACATGATTTTGCAAACCTAAATGGTTTAGTCCACTAATGGACAACATTGTGCAAATATAAAGGTTCAGTTCACCAATTGACATTATTGTGTAAACCTAAAGGGTTAAGTTCGCCAATGGGCATCAAACCAGACATAAAAGAGCCTGCTCAAATTCAGGTATAAACCTAAGTGATTTGGCGTAACAAATGGGATCCAACTATACTATTTTCAAAAACTTCCACCTTTAGAGGACAAGACGGAAAGCAGGATAGCTGAATGTGAGCTTCCTTGAATCGCCCACGTAATGCGCCCGGCGAATGCGTCATCGGATGGGAAGGTAGCTTACAGGAAAGGTATTCATGCCGATCACTCCGCTTAGTAATCGCCTTTGTGCTTTGTAATTGGGAAGTAACCAATTAATAAATCCTTAGTCAAGGAGTGTGATGTACCATTTTAGGCAGGTACCTGACACGTGTAACAAGTACGAATTAATGTTCGTAACCTCAAAAGTACAATTCTTAGGTCTATTGGCACAGTTTTCCTAAATGCCATGTAGCCAAGGAAAACTGCCTTTTACAGTAACCAGCACAGTGTACAAACAACTCTTTGAGAACGAGTAAGGTTGTAAAAAATAGAGAAGGCAGTTGTTCTGCAATTTCACTATAATAGGAATTAAAAACGAATATTATGACGTATACTCTATTCCTAGTTAGGCAACACGCACCCTATTGTTGTTTTCGACCACTATTCTAAGTGAGCGCACGCGCACATAGCTTGGCGGCAGGCACGTGGATATCTTTGACCGTGTTTTCCAGCTTTTGGAAGTGTTTGTGGCGTTTGTTCTGTGTCATACCTTGTACTTTTCATAAAGTTATAGTTAATTTTGCGAATCTTACACAATAAAATTCGTTACAAAAAGGATAGTAAAAAGAGTAAGCCAAAAGTGTTTTGCTTTTGATATTACAGGACTAATTTGTAATTTGTACTATTCGAAATAAACCATTGTAAAACAGCAAGGCAGGCGTAACATGCTTGCATTTCCCTTCAAATCCTGCCTTGCAAGGGCATCTTACACGTCAAACAACTGCTATGTTGTGTTGCCTACAAAGTATATGTGACTGAAAACTCCTGAGAATTTGCTGACAGTGCTGACGTCACCTGAAATTCATAGTTTTGTTGGATCTATATGTATCATTTCACTCACATTACGTTTAAACTAGTTGTCTTCTTTATCAAGATCTTAACATTTTTAAAATCAAAATGGTGTCTTTCCTGAAAGTTGTAAATATGCAGTCACATTTATGTTGCTGTATTCTGCTTGTTAAATACTGCAGTGTTTGGGCCGACATAGGTCGTGCCACAATTACAACATGACACCCTATACACCCTATTCGACATATAGTCCTGGTCAACACGGTCCTTCATCTTGAAATACAGAATTTTACCAATATCACTTGTTTTATATGTTACTAGCTCCATATTTGTGTTTTGAAAGCAGTTCTTAATCTAATACTCGCAGATAAGAATTAATACTACGAATATATTGAAACTTACATCGGATCACGTTTTCCTTTTTTATCTTAGTTTTAGGTTTATGCACGCTATACATATTATTATATTATATTATTGTTGACAAAATGTTTAGGATAATTCTTTGCTTTCAATATTTCTCTGATAGTGCTGATGTTCTCTACATGAAATTTCGGGTCAATGAGCGGGAAGACTGTGAATAAGGTTACGAATTACTAAAACCTTATATTGCATTTCATGCTTCGAAGAGTAATGTAGAACTCTGGCAGAGTCAGAGGGTTTACGATGCCAACTCGTTATTAGCTTTTCCTAGGTTGTTCTATGTACTGTAACATCTAAGAAGGGTATCGAACCGTTCGTCTCCCTTTGCAATGTGAAATGTATAGGTTGGGTGGAATCCGTTGAAGAAGTCAAGTAATATTTTACCTTTGTATTGATAGGTTGGTATCGTTCACGTACACTTTTATATACGGAATGCTAAATAGGGGGAACCATCTATCTGTAGGTAATGTTTATTGTTAAATGTGAAATAACTGATGCAAAAGTATAGTTCAACCAATTCATGTATGGTATTTAGGTCAAATAATCTATAACATGGGATAAACCCGAAATCCTTATGATTTCAAGAAGAAGTTTGTTTGGAATTCTGCTGGGGTTCGTTTTATTTGAACATATTTTGACAATGTACAATAATTTTGTAGCTCTGACGAAGAAAAAAATATTAGCGAAACGCTGGCCCAGAGATCACCTTTGGTTTGTTTGTTCTTATCCCTTCTCAACAACTGGAAGTAATCGATAAATATTATGGACGTTATATAACCTAGATTGAATAAGAATAATCTTAGGTTGTGATGGTCACGGTACAAATGAAATGGAGGTAATAACCCATGGACACGTTATTCTGTTGTGTATTAGTAAAATCGAAAAAAAGCTTGGACAAAGGTGAAAAACCGTGAAACATCACTGCAGGTTGCATTCAAATTAATGTAGGACAGGAAGCTCAGCCAAGCATTTTGTTTTCCGCAGAAGTTAATACAGAACTTCGATCCAGGTATAGATATCACGGAACAGAGCAATAAGTCACATGAATCTGTACAGAATACTAAACGTTTAAACTGCATCTTGTATCTACAGAGACTCAATTAAGACGATTTCGAAAGAGGGGTCACTTTTGTGAATACCGTATAAAATTAACTATTCAAGAGCAAAAATGTATTTTTTTATAAATCAGCATTTGGTCTTGACTATAGTCAGTGGATATATAAAATTTGTACAGAATTAACTTGAAACAGTCCACATTCAATAGGTTTTTAGTATGGAAAAAAAGTTAGCATCTGGGAAAATACTCGTATTGGGCATGTAATAGTATGTCAAATTTATAGTAGGAAAATGTTATTGCTGATTTGAGCATTACAAAAAAAATCAATTTTACTTTTCATAATAGATCGAGAACTTATCTAAGATGGTATACATCTATTCATTTAATTTAAGTGGATAGTATAGCTTTATGTCTCCTTATTAGTGTTTTTTCACAAACGTATGTGTTATGTCGAAAATTTTTCTTAACGCGTGAGTCGTTTTATTAGTACTTATTACATATAAAATAACATAAAATTTGCATATTTTACTATTTTTCACAATAGAAATACTGTGTTCGAGGATTCACTGCTATTAGATGCCACCCAAAATTAATAATTGTTTGTATAAAATAGTATGTTCAGGTTACGATCACATACAGACTTAAAAATTCATAGCTCCGAGTAGTGTTACCTACCACATCAAGCTGTCATATTGTTGACTTTTGCGCTGCACCCCTACATATAATATACAAATTAATTATGTCATTGTAGTAATTTACCTACCGCTCTAGAACGTTAAAGTATTTCTGTTTGGTTTATCCGTATTAACGGGTAAATACAACTTACTGTTTTAGAAACAAACATAGTAAACGGTGTACGATGGTGTAGGGAAAATAATAACCATTATTGAGAATTTTCTTTGGATGTTTTACTATATAATCATATTGTTTTATAAAAATAAGGTAGTGCTTATTTTTATACTTATTCTAAAGCAAATAATAAGGAATAATTATACAATAGGTAATATAGCTTTTTTTAATTTATTTTATAATACGAAGCTGAAGGTAAAGTTTTCTAGTGAGTCCGTAGCTATGGTAGTAACAACGTATTTCGAAATGGGGCTGCACTCCGTTTTAGTCAGTTTTCTTCTAAATAAAAATTCCTTTAAACCATTTTCAGCTGCAGTGGACAAGAAAGGAAACAAGACGTGTCTTATGAAACACGTCTTGTAACACTTATGAGTGTCATGCAGGAAAAAAGAATAATACCCCTTCTAAAGTAGGTTTTGCAACCTTAAGTAAAAAGCACTGCACAATACTAGAGAACAGATTTTAGCATTACCTACTGTAAAGCAGCATATGGTGCTTATATAAATTCAAAAAAAAATACTGTAAGTATATCCTCAGTTGAATCCATCAAACTTCGTTTAAAATCCCATTCAATTTAAATAAAGCTATAATACCTATTTCACCCTTATAAAAAGAATATCTTGGTGAAAACGTTATTAGATAATAGATATTAACGTACGTAAGTTCTATCGAATTGAATAAAAAAGATGAGGGTTGTTGTTCGAAAGAATGCTATCACGTTACAACTAAAACTAGAATGCAAGACTATATAAAACTAATATTGTAAAGAAACCAAAAGTTCTAGAATTTTGATGATTTTTTCCTCAATCCTAAAAGTCTGGCTGCTGTAGTGAACTAAATGTGTTTAACTAGGGCCTATTGTATTAAAAATGAGCAATATTAAATACTACGTTACGTGTCTATCAACACTCTGAAAAATGTCTTATTTGTGTTGACAAATTTTTAATTATCAACATGAAATTTTTGCATGAACATAGAGAAATTGCTGTTTGTAGTAAACGTTTGTTGCTCTAATAGTTATCAAATGCTTGTAGTTACTCACTTTTACTTTAAATACTATATTGTTGTGGCAGCAGCATACTAGTAATTCGAACAAATCGTTCCGCTTATCAGCTTCAACGATTAACGTTATAATCCGAATCGGTAAAGATCGGTACAAAACGTGCCCTGTTCGTTAGCAATAGCATAATGTCTTTGTCGTACCTCGTAAGTCTTTCGTTGTAAACGATAAACATGCGATTTCGCCATTTCGGTTTTTGTAGTGATGTTGCAACTAACCATAAAAATCGTCCTTAGAAGATCGATTTAAAAAAAAATCGATTTCAAAAAATCAAAAATAGGCTGTGTTAAATGAGACCGTAAATATTTGATACTGCTAACTATTGACATATGAATAAAAGAAAAGTACATTAATATAACAACTACATTTTATTGTACCGCAAAAAAATACCAAAATGTTTATTTGCTCATTTGCTTTAAAATAGTAAAAAAATTGAGCAAAAAAATTTCTTGTCTGTCTGTCTGTGGTTTTGTTTGTGGACACGATAACTTTCGAAAGACTTAATATATGAACTTGAAATTTTGCGAAATTGGGGGGTAACTACCCTTTTTGCAAATTTTTTTTTTTTCGTTTTAGTWCATTCGCTCTTATAAATTTTCGGTGCAGCAAACTGTTTGGAATATACCTATTAGCAAAAAAAAGCGTCACTTAAAGAAAACGGTTTTTCCTAAATATCTCTGAATATATTTAATATATTCAAAAAATGAAAATTCCATCAGATAGGAAATAAAATTTCTAACAAAAAATATTTCCAAAAAACCTATTTTGGACCGTGCTCGTACGTTTTTTTTTAAATTTTGGCATTATATAGAAAATCAAATTTCTGATCAGAAAGCACTCTTGTAATTTTTTTTGTTAAGCTAATAATTTTTGAGTTATTTGGTAAAAACAGATTTTAAGATTTATATATTTTTGCTAATATCACCAGGACTGTTTGTCTTAGAAAAAAATGTGTARAGGGAAAAATGCTCAAAACATGATTACTGATCGTATAGTATAAGAAATAAAAACATAAATGTCATTTTGACAATTGGATGTGGAAGTATTGATTCAATTTGCAGTGGTTTTATATATACGCGGATAATGACCATGCACGTTTTTAATTGATTAATTTTTAACTTTTACCTTAGGCGTTGGCGAGCGCTCTCTGTTATAGGTAAAAGGAATTATTGAAGTACCTTTGGCCTTTGACTCATGTGTCGCCACATACCTTGCGCGTTTGCAAATTTTTATTTCAGCATTTTAGTCAGTAACCAGTGAGTTTATTATAACAAAATCTGGACATCACTGAATTCGATTCGATTCGAGCACACCTTTTCCGATCTCTTCAAAAATCGAGCAACTCAAAATCGATATAAAATCAACATCACTAGGTTTTTGTTTTCCATCTTTCGATGTATACTGGTGTCCCATGCACTTGGATAAATATACGGTAAGTACACTTTACTCGGTAATTATTGTGTTACTATCAAAGTATTTGCGTGGCTGTATGTCTTAAGTTGTAGCTAGATTATTTGATAGGTTAAGTTAACCTATAAGATCACAAAAACGTTATACACAAGATAGCTTTGTTAAACTATATTTGATCATTTTTACAGAGTATATCTACTGCATGGTTGCTTTGTTTCGTGATAGCGATCATGGCGGAATATCACAAGTTTACGGAATCATGGAATATATTTTGCAGCAGGACTGCTTTGCTTCCTGATAACGATCATGGCGGAATATAAAATATTCTGGAAACCATGGGATCTTGGTATTGCACACGCACATAAATTATTGTTGGTGAGATTTATTTTACTTTATTTATTTGAGTCAGTTTTACTTTTACTGAAATAATTCGAATATATTTCATTCATATAATGATAATATCTTACTATTGCAAATACCTACAGGTTATGTAAAAAGTTACATAGGAAAGAAAGAGCAAATGATAATAGGTACAACATTTATTTGCAACAATATCTACACTTCAGCTTCAGATGTTAGAAAATTTTAAATATCTAAAATGTTCCAAAACAGTAAACAATTAGAATAGTAACAGCTTTGTCTAAACGTACATTGATGTTAATCTAAATCATGTCTATGCTGTGCACAACATGAGGAAATGTTGTTATACATCACATATATTATGATTGGCTTTCTTTTTCCTATGAAATTTTGTAGTCTACTGGGGCGAATGCATTTTCAAATGAAAAATTAGACGTAATATATTTTACTAAATACGCCAATTCTTATATTGGAAGTAGACTAAAATTTGCTGAGATTACTTATGGCTTAAGTTTTTGCACGACAGACTAAAGATGATAGAGGGTGTTTAAAAAATTCGTAACTATTATTGAACACTTTTAAAAAGTTTTTTTTTGTTTTGATTAAGTTGGTTACTTAATAGTCTGAATAATAATAATCAGTAAGTAAAAGTTGATGTGTTTGTTCATATTAATATGGAATGTTTAAAAACCATTACTATTTTTTTCAATTGTTCCCATAGTTCTCATACATGATAGACATGGGCACTATTTGCATAAATTTTACTTTAAAATTTACAATAAGTTAAAGATTATACTCTCCTTGTCCGAAATCTTAATATTTTTGTTTCATTTTAGGAGCTTGAAGAGTTGCAGATGTCAAGTTTACAACCAACTCATTATTTAGATTTTGAGATTATTTAGATAATATATCAGATAGTTAAATAAGTGTGAACTATTTATTTATTATATTTTGTATATTTTACACAGTCACTAAAGTTTTCAAGAAGTTTTATTAAATTTTAAGTATTTGGAATTTCAACAGTAAAGTAAGGTAGTATCGCAAGCTATTTGAATAAATAAGTACACTTAAGTTTTGTTACATTTTGAAGAGAAGTTTTGTTTTATTGTTGAACATCTTTATACTGTTAAATATTTGGAGCACTAGTACGTTTTTTAGATTAAGAAAAGTTAAATTTTGTGTTTTATTGACTTCTGATAAGTGTATTCCCATATCTACCAATAAGTAGATAAAAAAATTTATTCTATGTTTTAATGTAAAAGTTTTATAATAAATCAGGTTCCCTAAAAAGCATGTTTTTATTATTGTTACATCGTTCTTCTTCGAGATAATTCTGATTTTTTGTTTGCGTAGCAGGCTTTTTGGTTTCAGAAGAAAACTTCTGTTATTATTGTTTTTATCGTTTATTCTTGTATATAGGTCTGGTGCTAGGGTTTCGTAACGGACCGTTTTATATACTTATGTCTATATATTTCAATAAACAATAAAAATAGCACACACTTTATTATTGTTATTGCTATTATTGTGTACTCC
Organism: Rhyzopertha dominica; assembly: GCA_025024175.1. NCBI lineage: Eukaryota > Metazoa > Arthropoda > Insecta > Coleoptera > Bostrichidae > Rhyzopertha > Rhyzopertha dominica. The sequence goes on from QCXZ01000003.1 coordinate 27,681,918, forward strand.
AATTAATAGGTACACAAGGTTAACAATAATAATAATAATAATAATAATAATAATAATAATAATAATAAAAGTAATAATAAAGTATATGCCATTTTTATTGTTTGTTACATAATGTATATAGACATAAGTGTACAAAATGGTCAGATATGAAACCCTAGCTCTAGACCTTATATATGAAAATAAGAGATAAAAGCAGTTATAAGTTATTTTATTTTATTGGTATTATTATTATCACTATTATTATTACTTTTATTATTATTATTATTATTATTATTATTACTAAACGATAGCTAGTACAAAAATATTGCTACTTACTAGAACACTTTGCCTACTTTGCCACAAACAACAAAAACTAGTTGCCGTAAGAGCTTAATTTGCAACCACGACTAGTTTATCACTCCTGGTAACTGGTCACCTATACAAGCAATAAGAAAACGCAGAAGTTACCCGAAATGTTTAGTATTTGTAACCGTGACAGGTATTTTGTTGGAGATACTGAAAGCGTTCACAACTAAAACAAATTGTTACGCTAACAAATATTTTAGTTGTGTCCAAATGCAATGAGATTTCTTGTTGTAATAGCTAAGACCCGATTAAAGACAACAAAGTCATTTTTCAGAGTGAAGTATTCAAGTAAACAATAAATTCGTTTCTTTGCATGAGCATCGATATTAACAACAACAATTTTGACGTATTTCATATAAAAAGTGTGCTAAGTATTATCTACGTAATAAGACACATATGACGAGGTCAATTATATACTAGAATGGGTTCTTTTAAGAAAGGCGAAAATCGATGTGTCTCGACTGGAAGCAATTAACTTTAGCGGAAAAGTAAAACTTCGGTTTCCCCTGATACAGAACACGTGTTGATTTAATCACGAAGCTTCGAAGAAAATCACCTCCAGTTTCTAATTGGAAACAATTCCAGACGAATCACCACAGGATTAGCTGGATGTTTAGTTCCTCGGATTGACTGCGACTGGCTTGGGGGTAAAATAGAAAAACACAATCGACATTTTATTTATTGCAGTGGTCAAGTGGGAAATTTAAAGAAAAAATACCTCGATTACGATTGGTCATGCAGCGCTGACTGACTTGAACTTCGACAGTTCATGATGGCGTTGAGCTCGACGTTATTAACCACGCACGAACTGGCATTAAATTACTTTCTGCCGCTTTTACACAAACCGGCCGCAAAAGAGTTTTGTTTCTTTTTGAAATGACAGAGTAGGAATTAAGTTACGCGAATAAGGAAACTGTATACCGCACAGCTCGAATCTAATAAGACACGACCGTGACTTTATCCATGAAAGTTTTGTTGAATTTCAAACTAGACGCAGGGTTGAGCTGCACCGCAGTTTTGTCTCCGTCCGTAAGCTTCTAAGTTTTGAGATGCGCAATAAGAGGCAAAAATACAGGACGATTAATTACTTAATTGCTAGCGAATTTATAAAAGCGTTTCAGTTTCAGCACATTACATATAATCGCACCGTGGGTTTAGAACTACAACTAGGTAACTTGATTTTTTACAGAACTGAATAGACAGACACCAGGAAACAAACTATAAAGTCAGCTTTTTGTTTTTCTACAACTGCAAAACTTGTAGCTTGTTTCGTTTTTGCACAATTATAGTTGCTTAAAACAGCCATCTTTCCATTAAGAATAAATAGGTATCTTGTTACCTACTTGCAGCTATGGACAGGTTTCACTTAGACGAGTTATCTACTTGTGCATTCAGCTTACACAATCGTAAACAAGCATACCAGGGTTTGTTCTGCTCGAAAAGATGTCTTCTAAAAATAAAAGTAAAATAATAGATACAGTAGCTGTTAGCAGTGTAAAAAGTTAAGTAGGCAGGTAATTATTAAATTTTTAGTTTTAGTTCCTTTAAAGTGTCTTTTAGCTTGCGTGCAGTGCCTAATTATTTACGAAAACTGGTGGTATAATGCTTTCCACATCAAGTCTGGGATAAAATGCCTGACATCGAATCTGATGCAGAGGCATGAATGTTTGGGAGTAGTATCCTTCTAGAGGTGATGAAATAGACGGAGAACAATCGACGTTTCGAACAAGAAAGATGGAGAGTTTAAGTACTATAGCAAATTTACAATGGATACTAGGTAAATCATCAGAAATGCAAATGAATAATAAAGCATACATTACGAACGAATACATAAGAAAAAGGCACTAATGAAGGAAGAACTAGTTTGGTTTTCTACATCACGCACTAGCCTCATCGCAGGGTTTTGTTCTCTAGCCTCTCTATCTTTAGAATGTATTTTGTACTTAATTTCTTTAAAAGATACTCCAAATTTTTGTGGTTTTGTCTGCAGCGATGGGTCTGTAGGCATAATGTTTGCCGTAAAAAGCTGTTAAACTAACATTTAAAAATTGTGAACAGCCCTATTAACAGAATATGACAGCGATGAGTTTTTTTTGTTTTTCATTAAGAAGGAGTAAAAAATACGCAAACATTGAATGACCCAAATTGAAAAAGATAAAAGTCGGCATCCAACTATGAAGCAATATTTATTATACGGAGTAAGACAAAAAATATTTACAAAAATTAACTTTATTTGCAAAATTTCACAGAATGCAAAAAAAATTTTTGGTCACTCACTATGCAATTTTGAAAGAGTTTAAAAAGACCTACTATTTGACATATAACTTAAGGTTATACCTAAAAAAATAATGAAAATACGAGCCTGGGGAGTTTTAGGTGGCGGACGCTGTATACGGTTTAATATACGTAGAAGTGGTATAAATTTGGTATCAATATATCTAGCAACTTATGAGTATATCCATATACCTAAATATAACTCTCTGAAGTACACCGTGAATGCAATGGTGTATTAAATAATTTCTATTACTGTGTACCAAGTTATGTGATTTTGAAATATAGCACATTTTCTGGTAAACACGCCTTGCTAAATATACTGTTTATACGTAGACGTGCTATATATTTAATATTAGAATATCTAACAACTTGTACAAAATTATTAAGAAGAACTACCGCTTGATTATAAACATCAGTTGCAACTGGCCTGAACATTAGAGATTGCCTAACAGGGCGAACAGCCGATCCTACTCGTATTTAGTACCAAACACTGAAGTTTTGATAACAGTAAATCATGTAAACACTAGACTACAAAGAGAAACAATTGCGATCTTCAAAAAAAATCTTCCATAAGAAAAAAGAAGAGATACATATCAACTAAATACATGACGGGTGTATGGAAAAGTATCGGAGTATCAAAAGTATTCGAAAGTATCGAACGTATTTAAAAGTATCGAAAGTATTCAAAGGCATCTAAAGTACCGAAAGTATCAAATGTATTGAAAGTATTCAAAGTATCTGGCTTGTCGAAAGTATCAAATGTGTTGAAAATATCGAGTATTGCAATAATGTAAAGTATGAGAAGCTTCATAGGTATTGCAGCATTTAAAGTATCGGCGGTGTCAGAAGTAATGAAAATATTAAAAATTGAAACAATACAAAGTTGAGAAAGTACCGACGTATCGAAGAAAAATAGAAGAAGTAGAAATTTCTGAATAATTTAAAGTATAAGAATCGAAATTATTGCAGTACGTATTTAGTTTATTAGCGGTATCAAAAGTATTGAAAGTATCAAAATATCTAATTAATTTAAAACTTGAGAAGTATCCAAAGTTGTGAAAGGAAAAAGTCGTGGCTGGTTATAACTGGATCAAACATTTGTTATATTGTACATACGCCTCAGCATATTCCAAACTATTTCCATTTCAATAATTTAACCATTGATTTGTAGCACCTGTATATAGTGAAGCAACTTTGATACTTTTGATACATCCGATATTTACGATATTTTCGACACTTCGATACTTTTGAGTAGTACCGATACTGCACTGGTATCGAATATCGACATCTGCCTAATATATCGCCCAGCACTACACACGACCGCACAGCCCGCCAGTTCAGTCGGGACCTCGGGACTGTTTCTGTGCTCTACACTGCAACACAGAACACCACTGAAGATTTAGCTACCAAAGTTGCAGCCGAAAGCTTTGGAAGGAACAACCTTGGACCACGGCCCAACAGCCTCTATTAACCTTATTACAAGACGCTACTAGTGATACCGTCCGTGAAAGTTTACGTTTTTTTGTTGTTCTGTTGATAGCTAATTTGCTTGTGTTGTTACGTTTTACGATTTAGGTATAATAAAGCGTTAATTAAATTTTGAAGAAACAACATTTACTGTCTGGCATAGTTTACTACGTATACAAATAATACACTATACAGGGTGTACCGCATTATGTAGACAACCTCTCAGAATCTGAAAACTGGTGCAAAAAATGTACTCTACAGTACATTTTTTTAAATTATCGCTCGTCTACTGAGATATCGACTCTTAAACATAGTGGAAGAGAAACAGTTTTTCAAAAATACCTCTTAGATCGGTTGATATAATTTCATCAAATTTTCGCTATTATTATTTGAAGTGGAAACCGTTAAAATGATGCCCACTTCTTTTAAATTAATGTTTTGGGGCCGGAAGAGGGCCAACTCCCCACATTTTAACTCTTTCTTAACCGTTAAGTATTTTTTTAAAAAATATGTGTATTTTTAATCTTTGGGCATTGTAAACAAAAAAGTATACTCTTTATTGTTCATGCCAATAAAATTGTTAGGATTCACATTTTTTATTGCTTACCTAAATTATTTTTCTATCAAATTGGCCGTGATAAATAATAAGATTGTGTTTGATGTCACTGTTACTTGACATTTTGACAATACTTTACATTATTTGTTAGAAAAATTCTGAAATAATTCTAATGGAATATTCATATAAATGAATATGCCAGCGTACTCATTTATATGAATATTCCATTATTATTATTTCAGAATTTTTGCAAATTTTTGTCAAAATGTCAATGTAACAGTAATATCTAACATAGTTTTATTGTTTATTATGGTCAATTTGATAAAAAAATATTTAGTTAAGCAGTGAAAATGTGAATCCTAACATTTAACTGCAATTTTCTCGGAAAGGGTCCATTTTAGCTGCGTGGACAAAAGGTATCTTTTATTGTTTATAAGGTCCAATGATTAAAAAACACATAAATAAAAATTATATCAACAGATATAAGAGATATTTTTGAAAAACTATTTCTCTTCCACCATGCTTAAAAGTCAATATCTCAGTAGGTGGACATTAATTAAAAAGAAAGTTATACTGTAAAGTAGTGTTATTTCTGCATCAGTTTTCAAATTCCGAGAGGTTGCCCACCCTGTATATGAAACGCCAATAACATATATTATTTATTGATACGTACATATAATATACTATACTACACATTATACGAATATAATACATATATATAATACAAGGAAATTTTCCCCTCAATAGTAGTTAAATATGGTATATGTTCATATCATCATATCAATCATAGAGTTACGAAAATTAACCGACACTATAGAAAGGATACACCGCTAACATATACATATAATATACATTGTCATAATCTGTACACGTTGCCTCTGACACCTCCCCCTACCTACGCCACTGCAGCAATCTTAAAATAATTCAGTTTCGCTGTTTTGTAGCTATACTTGATCGTGTTTATTGCATATTATTAATAAATTCTATTCTGGAATCCTAAATGATAAAATAAATTTGCTTATCTGATAAACACAACCCTAATTAGTCTGTCACCATAAAATATATAAACAGTTACTCATATTGTTTACATTCGGTGGATAATTTAAATCAAAATGTTGGCATATCATTCAGATATTTGAAAGTTTTGAACTCACTTAGCTACTTTATATTATTTGCATTAATATAATACTTTTTTTCAGTTATTTAAGTCAGTTATTTTATCGCGGCATCGACAGCAGCAGATATTATAGCATTGTCTTACCTTGGACAAGCGGTGACAGAAGAGACTCTTGCGAGGTTTGATTCGAGTCTCCAGAAGTGTTTATTTTGTTCTGCGTGATGTATTTTTAGGAGAATTCAGAAACCAATACCATCTTCGCGAACTGCTTAAGTATACAGCACAAATAGGACTAGGCAATGTTAGCTAGCTACCTTTGTTTGCTTATTCTGTTTATACTTTATTAACTTGTAATACCCGAAGTTGTCGGACAAGTAACGTATATTGTGTATTATTCGCAACCGTATTTATCTAATAGACGCTCTCCTCGCTGGGGATACAAAGATACGTATCACTAACAAATTACTGTGAATTATTAAAACACTAACATGATTATAAAATATAATGTAGTAAGAAATGTTCAAATGCACAATAGAGAATGTCTTGTTAAGGAGAGAGCCGGGAAGATATACTTTTGTTTGCGCTTAACATTATTTGTAATATACAGAAAACAGCATCATATTACATCCAGCAGTTAAACAGATGAATATAAAACAAGATATACATCACTAACACTTTTATATCACAATATTAACGCTATAAATTGTGCATTTTAAAATTAGGTTCACAGTTTGAATGCTAGAGTGACGCGCGTTTTCATAATAGTTATTTATGTTTTTTTTTTGACAAGGACTAGATAAAGTTTACACCCAAGTGAGCCCAGCGAGCGAGGTTAATAAACAAAATGAGTCCCATAGAGTTTAATTAGGTACAAGATGCACACAAGGTTTTATGTTCGACTGCTAAAATTGCTTATAAAGTAAAAAGTCTTAGAAAGCTAAAATGCTGCTTGGCGTCTAGTAAACGTTGTCGATAAATACATTATTATGGCGCTGTCGATATTTTTCTTATAATGTTTGTGCCATACAAAAGAAACAGTTATGGAATGACATGCAGAAATATTGTAAATTTCATCATTAGATACTGTCGCACTCAACGTAGCAGATCATCTGACTGACTACTCTGATTTTTTCAACTCTATCATGAATTTATTTGACAAAAACTCGATAAATCTATTATTGAAACAAGTTGGTTTTGAATATTTTGATAGTACTGTGTTTCATAATGTTACTCGAGATAATTTATAAAAGTTACTGCTCGCGGACCAAGATCGATTTCGGGACAAACTTTGCATTCGAAAAGAACTATAATATTTTGTTTTGTTTCAAAAGTTGTATAAAGGTTGCCGCGTATGTAAATGCTCAGATAGATAATAGATATGGGAACATCTCATGAGGTTGATGTAAATTGGTTTTTTCTTTGACAACCATTGATTGCACTTGCGGAATAAGTTTTATAGTATTGATGATCAAAAATATCACTACATTGTACAAAAATGTTTAGATACCGTTTTGAGATTTGGAACATGGTATTCTGCTTAGATGCTAATGAATCTGAAGAACAAGACTTAAAAATTGACCTTTAATTCGCTAAAAGATTCAGTTGCAAAATTAATGAGGAATACAGTCTACTTGCCGATTGAATTTGACATAATATTAAAATATCCACACAGACAAAACACTTTTTTCAAAAGGGATTGAAATGCAATTTTCTGTTGAAATTGCTTACTATAAGCTTATTTTCTCCCTGCAGTTATAAATTAAGGTTATTGTAACTGCCGTACGTTCAGTTAGATCCGTATAAAACGTTAACGCCTATATCAATTTATCATTGTTAAGAAGAGGGCTATTTTTTATTCTAGCAAACTTCTGTTTGGATTTAAGTTATTCGTTTCATAACCTATCCGCTACTAATCCAGCGTACTGCACTACGAGTATAACATGGTAGTATCGCGAAATTGATAATTATTGAGTGCGTGTTATCTGATAGAATTAACAGCGGCTACAATAGGCTTCAAAACTATCGACATGGAAGTATTTTTACTTAGGGCTTGTTGATGAATGATGGTATTTAAATACCTATACGTCGGAGACACGTTTGCATTTTGCATAATATGTTGACTGGAACCCTCGGCAATGGAATTAAGTTTTTAGTGATCAATCTCGTTTTTACGATCACCTGATGGTCGTAAACGAGTGAATTATACAGAGTGTTGATAAAACAAGGCAAACAATTCAAAATAAAAGGTATTTGCAAAAATTCGAAAAAAAGCTGAAACAGGTAACTTAAGAACTTTATTTTGAGACAATTGAAATAGAGAACAGTCTTGTTTCTGACGAAAGTATGACGTCACCAAATGTTTTCTCTTTAAATAGAACCATATACATTTTTTGTCATTCGAGCCCTTGTCATAAAAAGTGGAACTTGGTACAATTGGAAAACAACCCTGCATAAAATGACGATAAAAAAATTACATAGAGGAGTAAGCAAGTAAATGTTTAAAATGTGATCATGTTCGTTTTACAATTTTACACGCCTAATCAACTCATATGACACTTTAAAAATTGTTGGAGGGAGTAACGTAGGAGAGTTAAACGTTTTGATACTTTGTGTTCCTCCCAACTGCAGTAAGCACTTGTTGAATATCCTGAATTAGAAAAACCGTTGCAAAAATAATGAAAACGTCGACTAGTATCAATAGACAAAATGTTATCATCTGTAGAAGAATTCAGTAAAATGCTAGAATCTACAGATGATAACTTTTTGTCTATTAATACCAATCGTGTTTTTGGTATTTTATTGAATTACTGATTTTTAAAAAAGCGCTTAGTCCAATTCTGAGGTAATTCTAAAGTTAAATAGCTATTTATCAGGTTAGTGTAGGTACCTACACTTGAATCAGCGGATGCTAATGCGTCAAGCTTTAAAAATAGCATAGTGAGTGTCCAAAATCTTTTTTGTCGATTATGATATTTTGCAAATAAAGTTAATTTTTGTAAATATTTGTTTACCTTACCCCGTATAATAACTATTGCTTCATAGTTTTCTTCAATTTGTGTCATTACAACGTATGCGTAATTTTTACAACTTTTTAATGAAAAACGAGAAAAACTCGTCGCCGCCATATTCTGTTAATAGGGTTGTTCACAATATTTTAAGTGTTACTTTAACAGCTTATTACGGTACAAATTATGCCTACATACCCATTGATGCACACAAAACCCCAAAATTTAGAGTGACTTTTAAATAAATCAAGTACAAAGTTCGTTCTAAGGAGAGCGAGGCTAGAAAACGATACCCTGCTTCGAGGCTAGTGCGTGATGTAAAAAACCAGACTAGCCCCATCGCAGGGTATTGTTTTCTAGCCTCTCTCTCTTTAGAACGAACTTTGTACAGGGTTTCTATAAATGATTCATGCAACGCGGGCGGCGTTGATTTCTGAATTCTTTGCGCCGCCTTTTTGTAACTGCTGCCAAACTACAATAATATGCACGGCGATAGTTTTGAAGGTTGCAGATCAATGTCACCCCACAGCTCCGAAATGTGAGCTTTCTGCACAGAAATCTTATTTATTACATATAACGCTTATATATAAGACCTGCGCGTGAAAAATCTATGCCAATGCGGGTGGTGGCGAAAAATAACAGTGGGTTTGCGGCGTACAATTTTAAGACGTCGAAAAGGTCTGTCTTTGTCTCTCATCTCTCTGTCCCTGTCAGTGTGTTACTTCAAGTAAGTCGTACAGGTTATGTTTATGTTCTAAGAATCCGGTATTTGATAATCCCAATTCCCATTTTCCTAAGGTATGTAAAACAATTTGTTTCGTTATTTTATTACCAAGAGTTTTTACACATCTTTTTTTTTGTAATTGTTCTTTTCATACATATTGTTTCTGATCAAAAACGTTTCATTAGGAAATTTTTGTCATTATTGTCAAAACGAATATAAAAGATTACCTTCCTGGTCTTCCAAACAGGCAGGGCCAATAATAATTTAAAAAATACGCGAATTTGTTCAAAATACCGTCGGCAATTTGTTGCCTGGTTAAGTCTCGTCCCAAAAATTTGACTGGACACGTCCGCGTCTCTTTCTTCATCTCGTACATATTCTTGACAGAGCTGTAAATTTTAAAGGACGTAAATACACAAATGACAGCGGTTGAAAGACATCGACCGACACGAACCTATAATACTTAACTGGTAAAGATCATGTTGCATTTAATATGTGATATAAATTTTCTGTAACCAACCCTGGTTTTAGGCTCATAATTGTTAGTCCGGTTCTGACTTGCTTTCAATGCGAATGCGCCAACGGGCCCTGCTCAGTTTCAATTCGGCACAAACTTGTACTTGTGTATTTAATGTTCTATGTAAATATACGATTTCTGTGGCTTTCTGCAGACTTAAAATTAATTATCCCACAAAACACTCCAGAATATGTTGAAAGTACATACTCCCAGGCGTTTTCTCATATTAAAATATATCAAATTACTCAAAAATCGACAAATGACAAGTATACGTCACTTTCCTGAGAGGCGGTACATTGATTTAATCGCCCTGGATGCATGAATCATTTATACAAACCCTGTACATGATTTATTTAAAAGTAACTCTAAAATTTTGGGGTTTTGTGTGCAGCGATGGGTGCGTATGTAGGCATAATTTGTACCGTAATAAGCTGTTAAACCAACACTTAAAAAATTGTGGACAGCCCTATTAACATAATATGGCGGCGACGAGTTTTTCTTGTTTTTCATTAAGAAGGAATAAAAAATACGCTAACGTTGTAATGACACCAATTGAAGAAAMCAAAAGTCGGCATCCAACCATGAAGCAATATTTATTATATGGGGTAAGGTAAMAAAATATTTACACTCCTATRCTATTTTTAAAGAGTTTAAAAAGACCTAGAATTTGACATATAACTTAAGGTTGTACCTAAAAAAATAGTTAMAATAGGAGMCTGGMAATTTTTAGGTGGCGGACCCTGTATATAGAGATCTTAGGTTATAAACAGTGACGGCTCCTGAAGGAGGGTTCTGTGACGTCGCCTTCCCAAAGAAAATTAAATTCAATTAATATGTATCATATGCATGTACTAAGTCGCATATTGCATTATTTATTGTCCTTGCAGGAACTAGTGTTATGTTTTTGCAAGCTTAGGCAACCAAGTTTACRTGGGTGCAAACCTTTACGTCCAATGGTTTTGTACAGTTGCTATGTCTCGTTGCAATGGTTACCGMACTATWCCACTTCGAACTCACATATGGGCATGTTGGACTAGTACGATGGTACTACCTTATAGATAATTCGGTATATTWTCACACTGTGAGAAYATAATAAATATATCACAAATTATAAAATGTGAAATATGGAAAATGTTACATCAACTGCATGCCATCAATCACACGTTTTTATAAATGGGTCTTATTGCCATTAACTATACAAGTATTTGGTAACATTTCCATTAAAAGTTGTTAACTGAATGAAAATTTCAAGAAGGAAATGTCTACAAAACAAGATGTGGAATTCCAATTTAAGTAGCTGTTGTATATTGTATTCTTGCCTTTCCAATTCGGAGGGTCACGGGCCGCTACTGGTTATAAACCAATCAGCCAATCAACATGGTTGCAAAATTTGTTATATCTCAGAAACGTTTATTTGACTTACACCATTTTGCCTTTCACCTGCTTATATTTCTCCAAATCTTCACCAATAGTACAGGCACTGTTAAATCGCTGTAATATTAATCACTTGAAAACAAAGTTGAGTGTAAGTCTAAACAAATGGAATATGACCCATGTTGTAACTATGGTGTTCAAAGGATAGGCATCAACACTCGCACTCGTGTGTCCCGTTACGAGTACAACTGCATGCAGTTAAAAATTTACAGCAGCAGGGTGGCTGAAGGGACTTGATTAATATATGTAATATGCATGTAGAAGCATGTTACAATTTTGTGCATGTGGAGCCACTTGTATGCACATAAGCGTTTAAATTTTTTAATTTCATTTTATATTTCCCTTGTGTACCATACATCCTATTATCAGGCTGTAATGCGAACATAACAATTAGATTCATATCACTAATTTGATGTATGGATGGGTAGCTTGGTTATTGTGGGTACATGTATGTATAACAACTAAAATTTTACTAAAAATAAATAAAACTTAGATGCTGTCACCTTTAATTTTTGAATAAAAAATAGGTCGACCATTACCGCATTTTGGAGGCCTCCAAAACCCGCCTTGAAAATGCGCTGAAACAAAACGGTCAAATTTTTTATCAGGAAATATTCAATCGCTTTAAGCATGGAAATTTTCCACTTTTTTAAAAGTTCAAATGACTCATTTATTGCATTTTTTGTGGGTGCGAAGACATATAACTCGATCTCTAATGCATAAAAAACTCAAACAAGTTAATCAGACTTATATCATTTATCGTATTTTTTACCTTCCTGACTTTTTTCGCACGGATGTATTACATCGTCAGTTTCAATTTTGTAACTGATTACTATCTAACGTTAAAACTCCAAAATGGTAATTACCATTCAGGAATGTGGGAGCTGAGTTTATTTAAAAAAATAATAACGGCTGCGCTAAAGCTCCTGCTCGCTGCTTTAGTGAAGTCAATCGGGATACATCTGTCCATCACAAATACGTCTTGGAACTTATGGGAAACTTTAGGGAGACTGGATCGGTTCAAAATAGAAACATAAATCCGCCCGAGTTGTTGCTGATGAAGCTACAGCTGCTGCCGTTTCGGGTCATGTTGCTCTCATGGAAAGATATCGTAAGTTTCGGGGGTAGTAAGTTTTCAGGATTCTCCACAAAATTATTTTGACGCATTAATTAAATGAACCTAATGTTGATAGGTAGATGGCTGAAATTCTATGAAAAATTAACGGAACTTATCAACAAAAATCTACGTTTCCCTTACAATAACTGCTTCTCACACGAACTCTACAATTTTTTAATGCCCATGTTAATCGACATAACTGTAGCTAATGCAGCGATATTAATCTTCATCCGATGCAGAAAATACAAAACACAGCAAAAAACGTAGTGTTTGGGTTAGGATATTAGGTGATCATATCTTACGTCCTTTATTTTTATATGCTAAACACACTAATTTACCCCCGTAGCCTTGACACCATGGAACAAAATGAGGAGCTGAATGAAAATGAACAAATTTTTCTCATTCTGATGCTCCTGATGATTTTCAGGGGCATACTGAATGGCCAGCTGCAAAGTCTTCAAACCTTACACACCAAGATTTTTACTCTAGATACATTTGAAGCCGTAGGTTTTGCGAAACGCAATCAGCATACTTAGAGGAATTAGGTCAAAGAATTGTTTGAGTGMCAGCAATTAACCCTAGAGACTTTTCGAAATGCMAAGTAAGCATTTAMGTTTTAATGMTCTCATACCATACTTTAAACATTTTTTTTCGGACACTCAGTGGAATGGACTACATTTCCTTATTATACAAATCGTAAAGAAAGTCTCTCTTTTATTCAAAGCAACCATTTAACGCCACTTTAATTAGTAGAAATGAATCGTCAGGCGCTTTTGTCAAAAATCGTAATACAGATATTTTTTTTCGCTTTATGTCCCTCACTTTGGCACTTTAAATATATCTGTAAGTTTCCACACTTTGATGTCGACGTTTTCTTTCATTCCCTACGTACTATTCAACATCGATTACGTTAACCACAGCGTGGAAGATATCAGTCATTCAGCATATAATCAGTATAAACATAAAACTTCAAAATTTTTAAATGCATGCAAAAAACTAATCTTTTAACTCATTAGGCTTTTTAAGATTACGTCATCCAACATGGCTTCCAGGGGCACCCAGCGCGCGCATGGGACGCGCATACGAAACCGTGGACACGGACGCGTCGCTGATAGAGTTGGGTCGTTCATGACCAAATCGTTCAAATTGAACGACTCATGCCTTGATTCGTTTGATTCGGCTCACATCTAATGAATCAGTGTCATCCGTGCGTCGGTCATGGTTGACGGTTGGATGGCTGGCTACTGTTACGGGACACATGATGCAGCTGCCAGTTGTCTTTAAGCAGGTCTAACAACTCAGTAACTCGTTCTCGGCAATGATTCTTGAACGACTTGAATGATCCGAATCTATGCGAAATATTGAATGATTTGAATTGAATCGAACGTCCCAGCTCTAGTGACTGACGTTGGCATTAAGTAATGAGGTTTCTATGACAGCGCGTTAGAAGCTGCATCGTTTTGAGAGGTGCCCCCTGGCAGCCACTTCGAAAGTCACATATTCTAAAATGCCTAATTGTCCTTGAAAATATTGTAGGTCTTGTCATATTTATCTCCTGACGGTTTTGCTGCAGTGATCGACACGGCAATTTGATTTCCGCGCTTGTCATGTATTTTTAAATAATTTCTTCTTGCTAAGAGAAAATAACAGTAGGTCTGAGTTTTTAGTTGACTATTTGTTGCTCGAACTGTACTAATACATCAAAAGCTTTTTTTTAAATTCCTCCAAATACAACCAAGCTGTTGAGACTTCATTGACATTATTTACACAGGCGATATGCTAGTGATTTAAAGAATGTATGGTTATCGCCAGGGATGTGCATTTATGCACATTATCGACAAATCGATATATCGAATACCGATAAATTAATTTTATAATACCGATATATCGGTAATTTCAATTTGAATATTATAGAATTATATTCGAATTATCGACTAGTCGAATAATTCCGTATTACCGATAATATGAATTGCCTACAATTCGATTTATCGATAAATATATTTATATTTATATGTAAAGTAAGTAATAGTTTTTTAGCATTTACACGTTTGTGCCCTCTTTTAGAAGATAAATTAAATGTGAAATAATGCGGAGTTCTACAATACACATCCTATAAATTAAAATACCGATAATTTGATTTATCGAAAACATAAAATCAACTTCAATTATCGATAATTCGAATATTATACTTTTAATATTATTAAAAATATCGATATATTTTTAGTATAGCCCACCCCTAGCTACCACTACGTGCAACCATTAGACCCTACAAATACTTCATCATACGAATGTTTATGTCATCTTAATACATTCGTTGTCAAAAATCTAACTATAAGAATTAGTTAATATATTATTTAAATTACCGTCATTCCACATTTTATGTTTCAGCAATTTGGAAAATAACGCTGTTTTCATTCTGCACAATTCTGAGCTGCAACGAGCATTCACTGTTTTGTTAAAAAATCTGGCGACGTGATTAATTAAAGTCTTGCACTACTTTTCACCATTCTTGCTTTTGTAAATTATGCATGTAGCCTATGATTATATTTCAGAATGGGACGTGTGCTCGCCTAGGTAACTTGGTTATATTAAAAAACAGCGGCGTCTGCTTAATAAATGACCATACATTAGCATGCGAAACATTTCCTCTAGTGCTAAATCTCCATAATAAATTACACCTTGTTATACATACTCTTTTTCTTTCCTGGCGAACTGTTTGCTGCTGCTTAAAAATATGATCTACAGCCAGGCATGCTGCTACCATACCTTCGAATGCCAAGTATTTTTTTAAGTATTCGGATAACGAACCGATTATACATAATAAACGAAGCGGAAGTGCATAATATAACTTTGTTTCTTTCTTTCTTTGGACATTTTTCCGATTCTGGAATATTATCATCTAACGTATTTATCTATTTAAAATCTTTGTTTTCCAGAATTAGTTTAACCAGCGATGAGAATTGAATATTATACATGTAAATAATAACGGAATTTGTTATTTGTAATTTAGGAAATTTAGCATTAATTACCACAAAAGGGCCATTATAAATATAACAAAAAAACTGTAAACCGTAAAAGCTCCATGTCCATGAGTTTTAACAGTATTTAGATATGAATACTTGATGCAAACAAGGGCACAAATTTTCGAAAACTTGATTTCAGAATATTTCGTTTTAATTTCTATACTACAT
Organism: Rhyzopertha dominica; assembly: GCA_025024175.1. NCBI lineage: Eukaryota > Metazoa > Arthropoda > Insecta > Coleoptera > Bostrichidae > Rhyzopertha > Rhyzopertha dominica. The sequence continues at coordinate 27,697,665 of QCXZ01000003.1, forward strand.
TTCCTTTACAACTTTTTACTGCTAGTGCTCACTTCTATTCTAACTACTAGCTAATAACCTATAGCTTCCAAGATAACATTAACTTGCGGAAAATGTGATTTAAAGAAATCGAACTAGCATATTATATTGCTTTTCCAGAATAATTGCCTAGTGTCATATTCATAACATACTTGTTATTTTTTTACTGGGAACGATATTTTATTTTTTATACATTTAATTTTTAATGGTTCATGCAGTAAGTGTTAAGGTAACTGTTGTTGACACCCCTACCGGTGACTGAAATGTCTGCTATATGAGGCGGGCTGCCGATGGTATAGGTCTCCACTAAGGGCCGGTGGGTGTCACTGCCTATAGATGCCATTTGCATATAAGTATATTAATTTTTATGTACCTCGCGAGTGACCTCTATTTATTCTTCTTTTGTATTAAGCATTTGTGTATAAGTTAGCAGGAGAAATGCATTTAAATACTCGTATATAATTTATTCAGCATTGCATTACGATAATGTATTATAACTAAGCCTTGCAGCATAAATATCTGAGGCTTGATTCTCGTTTCTTTATACTTGATTCATTAAAATCATAACCATCTAAATACGCCAGGCGTTAGTTTCAAAACTGAAAGTAACCTTTATGTGATAATTTTTGACTTAAATACTGGAACTACTGCTCTAATTCAATCAATTTTTAAATACTGACAATGACATTTCACAGGTTTTTCACTCAAATTAATTTCACTGGCAAACAGTAAATACCAAAAGTCCGTTAGTTAGTTCTTTGTAGGACGCATATGTGTGAACACTGTAAAAGAAAATCCAAATCTTTTAGGTAAAAGAAAATGGAATGTGCCTTATTTAGGGATGATTAGATCTCGTATAGCCCTTTACTTTCCGATGCAAGCTTCGATCAAACGCATACCTAATGTTATGAAATGCAGTGTTATACGAGAAAACTCGATCGCCGTCAAATATTTGTTCTTTTGTATCGCGATCGCTCCTGCCTTGCTTTATTTTCCACCTCCCACTTGGGGAATTCCTGCGCTCACGGCTATGTGATCCGTCCTATTATGTTACGCCATTGTTTGACCTGATTTGCACTTTCAACGCGGGGGATTTAAGGAATACACACTTCCACAGTGTTGTCGCAGCAATTCTGTATTCCACTGCTATTTTAAATACGAGTTTCGTTTTCAGCCGCGAAAATGCAATAATTATAATGTATAAACATTATGTAGCCTGTATATATTTCTAATAAAAATAACACGAATTATGTAGTTACACAAATTGGTAGCTTCAATATGATACATGTGAGATGAATTGACCTAAGAATACATTAGATTATTTGTCCTCATCTCAGTGGGTTTGTATATTCATATAATATGATAAATTCTTAAAAAGAAATCAAGTTATTAGGGTTAGTATTTAGAATACTGTTAATGTGTATTCGTTTTAGAAGTAAACGTAACTTTATTCACCTTTTTGGTGAACCTGATTGAAAGGCAATTCTTTACTAGAGCATATCATCGCTAAGAAGGTTAATTTCCAAGGATTTTAGTGCACTAAAGATAACCCCCGTTGAGGTTTAATGAACATGGTGACATTGCTTCAAAGCGCATACATTTTTTGCATATATGTGATAATTTACTTTTTGTCTATTTGTATAAATCGTGGATATTTCAAGATGGGACAGTTTTTCGGTCATGATAAAATGCGGAAATGATTACATCAACGAAGTTGATCAAACAATTAAGAGGGGCGTTTACCTAGAGCGAATCGGGTCATTTTAAGCACCTACCGTTTTACATTTTACCGAGTTATTCGAAACTTTTTCGAAGTGAAATTTCGACACGGCAATGACAAAAGATGTAGCTACAACGTAGAGTTCGAGTTTTTTCTGAATTTGGTACGGTAATGTAAATATTTGTTGTTAAATTTTGCTTAAAAATGCGTATTTTTGGCGAGTTATATCTCGAAAACTAAGGCACATAAACGAAAAATTCGAACTCCACGTTGTAGCTACATATTTCTTTGTACACTACCAAAAACATGAGCACGATAAATAAGTAAAAACATTCAAAAAATCTAAAACCGCAAACCCTTTCGCACGAGTCCGTCAAGAGAGCGGAATGCGAATGCCCATCCCCACCAGATCCGTCGCATGGTATCCAGAGATCAGTGAGGCTAAGATGCAAACCTGTCGGGAATGATCGTGCGGTATACGATTTATTCCGATATGACCGGATTTCTAAGCTTTTATGTCTAAATACACGTGACAAGTTTAATGTTAAAAGCTCTTTCACATTAATTTACTGTCTGCCGAAGCAATGGGGAGGCGGAATGAAAATTATTATAAAAGTTCCTCCAAAAATCATAGTCGACATGCAGTTAGAATGAAATGTTATATAGTTCATATTTACAGAAATAAATGGGTTATTCGATATTTTGAATAACCTGGTATAATATCATAGTAAGTTACTAATATCATGCTTACCTTTTTATGCACACGCTACAGTCAGCAATTTTCCGAATATTAGTTTAGCCCGTCTGATCTTTGCGTAATTTCAACCTATCGGCTACCCTCTTGCGTCCCATGTCCCGCTGGTAATATGGGTTGCATAGTTTACATTTTGCCCGATCGCTCCAAGTAAATGCCCCTCTTAATAAAATTTTAATAAAACGAAAAATGCGCAATACTTAATCTACTTAATTCAACTAAATGACAATTTTTCTGCTAAATATGGAATGCTTAAATTTTACAGTTAGTACTTACAATTAATGGGAGATGAAGTTGCCTTAACTAAATTTCATGGGAAATGTCTGCTATAGCTTGACAAAATAGTAAATTTTTCCCAAGAAGCCGAAATCTTGGTAGCAGGTTGTGTACCTGCAGCTTCATTGTCAGTAATATCTACTCCAAGAATTTTTCAGGTTGTTTTTTCCTGGTTTCAACTGAAGTATGAATGTAACCTTCACATACAGCAGTCTACCGCCAATCACCATGGTTCTTTATGGTTAATAGGTATGCTCCGATATTTGCTGAAACTGAAGTGCACGATCTTCGAAAACAATGCCTCGTAATTCTTGAGTTTGTGGTAAATTAAGAAAGTTGGCAATCCTATTTGGCATTGCATTAAATGTGTGCAACCAACCGGAAGCTTTATGCAATTATCACCTATGTAACCGATAAAATACCTACGAACAGCACGACTAAGACGCAGCCAAGTTATTTTTTAATTACTTCAACCAGGTTCACTCATTCAATGCCTCCGACAGTAATAAAGAATTATCGGAATACTTTGGTCTTTGTTATGAAGACTGGGGCACTTAGATACTTCGTTGACAATCTTAAAAAAAAACGATTGGTTCTCTTGGATGTACACCAATAATTGAACCGTTTACACTTAGTTTGTGACTTATCTGGTAAAAGTCAACAGACAACATTTGCATCAGCTCCTTCAATTTATAAAAACAGATATTCAGTTTCTAAATCATTATTATATGACTACAATATCAATGTATAATTTATCCCAAAGAGTGTTGACATTTCAAAAATTGTTTACAACAAATTTGAGAGGTTGCCATAACACTCCGAAAATTTCATTGATTTTTATTTTGAATGAAAATTGTTGATTTAGGTTTTTTAAGTTAATTTAATTTTTAGCTGCATATGTCAGTAATCGAACGGATGTAGACTAATGGCTGCCCTTTGCAAATATCCCATTTGAATGCTTCTTGGGTTTAATTCTGAGTAAACTCATTGGATAGATTTGTACCTGTACCTACTATTCAGGTTCGACAATGAAAGCTATTCGGCTAAAATTATTTATTTGCTGAAACGTACTGCTTATGTGGCTTGAAAGTTAATAAAATAAAAAAATCATTCAGAACTCCATAGTTTTAGTATTTTCCCAGTGCACTTTATTGCACTATTCAGGTAAGCCACTTAGTCGGTATATAATATGTAAACGTACTAATGAAAATGACCATTATTGAATGATGAAGCTCATAAATGTATTATGTTCCCTTGAAATTACAACCAAACACCTGAACTGCATACCGAACAAAATAATGTATTACAAGTATTACCTGCTTGGATTACCCGTGGATTATGATTTTGAGGTTAAGCTTGGCATGGCTTTTATTTTCATCCAATCCGTAAACCTGGCAATCTCGCAGACAAGTGACTGCGCATTAGTTTATGTTGGACGTTAACTTTAAAGTTCTTATATATACATGACGTATTTGGTTTCCGTGCTTTACGTGTGGTTCTAGATAGGTATTTATCAGACTGCCTCGACTGCGCTTTACCAAAATTTGAAATTTCCGGGCTTGGTATATATAACTTGGCTTCTTTAACAGCTGTGATTTTTCTTCTGGCTTTACAGGCACACAAAGGTTGAAAATAAAAGCAAATACACTATCACTAGATTTTAGTCATTGCGCAGCGTGCGTTTTTCCTTTTATTTCCTACTTCATTTGCTTCACTGTCTTATTTCACGGCCATAATAGCTCTATCGGTGCATACATCGATCAAATAAAGATGTTTTCACTTTTGCTAGTTACATTCGTCGAGTTTGTTACATTTTTGGTGGATACTCGTATTATTAAATAAAATAATGTTAATTGTAGCAAATGAAGTCAGTGCCATGTTGTCTGCATCAGAACAACTTATGGACTGCTGCTTTGGTGTAAATAGCATATTCAGCACACTTGTAGTCCTAATGAAGACAACATGGCACAGATTGGGCTGTGCTTATATTCGCCAAGATAGGCGATGGGTATACGAGAATAATTGTAAGGCATTTATTGACATATTAACATTGTCGCCCAACCGTCTCCGTGGGGAACCTGTTCTCTGAACGGAAGGCCACCTTGTAGTGGGCTTTAATTTGTATTTACTTATGATTTGTCCCTCACAGTTCCGCATTAGAGGCCTGCCGAAGGACATGCACATAAGTTAGTACTCGTATATGTGCACCGCTTTTTTTACACTTCTATCGGTTAAGATCCACAAATCAGGATTTCTATTACAAAAAATAATTTGAGACGCCACATCATCATTTACAATGCATTTAGCAAAACGCTGAGAAGTCGCCATTATTATAACAATCAACGCTATCCAATTGTGGGAGCGTTACTTCAAGAACTCGAATTAAGAAGTTTTTTTAAATACTTTTGGAAACTTCTTTTCATTACTACACATGACTGTAAGGATAAAGAGCAATTTTCGTAGGTAAAAATTCCGCTCTTGTTGAATTCAACCTTTTATTAAAAATATAAGTATACAGTTACTTCTTTTAATTAGGTCAAATAACATCATCAACGCAGAATATGAAAACAAAGTATMTCCTTGGCAACACTGTAAATAAAAAGGCGTTTTATATCGGGGTGCAAGCGATTTTATGATGTAAACGGAAATGACGCCGCCTAACGACATTCAATCAGCGAAGATGGTGTGTTTGGAAAGTTTTTGCTTTGTGTATCGGTACGGCAGAGCCATTGACTGAAAAAGTCGGCAAAGTAGATCAGGGTGCAGGTATCAAACTTGCATGCCTTGTACTTTTCCATTATCGCTGTCTTATAACAACAACAAAGTTGCCGCAGCGCTTTCGATTTGGCCAAAGACAGCCGCTTGATATATTGTGTATTCCCAAGTGTCACATTCTATACACCCTTTATGGCCTAAACAAGCGGTAAGCTGCTACTTGATGAGATTAGTGGAAATAAGGTCAACTTTGCGGAAGGACAAAGGATGGGCCCAGCCAGACTTTGAAACTTGCCTGAGAAACAAACGGCTGTTAAGATTCGGTTCACAGGAAGTTAGGCATTGTATATCTTTATAGCTCCAGATGACAGTTCTTCAACTATTTGATTGATTGTACATTTACATTATCTAGGCAAGGCAAGTTCCAACGAAGTATCCTCACATCCAGATATGTATGCAACCTTAAGTGTTGATTTGTCAGACTTAAGTATGGTTATTCTGCTCTACCTACACTTTTTTACATTTTCCGGCTAGTCGTAGTTTACAAAAAAACGTCAAATTTTTTATGTCATAGTTAAAGTTTAATATATGGAGCTTAATTCTAGTTCCTGCTGGACTTTGTGATTTTTTATGCAATAAAAAACTACACCCTTTAGAAGAAAGTGGTCTGATCCACATATTGATCCTCTTTGTACTCTCTCATCAATCCACTTTATAAGCGATTTCTGATTGCGTTGGATACACTTGTGGATATTTTTGTGGGGGTAAAACACATTTAATATATTCTAAGCTCTTGCTGAACACATATTTCTATCAGTCTCATAATATTGTCATTTGTTTCTGTCTTTCCACATTTCCGAGGAATTGATTTGGTTCACGATTGTTGTATTTTCTAATAAAATATCCATGCTGCTGTCCCATTTTCATTGTAATTGTAAGGTATCTCGGTAACTATTAATATTAGAGTGTGGCGGTGTCGACATTACTGTATTACTTTTTTGTTGTGAGTTGAGCTGTACCATCGCCACTTTTATATCGTCTTTTTGTTTTAAAGCTATAACCAACTTTTGAATAATGTAACATTTCTTCAGCTGTCAATATCTAGCTTGGGTATGTAGATATGTAGATAAAAAAAACTGTAGACATTTTTTTATAGATATTTTTAATCTGAATCCAGTAGCTTACTCAGAATTTTTCAGGGGTGACATTTTTAAGATATAACACAAACTTGCATTTTTCTAAATGGAAACTATAGTTGGCTTTGCTATGGTTGAAAAGGCCTTTTTTCAAATTAAAAAAAATGTACACATTGTTATGTTTAGTTTTACTAATCTGGAAATTATACAATTTTTTTTAGTAATTTAATCTGATTTTACGTTAACATCCAAGATGCTATGGAATAAGAAAACACACAATATAAATTACATAATTAAGTAAAAATTTTAATAGATTATAAATAATATATGCATATTTGATTACATACATAAGACTCCTAAGAGCGCTCATGTAGTTTTTTTTATCGGTAATCTAGGAGGGCATGTAACTAATGAAAATTATTGTTTATTTGGAGATAAGTACCTATGCATTGTTTAGCGGCAATTATTTACATCCATTTTGACGAAAACGTAAAATCTCATTAAAAAATTGGAATATTATAAAAAAATCAGTAAAAATAAACTTAACAATGTATACATTTTCTTAATCAGCAAAATAGATCTTTTCAACCATAGCAAAGCCAACTATGGTTTCCATTTTAAGAAATTGCAAGTTTGTGTTAAATCTCTAAAATGTGACACCTAAAAGATTCTGAGTACGCCACTGGATTCAGAATAAAAATATATATCAAAAAACTACAGTTTTTTGTATCTACATAGGCAATCGCCGGATTAACCGATCGAGTGCCGTGTGTAATGTGTAAACGGGAGATTGCGTTAGGTTTATGAGCGGGAGATGGCGTTGGGTTGGCGAGCGTGAGATGGCGTTGGCTGTGCGGTGTGCCAGAGATACGGTACGGCGAGGGCAGCAGGCCGAGCCCGAGGTGCTATGCAGCAAGCAGCAACCGGCTAGCAACGTCAAAAATCAGACAGTGTTGTCAAATGGCAGTACTTTTTTTTTTAATTGAAAGAACTATGTATACCTATAAAAATGAAAAATATATCTAAACTTATTTTGTAGTGTAAATGGTACTAGATATTATTTAAAAATATATAATTATAACAAATAATTACTGCAAAAAATTTATTAAGGATTATAATATTTACTTATGCAGTGAGACATCATGCGACTTCGAACGTTTATTCGATGTACACTCTTTAACTATACAACTCATAACTAAAATTAATGAATCTACCAAATAAAACTAAGAAATAAGTCGTGCAAGCAGAGAACAATATCACAATCACAAGAGCTAACGCCACGGGCCACGCAATGTAAACAAAACAAGGCTACGAGCATAGAATAAGATGTGGCAACACCGGTCTGGGAGCTTTGTTTATGTGCTGTGTAAACTGATGACAATTGATTGACGTCAGACATTCTCCGTATTAAATTAGCCATTTAATTGATTTTATAGAACATTCCAAGAACAAGTCAAACTGATTTTAGTATTTCAACACTGCTACATCAAATTGGTTCGCATTTACCCTATTTTTAAGTGAAACTGTTGCACAAGACGTGTTTACTAGCATTCGCGCAGATCTATGAGCGTTCTCCCCACTCTAGTTCTCTGGTTTAGAGGTGGGCATTTCGATTCTTTTCAGTGAGTCAGTTCACTGCATCTGCTTCTTTGAACTGAGCTGACTCAGTGAGTCGGCTCAAAAGAGCTGCAAGATCCCTACGATTCGCGGTCATATGATTATCGTCACGGCTCTCTATCAATCTATATTTGATCTAGATCTCTCGTATCCGAGACGTACTTAAAGTCTGGATTTACGTATTCTTTTTTGTTGGACAAGCCAAATTATCAAATTTAAAATTAAAACCGGAAGTAAACTTGATAACTCCCTCGTCTGTCCAGCAACAAAGTGGAAGAAATAATATTTTTAATTTGATATACTTTTGTGAATTGTAGAGTTGTGTTTTTGTAGTTGTTTGCATAATGATGTTTTATTTTTTGTTACATAGGTACTACCTTTGTTGCAAACCCATATATTTACGTTCGTTAAAACGTCGACTTTCAGTTATTAATTACCTGGCTCATGTCGTTTACATAGATTTTGTAACTACGTACCTGTGTACCTACTTAACATGTTGGGAAAAAGGACGGATAGAACACAGCTCGCCGGAGTCGTATCAATGAACGATAGCTGCGTTCAGTTGTCACGTTGTCAGCCAGCTCGGCAATTCAGTTCAGTTCGGCGCTGAGCCGGAGAGCTGCATCTACTGAAATAAGTGAGCTGCCTCAACAGCTCTTTTGAAAGAGTCGGCTCTTCGATGCAGCTCACTCCTGAGTTACACATCTCTACTCTGGTTTTAATAAGGTGCAGCACGTGAGCAGCATCCTGGTGATAAATTGCTAAAAATTGAAGAGTACTTAGTGGTGAAAGGTGATAAAAGGGCCTGCAAGCTGAGGGTAACCCATTGGCAGGAGCAGAACTCCGAAGGATTCATCGTTTTTCTTCCGTCGTCAAGACCGGCTCAATCCAACGCAAAGCTCCTTGTTCTCTTCGCGGGCGGTACGCTGGCGCACATACGAACAAAGTGAATTCGTGGTACTTCCGAAAAGGGACTATAATAAGGTCAGATAGACATTTATACTACTTCGTACTGTATCGAGTATTTTGTTGTGTTTTCTTGTTCTAATGCATTGCATGTAATAAAGTGTTAAGTTGAAAAGGCTGCTTTAATCGTTGATGCATCCAATTTTCAAAGAACCCTACCATGTTCTAAAACAAAGCCGTTTAAGGAGCAAAACGGCAGTTTACAAGGTTTAAAACAAAATCCCATACAAAATGGCAGTGGTACTGTTCACCTCAACAAAAAAGTAATGCAGTAATGTCGAACTACAACGTTCTAACATTAATAGTTACCGAGATACCCTACAATTGCAACGAAAATGGGTTACCCTGTATATTTCTGCTCTGCTAGCAAACTTGAAAAAAGGAATCTCTGAAAGTTATCTTTCGTGTCTGTTATTCAAAGTGCATCACCTCCATAACATATGATGTTGCCATTTTTCCTCTGTGCTTATATTCTTAAGCATTATTAGGTTAAAATGTAGGGGACAACTCTCTCTAACGCATGTTGCTTGTGTACCTACACTTAATTTCACCTGTCAAACTCTTCCTACCTGAACTCTTATCTTTTTCGKGTTGATCTCATAATATGTGACTATGTTCCGATTGAATGTCTTTTTGAAATCGACAAGGCACATACAGATAGGTGGGTTAAATTCTATTTTTTTAACGAACTGACGGACTATGAATATGACATTAATCGCTAATATATTTCGGCGAATCCCTTGTTCTCCATCTTTTGATAAAAACGGATATAGTTTATCTGACTATTTTTTTTGAAAAAAAATGTGTTGTGTTCAGTAACAGCTCTGTAATTTTTGGGTTTTTTAAATATTGGAATAAAAAAATTGTTTTCTTGATTTTAATGGTACTGTTCCATGTTTTAAAATGGTGTCAATAAAGTTTTCTGATTGAGCCAGTACATTTTAGCAACCTATTTCGTAGTTCGTCGTTATTATTKTCAACGTCATCAGTGTTTTTTTTAGTGTTTTACTTGGCATAATCTCTTTGTGCTGTTTGCTTCCTGATGTTATATTAAACTTTCAACTTTTATATATACGTGATCTGACCTTTCATTTATCTGGTGCTTCATGAAATTTTGCATTACCGGACTTGCTTTTGTATTTTAAGTCGTGGCTATAAAATTTGTTAAAGAAGAAGAGAAAATAATGCGCCTCTGCTTTATTGGTTTATTGGTATATTAAAGAGGCGTGCTGCTTGGAATCATTTCGAAAACAGAAAAGTGGGAAAAGTCATATTCTATATTCTAAAAGACCAGTGTGAAAAAACAAAAAGTAAAATAAACATGCATAATTTAGAATTTGACGAATTTCCGACAACACATCAGGATTATAATTAAATGGTGGATGAGTACTAAGCCGATTATTATTTGTAATGATTTCAAATAGAAAAGTAAGAACATCAAAACTATACCCTGTAAAAATGATCGCTGGTCGAAGCGATCGTCACATGAAGAAAAGTAGGTATGGAGGATGCATATAAGCAACTGGAAGATGAAAAAAGTCACACTGCAATAACTTTAGTACTACTAATAGAAAAAACTACAGAAAACGAAAACTAACGGAATCGCATATGATAAGATACATACAATTCATAATAGATGAACACGTAGATAATTATATTTTTGCTAAAATACACAAGGGAATAATAAAATACTATTCATTACTTGGATTGTATAAATCAAATCAAAAAGTACTGTTGTCTCCAGAGTCACAGCGCCTTATTCTAGAAAAGTATAAGCGTATGTTAATGTTCACATTGGAAGGTAAGGAGTCGAAATACTCACATATATTTTTTGTAGAGCCGAATCTGAACATCTTATAGTCATAAAGCTGAATGTTTACTATAGGAATCCTAACCTTCTTCCGCTTTCATGAAACGGCCCCTTAGCACAAAACTACACTTAACATTCGAGTCGCTCGGCAGGAAATGAATCCTTACTGCCGAATTATGCGTTATTTAAGCCCGGCGTGCTATTCATCTTATTTCGCACCTATCATTCAGAAGTACAGGACAAAATCTGCTGCTGCCGGCGTTATGGTCCATTTGAAAAAAATTGAGTTGGGCGTTATGGGGCGGAATCCTGAGGAGATACAATCATGCGTTTAAACGCAGTATCCTTCTTAGTTTATAGCAGTTGGGCTACCATAAGGATTTTCATCCGGCTATTTACTCTCGGGATCGTGCAATAAAAGGAGCTCGGGTGGACTTTAGGCGAGATAGGAATTAACTTTGAAGATGCCTAACTGAATGGATTTAAGGAAAGTAAGTTATTGGAGGAACATTTTAATTGAATTTCTGCGTTATACGCCTTAAGCTGTAGCAGAAGACGGAGACGGCAAATTATGGAGGAGAAAAATGTCAGGCAGCAACACAAAAGAGTACCTACGTAGAATAATTTATTTTAAAGAAGCAATTCTGTCATTTGACCATCATAAAGGAAAAGGATGGTACTGGTGACACATTGCTTACATTACAAGTTCGCAGACAATGCTCCTGTTAACAAATCATCACATCTCTACTGGCCACGCAGGACTTGGAGAGAGATGTAGACACATTCAGAGCTGTCTAGCTGTCTTCCAATATGTTATTCTAAATGGTTCCAAATACAATTTCTATATATAAGTGTATTATACATCTCGTATGTGCAAAATATCCTTATAATCACATGGGTTATACATAATTATTGTAACTTCATAAATTCTTCGGAATGTTTTAAATTAATGACATACCAATATACAGGCCGCCCGATAAGAAACACCAACAATCATAACTCCGCTATAATTGCCCAATTTTAATGAAACAAAGTTAATTAAATAGCCTCAAAAATACTACAAAATAGTGATATTTTATTTCTTTCAGTTCTATTCATTAATGTCAAACAATAGATAGTTTTTAATGTAAAATCACAACAATGTTGGGATTGGATTTTTTTCTGAATTCAACTATGATAAACGGAAAAATAAAACGTTTAAGAAAGGATATAGGCGGATAAGCATTCAAAAAGCGCGCCCACAAGAAATCAAACGTTGAGTTATCCACTCGAAAACATTCGGTCTGCTAGCCACCATATTGGATGAGTTAGAGGGGAAAACGTGCATTTTCGTTTTAATTTTTTTTATGTGATAAAATTTAAGTACCTTCTATATTAGATTTTTTAATACAGAATAACAAGTTGAAGAGCTATTGTTCTGAATTTTTTTAGATATAGCATGTCCTTGACTGACTTACTCATTGGTTCATCATCGCCGAGCGCAGACTATTGAAGCTAGATACATAAAATTTGGCCATTAGGCTCCTTTCATAACACAAACATCCACTAAGGAAGGATCTTTGGAAATTCTACCCTAAAGGGGTAAAATAGGGGGTGAAAGTTTCTACATAAATCCATCATTTTTGAAGCTAAAAGCAACAAACGTCATTTTTATTGTTTTGAGTAGAAATAAATAAAACCTGTTCCAGCGATTTTCAAGATTGCACCCTTAAGGAGAAGAGACCGGGGATGAAATACTGTATGCGAGTTTTGTCATTTTTAAAGTACAAAATATGAAGTATTTTTACTTAGGCTTTGGATTAGGAGATAATGTTTCAACGTTTTTGAAAATTCCACCCTTGTAGGCCAGCTTTTAGCCTTCAGTATTTTATTTAAAGGATGGCGCTTATATTTAGCGCAAATAAAGCCACTATATATGTATAGTGGGTTTAGTGGAGAGCCATTACCAAACAAATAGCGTGATCGAAGTTTCTGACCGTTGGTTAATGGATGGCTTAGAAATCTACATTACACGAAATGTAAATTTCGCACAACATTTTATATGTTAGGAGTGAAATAATAATAATTCAGCTACTCCTTATATTTTACATGTCATATAATTATTAAGTCAGCTCAGTAATAAACTGAATACTCAAGCACATTACCTTTTATATTATTCTACAGATATACTGATATACAGCCACAAACAGCAGACTTATTTCCTCTTTCAACCATCTAGCTGCTTCTAGTTGATACCTATAGGAGTGTCATATAGAGCCGACAGGGCAGGGGCTTTGGTCGCTGTAGCCGATAATGTACAAAGTTTGATATATTGACACGCTTTGCAGTGAATACTTCTCATCGCTTGATGGCAGTATTATATCTCAACAGATAAAAGAAATCTCATAATGGATAAATTCAAATTAATTGAAATTTCCAGTGAAAACTGGATATGAGTACTTAAATGACATACATTTTATTCAAATCATTTGAATGATTCTGCATGCAAAGAACTATATAAAATTGTTTAAAAAATAGTTTATTTGGAATAACTTAAAAACTCCAAATTAAAAAAATACATTATTTACAGGAAGCCATCTCCTCATTAGAGCGCACATGCATACCAAATCTCGTTACGATTGAATCATGTTGAATTTTGAGTCAGACGTAAAACGCTTAAGACTCACCTTAAAGGTGTGAATTGGGATGAAAATGGTATGGGAACTCCGTTATTTTGTAAATTAATTTTAAAGCTGAACAAAAGTACAAGTGTCAGCATGGGCGTACCCAGCTTTTGGTCTAGGGGGGGGGCAAAGCAGGAATTTCCCTTACTGAATAATTCAACATAAATAAAAATGTGCCTTTATCTGATTATGTACCTAAGTGATTAAAGAAGTATTTATTCCATGAATAATCTTGGTTGATTTTCTGCAAGGTGACCCAAGCTTTTTACGTTTTTTATATATACTGATCTTCAAAAGTTCGTTTATTCCTAATTCATTTATTGATGATCTTACTTAGGCGATATCTAGCGCATTCAGTTGCATGTTTATCACGTTTAAGATGAGTAGATACATTTTATTTGGAAGAATAAAGATCCGTGATCTACATAATCTATAGTAATGTCAAACGAAATACTCAAGAAATATAAATTTCGCCTTAAGCGTTTACTAAAAGAACCACGTTTTATGATTTGGAATTCGCACATATCAAATATTAATTAATTAACCGATGCGCTTCTTAGTTTCAACTTTTTGCATTAGAAGCTTTAGAAATTTAAGTTAGGAGTGAATAGGTAGATAAAAAATTTATCAAAACTGAGAATGAGGAAACAACCTGGTCGTAAAACAGTACCTAAGACTGTAATGATTTAAGCTGCTGGTTTAGCTAATCTTATTTGAACTTAAAAATACAAGTTATAAGCCCTCCACCAATCACCTTTAAATTGATGGTCGTTTTATCTCTAACAATTTTTACTCATACATCTAATTTTACTCAAATTTCTGCATAATTTTAAAATCACCATTTGTTATTGTTCTCAAGCTGCAAAGATCTTTCATGTATTATATTCATCTTGCTGGCTGTCCTTGATTTGCAAAATATGGCTCAATATCGCCAAAAACGTATGTTAAAAATTTTTACGGAATTTACTTGACTATACAGAAATCTGCATTATTAACAATTAAATAGACTTTCATAACTCTTAGTTCGGATGAATTTTTGCTCGAAATAACTGATATTTTTGAAAGCTTATTGTTTCTCTGTATGTTTTGAAATTTGGAACTAAGATCGGAGTTACCGCCAAATACAAGTATGTGAGCGATTCTGTGTATTCCACAGAATCATGCATAGTTGAACAATCCCTATAAGAAAAACATATTAGAAAAAAAATTGTGAAATACGCTTGTCTATAAATTTTACTTCATTAACAATTGCTTAAATACGTACTTAATTAATCAGCTAAATGTATGGAAAGTGGGAAGGGCCCAGAGTTGGCAGTCCAGGTCCAGGGGAGGGGGCAGCTGCTGCCCTTGCCCCCCCTCGAATCGTGTAAAATCAACGTTTGTGAATTTTTAGCAAAACTCACCTTAAGTGGAAGCACTTATGTGCTCGATTTAGACACCGTCTGTTCGTCAGTTGATAGTGAGGTCTCGGTTCCTAACTATATCAGGTTAACCACAGGTTTTCGCTAGGTGGTAGCTTACGGTCTCTAGGCGTGCCGAAATAACTTTTCTTGAGGTACAGTTACTAAGGTGCTGCCCTAGGGTCAATATTAACCATTTTTCATACAAAATCTAAATATAAATTTAAAAGATATACGGCAGGTTTGACAAGTGTTAATAATTTTTTGTCTAAAAATGTCAACATTTTCTGGAGGTGGTAATTGAACTCGATCTTGAAGGTAAGCCACGCGCATATTGGATATTAAACCAATTAGTATTTATTCTGGCCGTGTATGCGGGAGCGCCATTTGTTGATAGAATACTTTATTTAAATCTGCCAACATTAAATCTACTGTTAGTAAACATGTTGCACGATTTCACGAAAAGGGTAGTGTAAATGATTTGATGTCAAGATCTGGTCATCCCAAATGAAACGACGGCATAAAATTAAAAATTTTATTAGAAACCGAATCTATCCCTGCGTCAGGTGGCAATAAAAAACGACGTACACCATTCAACAGTGAGCAAACTGTATTAAATGGAAAATTTTCGTCCTTATAAGATCTGACTAATTCATCAACTTCAGAGGATAATTTCTGACTGACACGTACAATTTTGAAAGATGCTGATGAGAACTTTAACATTTTAATAAATATTCTGTTTTCAGACGAAGCAACTTTTTATTTAAAATACATAGCCAACTGTCACAATTCTCGCTACTGGGCACGAGAAAATCCACACTGGGTTCATGAAGTTGCATCCAGGGCGCTTATGGAATTTATCGATTAAATCAGTTTGCCGCCTCTCAGTAAACTGAGCACAACAATTCCTTTGATGTATACTTGTCATCTGCCGATTGTTAAATTATTTGATATATTTTAATGTGGGAAAACTGCAACCTTCAGTATTATCGTGCTCATTGACGTTCAGTGATCGGCATGCATATTGCGGCTTGGTAGCAGTTATAAAACGGCGGGGAGTGTAGAATGTCCACCCCGGTCGTCAGATTTGATGCGTTTAGATTTTTTCACTGGGATCATTTGAAAAATTGAGTATACGTAGACCGTCCACACATACTGGAAGGATTTCAAGCTCGTATTCTAGCTGAAATGTGATTTCTATACCTCCAAACGTTGAACGCAGTGTCGAAAGTGTGCAACTTGGGCAATGTGAAGTTGTAAATGGACCGCAATTTGAACATTTGGGTGTAAAAAATACTTTTTTGGTAATTCTGAACTATGTTAATTCATTAAATGTGGGGACCAGTTCATATTAATTCATGCACGTGTTAAATAACTTTCCAATTGTACTCATTTAATCGTTTTTTATGCCAAATGACATATGCAATGATGAGGGTAATGGATGAATTCCTTATGTAACAACGGCTCAAATGACATGCGTATGAAAAAAAACAATCATTTGATGACGTCATATCTTCTCTCTGCTCTGTTTCAATCATCTCAAAATAAATTTCTTTTTAAAACGTGGGTTTGCTGTTCCGGCATTTTTCGAATTTTTCCAAACAACCCTTATTTTGAATGTTACGCTTTACTTCATACACTATCTGTATAATTATTAATAATTAATTGGAATTTAACCCCTGTGACAACGTTAAAAATTTCCTACCTTATGAGTTACACGCTTCATGTAATTTGATACTCACTAAACCTTTGTTTACTAGAAATATTCCTATCTACATGAGCACGGGTATGGAGAACATTTAGTCTAAATGCATAACACTATTCCAGTCATTACCTCCCGCTAGTGGTTATCTTTTGTTTGAAATTTGCTGTCTAAACTACCCCGCCGCACCCCATTCGCTTCGTTTGTATGTTTCCGGTGTGGTATCACGTCAGTCGTCGGCCGTATCCACTAAACAAACGCGTAAACAGTCTTAACAGATCGTTTCACTTCTGGGTGGATTTAAGTGAACTTGGTACACAGCGATAATCCAGACTAACTTAAATACTAATGACGTGCAGATTGCCTGAAGCTAGCTGATATTACTCGAGTAATTAACATGTATCCAGAAATTTAGCCTCTCCCGGAACGTCTCTACAGAGAGCAGAGCACCGAAATTTCCTACGTTCCTTTGATGCTATCATTCCTGCGATATAATATACCCCGACCCTACAGCGGCCTGTTAGCTGCGACAGACTAGATATCCAAGTGCGTTTGCCCTTTTCAATTAAAGTGGTTGTTAATGATGTCTAAGGCCAATTCAGATTGTAGTGGTACTATTAGTTGTGTATAGCGAGTGCCTTCTGATTCTCTCTGAATGATACCGCAATATCTGGAAGCGAATCACGTTGGCGGTTTATTAGTAAGCAAGTATATAGGGAGAAAATACGCCATATTAATTATCTTTAGTGATTGCATTAGACTTGCAATTAAGTAACAATCTTAATAATGACGTTGTGTCAGAAAGTAAATAGTACAAAAAATATGTATAGGCAAATGCGAATAACATACCTATACCAAACCATTAAATCGTAAAAAAATGAATATTTCTTTTAATACACATTTATTCATTTTTTCCGTACCCACAGAATATAACAGCCATATTTTTTGATAGTGAAAGAACTGTGAAATTATGAAACAATATTTTAAGTATAACACAGGTCTTTTCTCCTTTAAAGTAATACAGCAAAAGTTATTTTTAAGAGCTGATACTCCTTATTAATGAAATACACGCGTTTTATCATAGTTTTCATCCCGTACGAAATTATTGTTGTTCTTCACATAAGTTACGTTTAAGATGCACCAACCTGAAGTTTTCAGACATTCTGCAAAAGAATGACGATAAATAACATTGTTTAACCTATAGTGGCTAACTCGCCTTTCACTAGTTTATTTTTAATTAATAAGTGATAAAATATTTAAAAGTGAAGTATCTACAATCTAACTAATTCTGTCGTTTGTGTTGCTTGGATTTCTGATGATTTCCATTCCTCCGAAAAAGAACTAAATAAAATAATGAAAAAAATAAAATTACAAGTAAAGCACCACCTCATTTGTATATGATGAATGCATTTTTTTCATTTGTAACATTAAATACTGCTCTTATCAGAATTTCAAAGTTATCAATTAGTGTGAATCAAAGAATATCAGTAAACAAGAATGGCCAGTGTTGATAAATTTTGTGGAATGAGTTACAGCGCCATTTGTTGTATGTGAACTACATTAATGAAACGAACAGCAGGTGTAGCCGATAAATCAGAAACTCCGGGTCATACAAATGTCATTTATTTTGACGTTTATTTCTTGTCTTAATTTTAAAACCTGGCATCTACTTTGCCCACTATTTTACACGTAATTAAGAAAACAATCTTTTTAATTTATGTAAGCATGTCTAACTTAATTTTTTTATATTTTGCTGACTTTGTACGCAATTGTGTACTTCATAAAAAGTTAAGTCGGAAAGGTTTACTTTAAATAATAACTAATAGGGTTGTTTTCTTCGTTTCGTGTAAAATAGTGGCAAAGGAAATGCGAGGTTTTAAAAAACTGCGAATTTTTTGAATTGTTGTAAATGTAATTACCAGAAATAACATTCAAAAACAATGTTTATCTTGCACCATTGTTTATTATTTATGGTGTGGGAACTACTCTTCTATTTAGTTTATTTTGATCTGGCGTTTAAAAGCAATTAGCTAGAAAGTATTTTCCACATACCACAAATGATGCTCGAATGGATATAAGGCTGCGAGACTGCACGTCCAAACGGTTTATCCGTTTTACCTGTTCTTCACACATGGCATCTTCTCTTGGGAAGTGGTGAAATGTGATATTTGAGTTTGTTAAATATTTATTACTACAGTTCTTTACCGCACAGTTTTTCTGTGTGATACCTTCGGCATTTTAACACTTTTCAAGGTATAAAATTAAGGCAAAATGTCTTACCTTCTTCGTAGTCAACTTCAATGTCACAATATACTACATATAACTTTAAACACAAAAATACTACCAAAAAGGTTAACAGGTTGCAAAATAATAATAATTATAACATATTAAAATATCCTATAAAAAGGTACGTTGGGAACTTGCGACAATTGTTTGCTAGATATTAAAGCTTGACATCAACTTGATTTGAACATACCTTGATTTAAACGCAATCCCGCGTGCATGCGTTAGCCGTGATTCACACACACAGCACAGAGTGCCATCTATGAATGTTGTATCCATAACTGTATCGTGTATTGTTGGTTGCAGCAATAGCATTTACGGTTATCTTATATGAGAGTGTCCACTACCTGGTGTGAGTCACTATAGACTTCATTGTTGCCAGGTGTACTGGCTGTGTGAAAACCAAGCCATACCAAGCTAACCTCAAATTGGCAGATTGGCACCGCCATATGGACATATATAAGTTCTAGTATAGTTACAGGAATGCAATTCAGAGTTGCATCATGCCGTACCTACACAAAAAATTTCAAATAAATACATTGACAGTAAAAAAAAAAAACGAAGTGTCGATTGTCAGTAGCCGTCACTGTCAACCTTAAACCTATTAACATGCTATAAACGAAAAGTATTTGAAAACATTGTACACTGATTCCAACCTACATCAGTTCTGTCATTCATTATTCTCTCTGCATTGTGTTCACGGGGTATGATGGTAATGGAAACAGCTGTATACCTACTGTATAACATTAATTGAAACATAATTATTTATAATGTAGTGCATATAGTGTAGTGCATATAGAGAAAGTAAAATCACAAAGTGGTAGCACGTTGAAGTAAAATATATTTGTAATAACAGTAATGATGAACGGATGTTAAAATTTTATTCAGTAAATGATATTGTGATTATATACTGTCAAAAGAAAATCAGTTAATAGTACTTACAGGTGAAGTGCAATCTTTATCCTTGGACACATAATTACAAAAATTATGTCAACGACTAGATTTTAAAATATATTTTTCTTTATTTTCCAAAAACAGATACATCATACTGGAGCAATTTGAAAGTGATGATTTTTCTAAGCAAAATAGTACATACCAATAAAAACTCCAAAGTTAACTGACGCCTTGAAAAAAAGGATGCTATTTTAATTACCAAATTATTGATAAGGTAAAGATGTCAAATATAAAGAACTACCGTTTCAAATAGCACAGTTATTATTTAACACGTTTTTTTTAAATTATTGGCAACAACATAACAAAATACAAAGAACATACGAGTTACGTCATGCGGAGAGTGTTTTACGAAACGTGCAATGCCTCGTATAATGCAATTGCTAAAGCCAATGCGAAAATAAAAGGACGTGACAAAAAATGTATGTGTAAATGATCATGTGAATCGATCTTAATTCGCCGCGAATTTTCTTCACACTAAGTAAATTTTCTTAACTTGTTTTCTGTTATTACTACTCGTGATTAAACTGTACCTACCTATGAATTTTAAGGTAAAGTCAATATTCCGGCTATCAAACTATAATCTCGCACATGGTTGGTTATTACATCTAACCTTTAGGTCTCGAAACAACTCACTGTCGTTTTCTGCATAAACAATATTTGCTGGGGAAAACGGTTTACCCACTTAGGAATCTTTTACATACTGAATATATCGACAAAGTAATTGTTCATTTCTGCTGTAATAGTGAAAAACTATGCGACACGTCGCCATGTTTGCATATAAATGGGAGTTTTGGCGGAAAGTAAATAAAATACACAACTAGAAAAGGGATAAAGGCATGACCAAAATACACCCAAAAGGTAAGAAGTAAAAAACTGACGCAAGACTAACATATACTTAAAGTTGGTAATATAAATTATCGATTATTAATACATAAAAATCGTTAATATTACCAGAACTTTAAAAAATACAAATCCTTAATCGTAACATTCGACTGGCTTCCCTGGTCTAAATACAAATTTTACTTTCCGCCGGAAAGACAAATTTGAGACAACGATATAGTATTATTATTATTATTATCATTATTATTATTAACATTAGTTTTAAACTATATTGAACACACGTCTATTTGGACTACTATAAAATAGTGGAGTGATGCTATCTGATGAGACAGTAATGGTGGCACTGTCCTTTGAAAAGATAGCGCCATCTGCAGAAAAAAACCATACATATTTCCCTCAGCCTGAATATATAGACCTAATTTTTTTTTCAACAGAAACTTGAAGGAGACAACGTAGTAGGTTTAAGATGTCGTTCGAATATAAAGAAACACGAGGCACATAAAATGAAATTAATAACGAGGAACTTAAATCACCTCTTTAGTAGACAGGTGAATATGCTATTAAAAACAAAAAAAAAACTAGAAATTAACAAAAGTATAGCAAATTCACTGGTAACTTCTATAGGATAATTTACATCTAATAGCAAACTATGGTTGGTATAATGCCCTATAAGTAAAAAATAGATTATATTTTCGAAAAAAAAAACGCTATTACGAAACACTGTCAAAAAATACAATCAGAGGATTGGAATATTTAACAAAAATTTATATAAAATTTTGTTGTGTTCTACCAAAGATCAAGAACATTTATAAAGCTGAAAGTGTTTACAAAATTATTTGTTCTTTTGAGAAATGTTACGCACACTAAAAGAAAAAAAGGTACTCGTACGTAAGACCACATACGTGCCATCAAGTTTCAGCAAATAAACCTACCATAGCGGAGCATTCATTTCTACATAAACACATGATTGACTGTGATAAAACAGGGAGAGTATTATTATAAACGTATAATAAAAGAGTGGATATAATAATTAGAAATTCCAGTATCTTGATTAACGATATAATATGATGGGTTAGGTGATATTTGGAAAGTGATTAGATGCCGTGTATTAGGTAGTCTGAGCATATCTACTACATACATATGTCTTTTTTAATCCATTAGATTAGATATTATGAGATTAATATATAGTTTCTATGACGTCTGCCTTCCTTGCTGATTTATTTATCTTGTTTGAGAAATTTGTTTAAAATGCGTCTTGAAAAATTTGTAGAGGTTGTATTTTTGGCAAAGATATAGGAGTAATCTAAACGTCGCATTAGATTTTTGCCTGCGCTTCGATTTAGTCATAGTGTTCTTCGAAAACATAATAAAATTACATATTAATAATACTAACATTTTTATAGACGCTGAAAGCATCCACAGTGCACCGTCGTGAACCGCAGGTTGATAAAAAATGAACACGTAAAACAAGCTGAAGTACACGGTGATACAGTGTTAACCACAGATATACACATATTGCACCGCAAACGCAATGTGTGGGAGGGAGCAAGCCATCTTTCTAAATTGCTTGCCATTTCTCACGTTAAATGAACCAAACACTATCCTAGCATTTAAAGCCTCGCTATCTGAAAACATGGAAGGAAGAACTTTAAGCATGTGCCCCTCGAAAACAGCGTTTCAGTTATTGTTTCGAACATAATACTAGTCAATAAACTTTCAGCCTGGTAAATCAAAGGAAGAGACCTTGACCCATAGATAAGGATTCTCAAACTAAAGTAACTTTTCGCATTAAAATACATTAAAAGCGTGCCATTCGTTAAAAATATTATAGTATTAAAAAGTATACAGTACTTATTCATTTTGTTGAATGATACTTATACAGGGTGAGGTGCGGGAACATGATGTTCTAGAAGCAGTTGGCATTAGGAACGGAAGATCAGTTGACAGATGACATTCCATTCCTTCGATCATACCATTTTCACTTTTAGTTATCATGGCTTGTTTCAGCTTAAGCTTGCGTAGAACAATATTACCAAAAATGACTTCCCGGGGAGGACACGACACATCTTTGATTAAAAATCAAGGAGAAGTAACAGTTAATATGTAAGTATAAATCTAGGGGATATTCGACCTTGAGAGCAGGGAATTGAATTAGACTACTAGTTTTACCAAACATTGAAGACCCTCAGCTTCTAGCGCGACGTAGGTATATAAGTATATTGTTTTATTAAATATTTAAAACTGCCAGTAGCTTTTAAAATACTAAACATTACATTCAAAGTTCAGTATTAAATTTTACTAGGAATGCCCTCAAAAAATATATCACACTTTTACCCCGTCAAAGATCACATCCATTTTATTAATAATAATACGGTGCATGGCCATTTTTACGTTAGAAATACGAAAAAGGAATACGTAAAAAGAAATTTCATTCAAAGTTCGATAATAAAGCTTGATGTTTGTGTAACGCGTTTGATTGTTTATCTGATACTAATGATACTGTTACAATTACTTGAAATCTTAATGTATCCATATCTACCTTTTAATATATTGTATCCCCCTTTTAGGACTTAGGAGGTAACAAAGACAATTTAGGCTCTTTAAATTATCGAATTCTGGCGGTTTACGCCGCTCACGGCTCGGCTGGTGGGCCGGTGGCTTACAGCTTGGCTTATATGGCGACGGTCAAATACATCTCGTGTAATGTTTTTGTTTATTTTACTGGAGACACTATAGTGTCATAGACTGACAACCACGAGTATTTTTCAATAGTCGGATAATATATGAAAAAATAAAAAGTTGTATTTTAATGTCAAGGGTTACTTTAGCTTAAGAATTTTTAGTTTCTGAATGGAGAATCATCAGGCTAAAATATCTTTATTCACCTGGCAGTTGTATGATACAGCCTCCAGTATATCTATTGTGTGCTAAATGAATAAGAACGAATGTAATCATAACGTATTTGCTTCAATTTGCTGACTTTACACGGTAAAATATTTTTTCCACAGTTTTTAAAAGAATGTTTTTGCGTTAAAAATGACTATACTGAACAATCACATATAATGGAGTTTTGCAGGACCGATGACAGCTAGAGCCAAGAAGCAAATCTGGCGTACGAATGAAAGCAACCTAGATGGTATGTGGCAGAAACATTATCCTGTACATTGTTGAGATTTCCCATAAGACGACGTGAGGCCGTTCCGTCTTCCGAGGGTAATATTTATTTTCCAGTCTCTCTGCGTGTGTGTTTACCATACTGTAGAAAGTTAAAATCATAGAACTATGGCAGTGTAATAATTTAGTGTCAATTGTAATATTACGTGAGACGAGATCTGATATTTCAACCGATCAGAAGCGGTATTAAAACTTTGTAAGTGAATAAAATGTACCTCTAGATGCGGTTGCAAGTGAATAAAATATATGTTGCTAGATCACTCTAGGAACTGTCAGACAGGTGCAGTAACTGCTTTAATTTGCAAAAATATCCGCAAATGTCTCGGGAATTATTCTCAGGATAAAATTGTTTTTTAGCAATTCAGATCTGAATGTCATGTAGAAATTATTCTCGAATTAAAGGTATTAAAAATTATGGGGTAATTTGTGCGAATGATGTTTTTAAGAATATATCGTAAAAAAAGCTTGAATATATCTGTCAATCTTATTAATAATAATCTCTTTCCACATAAGTGTCCCACTTATTTTCTACTTTCTTCTCCTTTTACATCTCATATTACAATAGCAGTTTTACCTCATGTTCATACCCCGAAACATGTACATTAAATGGAGTACAAAGCTTTATTACATCGCGCCTAATCTTTCAGACGAAGTTCATTTTCTAAAGCTTTTCATTTGCAGTGTCTCGAAATAGTAATATTTCTATAATTAATAGGAAAAAACTTGCTTTTATACTCTTCTGAAGCAAGCAAGAGGCCGGGGAATGTACTTTTGATAAAAAATATCTGAAAAGCAATAACGAAATGAAATTAAAGTTAAAAAAACGTATAAAACACAGCAACCGTAGCTGCAACGCTGGGAGTTTTTAGCCTTCAGTATTATTTTACTCATTTCTTTTTTATTATGCCTGCAATAACAATCAATTAGCTGATGTGTTTCTTATTTTCCTGTTTAAATGCTGTAAATCATCCACCTCGCATCTTGTCCAACCACCAAGATTAAATAAGTTTGAAGTACCTTTCGATATACGTACAAATTCTGAACTGATAAACCATTCTGTATCAAACTGAGCTCTTAGAGACAATCGAAAATTGAAATCTTCCAAACTACGATCGAAACACTTTGGAGCTGCCTGGTGCGGCGTTCTCCTATTTGCAAGAATTGCTTTAAAGATATGTAAAAGCTATATGCGAAATTATAGGTATTTAGCAGATAGCCAATGACAAATTTGATATATAAAGCACATTGTCGGCTCATAGTGAAGTATTAGTTATACACATTAAGTATAATCGCTGTAAATAATTTTGGCCATGATTGAGGATGTAGTTCTATAGGAACATATAATTTCGAATAAGAAGTGATTTATAAAAAATCACGTAACATTAAGAGCTCGCCATAGAACTATTGTAGTAAACTACAACGTATTTAAGGGGATCCAAAGTGTTGAAAAAGATTTATGAGGAGCGAAACCATTACGTAGCAACAGCTTTATCTATTTGTTTTTTTTTACCATACGCTTAAACTAACCACAAAGTTTCGTCATCGTGTGCATATGTGGAATGGAATTTCCAACAGGTTACCTGGAAAATTTTCGGGTGAATAGTTTTGTCACACCCACTAATACCCATACGCGTAGGTCGTTATGGCTTTCATAAGTGGAAATTTCTATCATTACGAATAACTCCAAAAGGAAACACCATATCGGTATAGGCAGAAAACAAATAAATTAGAATATACATATATCCATAGTTTACAGAAAAAAGTGTATCCTAGAGAGTAAATGCGTGTATTCAAGAGCACAGTACCTACACTGCCACGCAGGAGCAGCAATACAACTGTAAATGTTAGTGTTGGCTTATAGGCGTAGCTTACATATAAAAGCTTTACATAATGATGTACCACGCCCGAAGAGGAAAATTAAATAATAGTATCTAAGTCACTGCCTAATTCATTAATTTCTGAATCTATCAGTTGTAAATATGGCCATTTTTCAGCAAATGGTGTAAAAGGAGACACATATTCAACTATATTCGAGCTAATCACGTTAGTTAATGCTACTGCACAAGCTGAATTATATACTTGTGTTGTGTATAGATTTTGTAGAGTTAGGCAATAAACTGCTTTATAATGAAATAATTCGAAGCACTTGACATATTTCACTAAAATTAAACTTGTTGTAAAGGTAAAATCAAACTACTTGTGAAGCGATAGGCTGAATAATTCATGAAGACAACGGTATGATGAGAACCATCCAACCAACATAAACAAATAAATAAATATTTCACTTCATTAAATAGTAGTGTAGTAACTGGACTAAATAAACAAATATTATTTTATTGAAAAGTAAACAAGTATTTAGCGAGTACACATTGACCACTCTGAAATAAACAGAATTATTTATTATATCAATCTAGTTGTACGGTGTCACACTTTACTATCACTCATAATATATTATGATATAATATATTATATATCCAGGCAGTATTAATTATAAATAGTTATATATAAAAAGCAACTGTGAGAGCAAAAGCTCTCAACGCCACCTAGGCGGAAAGTCTGCACACCAGGCGGGCCACCACTGTGATGGCCACTTACAACCTACAGCACGTCCTAGCGATAGCAGCAGAATTCCCTCCGTGAGCCAGAGGAGCCAGAATAGGTGATATTTGTTTCCCTTGCTCGCAAAGGTTTCTCCGGTGCCATCGCTAAAGAACCTGCCTTAGGTTATAAGTGGCCACAATAGTAGTGGCTTGTTTAATGTTCATTTCCCGATTAAGTTGCGCTGAGAGCTTTTCCTATCACTATCACTACTAATGCATGCCGAATGTTAAGTCTGCAGTCTGCTGTGGTTCCAACAAGGACGAAACTAGCCATACGATTGCCCAGAGCAGATAATGTTTATTATAATACGAACCAGTTTTTTGAAATGCTACTAAACTATGTAACATTATAAGAATACATCTTTGGAACTGGCCTTGTCAAACATATTAACTTTGTCTCTAAGTACTATTGGTAATTGATTCAATAGGACGAAATAAGGACTAAGCAAATAACAAAAATGTCGAACAATTACAATAAAATCCAAGATCTTTTCATAATGGTATTACGTTCTTGAGTTGAAGTTATTGCTGGTGGTTACAGTGAAGTACTTCCGTATATCTAGTAAAATAGCTTTGAAGAAACTGTTCAAAAGCTACGACCAAAATATAATTCAAAGCGATACTAAAGCACTCCTAAACGGCAATAAACAAAATGTCTTTAAATGTGAAGGAAAAGGTTATAGTAGCAGCAACAGAAAGAAGGAGTAAGTAAGAAAATATTTTGACGTGCGATAATATTGTGCAGAAACCAGGAAGAAATGGAAACAAACCTAGCCACATAAAATTGGGACATTCGTAAATAAAAGTCGAGAAACATACTGTAGAGCAGAAATCAATTAAAGAAGCGTCAGCATCACCACGAAAGAATAACCTAAACAAGACACAGGAACCGAAAAATTAAACTAAATTCTAAGATTTTTGGTTCATAATGTGTTTCAGTGCTACGTCTGCATTTTACGTTACTATTGCGATTGTCGTTACAATGAATTGTGTATCTAGAAAAGTGCATGGTTGCATTTAACGCCATCAAAGATGCTGCAATCTTTTTTATAACCGTCAAGTAAATGTGTCTTGTGTTTATTTATTTTTCTGTACGAGAACCGAATCTTACTCTTTATCACCAAAGAAGCGTCGTTACCATCACGAAACAGCAATCAAAATAAGACATAGGAATCATAACTTCCACTTAAAAAAGACAAGAAAATATAAATAAAGGGGTCCTAAATCTTTGGACAACTTCAGAAATCAGCTCAAACGAGGAAAAAAACAACTGCAAATTGAATCAATACTTCCACATCTAATTGTCAAAATGATATTTACGCTTTTATTTTTTATACTGTACGATCAATAATCAAGTACAGAACATTTCTTCTCTCTACACATTTTTTCTAAGATAAACAGTTCTTGTGATATTGGCAAAAATTGTACATAAGTTTTTAAAATCGTTTTTTTTCAAATAACTCGAAAATTACTAACTTACCAAAAAAATTGCAAGAGTGCTTTTCGATCAGAAATGTGATTTTCTATATACGTAATACTAAAATTTAAAAAAGATCGTATGGACAGGGTCCAAAATACGTTTTAAGAAATATTTCGAAAATGTCACACAGTTTTTGTGAGAAATTTTATTTCCTATCTGATGGCATTTTCATTTTTTGAATATATTAAATATATTCCGAGATATTTAGAAAAAACTGTTTTTTTAAGTGGTGCTTTTTTGCTAATATCTTCTAAACAGTTTGCTGCACCGAACATTTATAAGGACGAATAATACTCGCACTTGTACTACTGATCATATACTAAAACGAAAAAAAAATAAAAAAGTAAAAATTTGCAAAAATGGTAGTTACTCCCCAATTCACCCCTTCCCGATACCCTACTTACCCCAAAAAACAATAGGTCGCTTTGGGTAGTTGAGATTTATATGTGTGATTACGTTTTCGACCATTTTAAAGCGATTGAGTAAATAAAATTTTTTGAAAATTTCTTTCGCGATACAATTCTTCACATCCACTGGACGTGGAAACAAAATAACGCAGCCGAGCTAAGCCAACATCAAATACGAGCGACATCTAAGAAAAGCATTCTCTAGTTGAGTGCATCCTGCAAACCTTCAGATTCCCGTAACATGCGCTATGTGGTAGCCCACTAGCAACAAGCATGTCACCCCTCCACACACAGTGTAGACGTAGCCAACACGGCGGTATATCCGGCAGCGGCAGAAATGCCTACCGTACACTGTTTCAATCATAGAGTCCTTGTAGTAATTATCCCGGCTAACCGACAATTTTCCGAGGATGACTCCTAACTAACCGTACTTAATCTTTAAGATACCGCATTGAAATGTTTGAATGTCCATTAGGTACCGATCGCTACCTGTCAATGTCAGAGACCTGGACGTATTCCTAAAAAATAACCACTGTTCATGCCATCCAGTGAACGTGAGCGTATTCAATTTTTTTCATATAAAACTGTGTTAATAATGATACACAAAATAAAATTTGTATATTACTGATCACCCCGAATTTATTAGTCATCACAACTACAAATGTTGCGCTCCCATTCGTATTATAATTAGCGCTAAATAATCTCGGTTTAATTTCCGACTAATTGGTCGTTCAGGAAGAGCTACGACTTTCGCCGTGATGTAACAAAAAATAATTTGAGATAGAAATGTAAATAAGAGTACAGCTATGACTAACCAATCGTGTTATATTCCACTTCAAAATACCACCTTGCAGCGAGTTAAAATTGTATCTCCCATACAGCTCTGGCAGTATGCAATCTCACCCCGAATCACACGCATATGCAGCAAACCGAGAAACTTCAAACAGGTCCTTTATTCGAGATAACTACCAGAAAATCTGATGTCGAGTAAAGATTTTCGCGTTGTATAGATATACGTCAACAAACAGAACCGCCTGGGCCTAGAGGTAATGTCGTTTTGATTACGTTACGTTGTACTGATGAAGGATATATTACTTCGTCTCTGTTGACGTTTTTCTCTCCTTCCTGGGATCCGGTTGCGAAGTTAGTGGTGCAGGAAGTTCGTAGTAGCGAGGGAATTGCCATCAACATGATGACTGAGTTCATATAGGAACTGACTACACTCCTTGCCGAGTGGTTTTCTAGGATAACCGACGTTTGATTACACTGGCGGACTTTTATTTCATTACTTCTGTTAATATTAGGACGCTGACGGCTAAAAATTACAATTTCATATACGAAATAATAGTCGCGCAAAATATTATTTTATACATGCCTAACAGATTAATTTGTAGTAGTTTTACTAAAAAAAGAGCTTGGTAGTTTACTTTTCGCCTCTTTTGTTGTTTTCTCTGTTTAAAATTATCTTAATTGGCAAAAGCAGGGCTACTTTTAAAACCTTCAAACAACTAAAAAATTTAAGTAAGGAATTAGATGGCAAAGCCATCGGTCAGTAGTACACTGACGTGATGACAAAGCCACCTAGCTGCCATAATGGGATCTACTTCCTAAAGGAAGTGACCTGTAGCCTGACAAATTGGCATGCACCTGCTTACTTCAATTTGACAGCAGGTCCCCACGGCATTTTTTGCAAGCGGGCAAGGACCTACATACATTAAAATGCAGGTCTATGCTGTGCTGACGAGCTATAATGATAGCGAAATAAATCTATCTGCAGTTGGTTGCTGTGCAGACAGCACAGCATAGACATGCATTTTAATGTAGGTCGGTTCTTGCCCACTTGCAAAAAATGCCGTGGGGACCTACTGTCAAATTGAAGTAAGCAGGTGCATGCCAATTTGTCAGGCTACAGGTCACTTCCTTTATGAAGTAGATCCCATTATGGCAGCTAGGTGGCTTTGTCATCACGTCAGTGTAATGCTGACAGWTGGCATTGCCATCTAMTTTCTTACTTATATCATTTCAAGCCCTTGGTATATAGGCAAAACCATCAGTTCTATGCCGTGCTGTCTGCACTAGACCTAAACTGCACCGGTGAACTATAATGAATAGATCTATCTACAGTTGGTTGCGGTGCAGACAGCACAGCATATACGTGCACTTTAAATCTGGGCTTAACTAACGTCAGCAATAAACTAACTTTAACCACCAATTTATTTTTTTAGTAAATAAATGATACGTCGCCATAACGAGACTAAAATTAAGGAATATGAGAGAAGTTAATAAATTAGTTTCTTTTGAATTATTTAAGGTTTCACCAAAGGAAATAATGAAATGTTGATAGTGGATTAAAAGTAAATTTAATATCATATTGCAATAAGTGTCTAAATCCCCAGATCTATCAATTTACTGGCGGGCTACATAAAAAATATATGAGGCAATGGAGCGAATATTACAGGCCAGTAGGAGGTTCCCCTGAACAAACGCCTCTACATTGACTGTTTTTCTTGTTTTGCTAGACATGTCTTCTTTGTTATGAATTAATACGCATTAACGTGAACACGTTAGTATCAGTTTAACAGTTACTGCTTTAAAAAATGTCTGATGTTTTCCAAAATGTCAAAAGTTAAGTGACGAAGCCTAATGAAATATATGTTTAACGAATATAGTAAGTTACTAGCTTATTTTTCCATTGATTCATTTAATTTGTTTATGTTGTATTACCTATGTTTTCCTATTTATATGCTTTATTACTTATAGGTTCTAGTTATTTGCTGAAAAAATTTTCTGTAGATTTACAGCTGCAAAATTATGCGATAACCACTCTTATGCATAACATGAAGTGTTTGCGTACTGTTAAATATATTCGTGTTAAGTACACGTTCTTAAGACGAATTGTTTGAAGTTCAGCGATGAAAAAAAAGAACTCATCTCATGCTTCTACTCCTTTAGAGTAATAACTCTTCTTAAGTAATTACAACAAATTGATTTAAAAAGCGTCAATATGTTTTGGATTAAATACATAAATATTAAGCGAATATTGTTTTCTATTTAACATTACGATAGTATTTATTGGACGTATGTGCTTATTGCAATCACTGGATCATTCTCCTTTCAATTTACTGCTGGATGACAAACTGTGTAAGTAGCTGCATAATTATTTTAAAGGAGAACAGCTGAATCTGGTACGGCAAATTGACTTTAATTAAAAGGAAATGGAATGTTTGTTCAACTGTACCAAAAGAACATCAAATCATTCACGTTTCATATTTGTTTTAGTAGGTCATCCTTCTTTCTGTGTGCATAACGCTAATTAACATTTCAGCATTTCTCGCAATTAGCGCTCATGTTTTTGTTGTGTACAAATAACACCTTTAATTAAGACATTTAAATTAATAACCTTACAGCGGACCCCACCCTTCAGAGAACCGAGCTTATACAACACAGCAGCAACGTACGAGCCGGAGATGCTTTACCTGTTCAGCATCTAAATTATCTTATTTTGTTAATCCTCATTTTGAGCGAACGTTCTTGCTAAGCTGCAAATAAATTTCAGGCCATTGGTGCAATTATCAAGAATTTGGGATAATGCTGTAGTGCAAATTAACCAGTACAACTCATGTGATATTAGTAACTTTAGGTTAGAATAGGTATAAAGAATTTGGCACTAGAAAAATGTTAACTACCCTTTAGAGGTACATGTATTAATCAATATTAATACTGTATTAAATGGGTTGCTCGAGAGCAGTACTTGCACTCGAAACCAAGTAACCACCATTATAAAATCTCTCCAGGGCTTAGCAACAGTGGCGGATCCAGGATTTTGGTTTGGGGGAAGGGGGGATTGACCCATTGAAGAAATTGCTTATGTTTTTTTGTATATAAGCAATACTTAAAGAATACAGCTATAGAATTGCCGTTTCACATTAAATTTATTTCGCTGTGCCCAAAATGGAAAATATCTAGAAAAAATGGTGCACAGCAATCAAACGAGAGGAAAAACTATACACACACTAATCTGCGGCAAAATACCCAAAGAACATTGAAATAATCAATACAAGATGTGGGAACGCCTGTCAACGTGACGGATCTCGGCTGGCGCTTGAAAACGGAACGTGATGTCGACGCCCCTGCAGCGATTTCAGTCATGTGAAATTGTTTACGTTTTACATTGCAATTATTTCAGCTTTGTCGGGGTTGTTTTGCACAAAACACTTCCTGACTGTTAGGACGTTAATTTCAGCAGCTAAATGTTGAAATTTAAAAATCATGCAACTTGTCCGTTATGGGCAGGCTTTATCATGGCAAAGACTAACACATTGAAAAGCACACAAAATTTTATTTTGATATGTGTATACCTGTTATTTTTTCTCATTATCAAAGTTGGGCTCATAGGGAAAGAAATTTTTATCGTGAGTATTGCAACTCCTTTCTGATTATGGCCGATTTTACGTAAATAACGCTGTAAGTACCTATAAAAACTATGACATTCACGTAGGTGAGAGGGCGCGCCTATAAATCTAGTTTAAAGAAGTTCAAACCCGAATATACCGATGATTAGTTCAAATATGGTAATTGAATATTAATTACCTCACGCTGTTCCTTGTAGGACATGCAGGGATCATAGAGTAGGAAGTCCACACACACCCAGAATTCAATCTATAGCCACCCACCACCCACACGCAATACAACACCGACCGAAAAATTAACAAACTCAACCGAATAAAAATAACAAAATCGACTAATTACTTAACTACATACAAAATAATCAGAATGATGTACCTACCGGAATAACTTTGTGTCGACGATGATAAGTCGCTGACATTGTTTCTAGGTAATATTGGTTTATTTTCGCTCGACTCGTCCTCTTCTTTTTTTTCAGTAAAACAAACGAACGAAGTTCTTGTTTACGTTTAGATGTCATTTTAATCAAAATTTTACAAAAACAAACAAAAGCACACCGCGTTCGCAATTAATAAACAACTGTTGACAGTTGACACGACACGACAGCATGACCATGAGCACGCGCTACAGAGGAAAGAGAGCGTGCGCGTTGTGTCTGTGGCACGCGGTTTGAAAACTAGACGCCTTCTTATAGAAATAAAGATTTGAAAAATACTATACTTACTAGTAGATCAAGTAAAGATAGTTGATAARGATTGTATTGTAGTTGTAATGATGTTCTGAGAAAGTAAGACAATATTAAGTTTGAGATTTGTCAGGGGTGCTTGAGCCCCTTAGCCCCCCCTGGATCCGCTACTGCTTAGCAACAAAATACTGTTTTGTGACTTTTGCAGTATTAGCACTAATGAGATAAGCTCTGGGCTGCGAAACCATTTAAATGTAGAATTCCCACAGCCTAAGCCAGTTATTACGTAACAATTAATACAGAGAATTAATATTGATTAATACTGAATTTCTTATAGAAGTCAAATAGTTTATTATAATATTACTGATATTTTGGAACAAACATGCAGATCTTAGATATTATCCGCTATTATTAACACAATACACCTCTATACACTGATAATTTTTTTTTCTAAAATGGTTCAAGTTAAAACTCGCCATTAATAGAAATATCACTTCTTGTAAGTTTCCCAGTTACAACGACGGTGTATCCCACAACTTTCACACTCGCTGATATGCATACCTAAACATTTGCATCGTATGAAGACCTAAGCAAAGTTAATTCACACTTATTCAGAAAGTGCAACAAATTTCTCTTTCATATACACATAAATCATTCTACGCTGCCAAATACTTATGATCCAGACAACGGACTTCCTCATTGTTATGCAACATTAATTGGATGCCGCATTCCAAGGCGATGGTTCCTAATCGGGTAACCACCCACCCGCGCAAGCAACGTTATTATCTTAAACCGTACGAACACTTCAGGGTATAAGTGAGGTAATAGAAATTCCTGCTAGTCGGGTTAACCAAAATGTAGGTCAAATACTGCTAAAGGTCGGCACCTACTAAATTCTGAAATATTACTTTTTAATTCACCTCAATGCCTTCATATGCCTTTTATAACCTAGTTACTTAACTACAGACACTTTATAGCAAGTACTTTTGTGTGGGGTATCTATAACATTAACTGGAAATACAAATTACTTCCACATCCAACGGATGGGAAGTATTGTATCGCAAAAAAAAATTTCAAAATGTTTTTTTTGCTCATTCGCTTTAAAATGGTCGAAAACGAAAAAATACAAAAATTGAGCAAAAAAAATTTCTTGTCTGTGTGTCTGTGGTATTGTTTGTATACATGATAACTTACGAAACACTTAATATATGAACTTGAAATTTGGCAAACGTATAAATCTCAGCTACCCAAAGCGACCTATTGTTTGTGGGGTAAGTAGGGTATCGGGGAGGGGGCGAAATTCGGGAGTAACTACCCTTTTTGCAAATTTTTATTTTTTTTTATATTTTTTTCGTTTTAGTATGTGATTAGTAGTATAACTGCGAGTATTATTAGTTCTTATAAATTTTCGGTACAGCAAACTGTTTAGAAGATATTAGCAAAAAAGCGTCACTTAAAGAAAACAGTTTTTCCTAAATATCTCCGACTATATTTAATATATTAAAAAATGAAAATGCCATCAGATAGGAAATAAAATTTTTCACAAAAAGTGTCTTAGAAAATTTATTCAAAATTTTGACATTTTCTAAATATTTCCAAAAAACCTATCTTGGTCCCTGCTCCTACGATTTTTCTAAAATTTTGGTATTATATAGAAAATCAAATTTCTGATCAGAAAGCACTCTAGTCATTTTTTTGTTAAGTAAGTAATTTTCGAGTTATTTGGAAAACACCGATTTTAAAATTTATATATTTTTGCTAATATCGCGACGACTGTTTGTCTTAGAAAAATGTGTAGAGAGAAAAAATGCTCAAAACCTGATTACTAATCGTATAGTATAAGAAATAAAAACGTAAATGTCATTTTGACAATTGGATGTGGAAGTTTCGATTCAATTTGCAGCGGTTTTGTATATCGATACAATAATTAATATTGATTTATTTATTATTTCTTTTAGGAATAAACGTATAACACATTAAAGTACTTGAACATTATATTACTTACACATAGAAATGTCCACTGGAAAATCTCTGATCTAATAGGCACTTGTAAAATGCCTGGTACGATTACGGCACTTACCTAAAAAGAAAAAAATAATAATTTCGGATATGTTCAGATGATATAAAATCAACATTGCATAAACGCTGAGTTGTAAAACAGTGGTGGGGGGGGGGGTCATATAGTTTACTAGACACGACTGCATAACAAAGAAGTACACTAACAGTAAGTATAACGCGAGAAATGGTTTTTGTAATTTTCTGTGCATTTTTAGGAGAGTTTAAGGAACTCGACTTTCTCTCTTGCCTGTTTATTAAAAGCATGTCTTTTTGATTATATTTTAAAGTCTGACCTGCTCAATGATTAACTAAATGGCCGCGGTATTTACCGTGCAAAGGTAACATAATCCTTAGTTTTTTTAATTGAAAGCTGGAATGAATGGTTTGACAAGATGAGTTTTGTCTCATTCTAATTTCTTTTAATTTTATTTTTGAATTAAAAAGTTCAAATTTGTTTGAAAGATGAGAAGACCCTATACCCTATAGAGTTTAATAGTTTTTTAAATATTTTTTTTTGATTTAACTTGTTATTAATTTAAAATTATTTTGTTGAGGTGATGGGAATAATTTGATAAACTTTTATTTTATTTTAATATTTATTTATATTTTATTGATTCGATTTTTTAGATTATAAGTTAAATTACCTTAGGAATAACAACATAATCTTTCTTTAGAGTTCTTATTGATGGAAGGGGTTGCGACCTCGATGATGGATTAAAGTAAACTTCCGGTGCAAAAGCATGAATGGCAGGACTGTTCGACCTTTAAAACTTTACATGTTCTGAGTTAAAACCGGTTTGAGCCAGGTTGGTCTCTATATTCAATTTTTTGTTTTATTTAGTACGAAAGGACCAGTATTTCAATATATTATTTTATTATATTTGGGTACTCTTATTATTTTGGCAGGTTAGTGCGGATCTTTATTTGTATTTCATACAAATAATATTGTGTATTTTACATTTTGTTCTTATTTTTTTTGTTGGTTTTAATTGTTGGTGTTTTAGTTGGTGTGGCTTTTATAACTTTAACGGATCGTAAGGTTACAACCTTTTAGAGATACAATTAAATTATTTTCTAAGGAGCAGTGTTTACCTTAAGTTTCTAATTATGTTTGTTTATTATTTTTCTCCTGTAATAAATTTTTTATTTATTTTAATGTGGCTGAGATTTCCATTTTTTACTTATTTTTTATCTTTTAATTTAGGGGTATTATTTTTTAATGCTTTTCTAGTCTTTCAGTTTATGCTGTGATAATTGCTGGTTGGTCATCAAATTCAAATTATTCTATAATTGGTTCTTTGCTTTCAATGGCGCAGACCATTTCCTATGAGGTTAGTTTGGTTATTATTATTATTTCTTTTTTAATTATAACTTCTAGTTTATATTCATGATTTTTTTTATCAGAAGTATTTATGTTTTTTTTTAATATTTCCTTTAAGTTTAATTTTATTTGTTTCTATATTAGTGGAAACTAATCGTACTCCTTTTGATTTTGCTGAAGGTGAATCTGAGGTAATTTCTGGTTTTAATTTTGAGTATAGAGAAGGGCATTTGCTTTAATTTTTCTTGCTGAATATTCTAGAATTTTCTTTATAATAATAATAATTTGTTCACATCGCCTACCTTGGCGTATACAAGGGAAGCTAGTTCTATGCCGTGTTGTCTGCGTTGGGACTATAGCTGTGCTGAGGAGGCTTTATAAGCCGAAACAGCTGTCCACAGATTGTTTTGACGCAGGCGACATAGCATAGACGTAATTTTGTTAGTAAGTATAATGTTATGTTTAATTCAGTAAAACAATATTTTTTCCCGTTCTTTCCAGAAATGTGCCAAAATTTAGTTCAGCTCACTTACCTATCTCCATTTCCATAAACTTCGCATAATTGAAATGATAGACTAGGTATGCATACTATATGCTAAATATAGTCTGTAAACAATTGTTATGTGATTCAGGTAAAAAATCTTGAAAATAATTATTCTTCAGTTCCCATTGTCTTCAAGCAGCCCATCACGCAGGTTGGCAAGTTTGAGGTCTTGGACTTTTTGGAATAAGATGTATATATGATGATATTTGACAAAATAACGTGCTGCTCTTTTGAATTCTACAGATTTGCCGTGCGCAAAGAATTAATAATAGTTTTAATTAAACTTATTTGCAAAATGTTGTTCTGTTATAATTCATGTAATTTTGCATACTGATTTACCAACCCACTAATTTTACTATTACATATTAATTAAATTAATTTAAACAAAAAAGAACAAAACCGATTTACTCGTTTTTACACATATTTGCTGTGTTATATACATATTTTTTAATTTAATTTCAACAAAAGTTATACATTTAATTCATTATCTAACGTAATCAATTTTATATAATATATGCAACTAACTAAATCATTGTGAAATTATCTCAGTTATATTGTACAACTATAATTTACGTATTATGAATGGATGCATTATTATCCATACATGAGAATGAAGTCTTGTGTGTACTGATCAATTTATGCACGGGTACGGTAATGTACAGGGTGTTCCATTTTCGTTGTAATTGTAGGGTATCTCGGTAACTATTAATGCTAGAGGGTTGCGGTTTCAACATTACTGTATTACTTTTTTGTTCTGAGCTTAGCTGTACCGTCGCCATTYTTGTATCATCTTTTGTTTTAAAGCCATAGCCAACTTTTGGAAAATGTAACATTTCTCTAGCACTCAATTTCTCGCTTGAGTATGTAGATACAGAAAAACTGTAAAGACATTTTTATAGATATTTTTATTTTGCATCCAGTGGCGTACCCAGTAATTTTTTAGGAGGTCACATTTTTGAGATATAACATAAACTTGCATATTTTTAAATGGAAACCATAGTTGGCTTTGCTATGGTTGAAAAGGCCTATTTTCTCTGATTAAAAAATGTATACATTGTTAGGTTTATTTTTACTAATTTTGGAATTATTAAATTTTTTATAAAATAATTTTATCATTTTTACGTTTAAATCCAGGAGACAATGGAATAAGAAAACACACAATATAATTTATATTATTAAGTAAAAATTTTAATCCTTTAAAAATAATATGTGCATATTTGAATACATACATAAGGCTCCTAAGATCGCTCATGTATTCTTATCGATTATCTAGGAGGCCATGTAACTAATGAAAATGATTGTTTATTTAGAGATAAGTACCTAAGCATTGTTTATCATCAAGTATTTACATGTGTTTTGACGAAAAACGTAAAATCTCATTAAAGTATTACAAAAATTAGAATAATACCAAAATTAGTAAAGATAAACCTAACAATGTATACATTTTGTTAATCAGAAAAAATAGTTCTTTTCAACCATAGCAAAGCTAACTATGGTTTCCATTTAAAAAAATGCAAGTTTGTGTTATATCTCTAAAATGTGCCCCCCTAAAAAAACTCTGAGTACGCCACTGGATTCAGAATAAAAATATCTATAAGAAATGTCTCAACGGTTTTTTGTGTCTACATAGCCAATCGAGATATTGAGAACTGAAGAAATGTTACATTTTTCAAACGTTGGCTATGGCTTTATGACAAAAGACGATACAAAAATGGCGATGGTGCAGCTCAACTCACAACAAAAAAGTAATACAGTAATGTCGAAACCGCAACGCTCTAGCATTAATAGTTACCGACTTACCCTAAAATTACAATGAAAATAGCACACCCTGTATTATACGCCGCCTATGCAGCGTTGTCAAAAGTCAATCTTTTATAATGTACCACTCATACATCGTTTGCTCAAAACATTGTTACTTATCCAAATCCACTTCGAGTTAAATAAAAGTGGTGAAGCGTCGAGGATAAACTGATATTGGAAAAGTTTCTTATTACATAAGAAATTTTATGTGTTTAATATTTTGAAAGCAAAATGTAAGGACAGGGTCTTTAACCGCCCCAAGAATTAAGCGCCTTCCCCAACTTTTATAAAGAATATATTAACCAGCCATATCTGCTGATAAGCAGGCAAAGTTGCGGCTTAGTGGAAGTGGAGGGCGTTAAAAGTCTTAATATGGTATCGCTTAATTAAAATTGCACTCTTGGAAAAAATGTGATATTTCATTTTCAATTTATTATATGTATATGTATTTGAGTATTATTGACAAAAACGTATATTATGTATAATGTAATTAAATAATTTGTTTCACAACCTGGTGGACGAATTATCAGGTGGATGGAATCCAACTGTAACATTTAATTACAGAAAACAACAATGTCACAGTAGTTCAATTAATCCGTTTGAAAATTTCTTATTCCCATTTCTAGCCCGCAATGATAGTTCCATATCTTGGATGTTTATTTTTTAACATTTCTAATCGCTCATCCTGGATAGCAATTTGTAACTTGACAATTGAGTCAACTGCTAGAAACAGCCCACGTTTACATCGTTTTAATATGTAGCTAATCTATTCTACACTGTTAACGTTGGAACTCAATGGTGGCTAATCTAATGACTAATCATTCAATGATTGTAACCGAAAAGTCAGAACGGTATAATAATTATGTTTCTGGCCTATGTTACGAATGTACCAGTTAGCATCAAAGAGCTCTGGGCAAATTTCCCAACTAATGCCACCCAATAGCATATAATGGAAATATCGCCGAAATTCATCTTTTGGACAAAATTACATTGTGCAAGGCGTTTTCCAGATCCTTTGTCTATTTCGCTTCCGCAATTATATTTTTGTCTCATCTATAAAAATAACTTTGCTCCACTTGATATTAATTCGAAATCAGCTACTGCAATCGAGCAGTTTTGTGGTGTGCAAGAAGAATGACGTTTGTTATTTAAACCAGCTTCTTCTAATTTACACTCACCTCAACTTGCCTTGTAATCAGCAAACCATTTTTAAACGCGGAGCTGTAAGCCCTGGCTGTAAGCGCGACTTCGCAAAGATTGAATTAGTAAATATCGGTTACCTCTTA
This sequence comes from Rhyzopertha dominica, assembly GCA_025024175.1. Taxonomy (NCBI): domain Eukaryota; kingdom Metazoa; phylum Arthropoda; class Insecta; order Coleoptera; family Bostrichidae; genus Rhyzopertha; species Rhyzopertha dominica. The sequence goes on from QCXZ01000003.1 coordinate 27,738,278, forward strand.
TAGCGTTAATGTGTATTTTGCGCCCTTCACCTAGCCACTTTTTTTGTATAAATTGTATTTTTTAACGATTCGAAAAAGAGTCAGCTGACAAATACGCAACCATTTCACTATATCTACTTTAATACTAGATATTCTTAATTGAACTCAAACTTATTTGTAATGTCTTAGTTAGCCGAATACATGAAATCGAAAAATAATTCATTTCCAACAAAAACAAGGTAATAAAAAAGGACACAGTTACCCACAAGTTTATTATTATGCAATGTTTACAATCGACAAGAAATATTCCCATGATAGCAACTCCTTCTGGTTATCTACCTTTACGTAGTAAACCGTTAATACGTAAAGTACGAGCAATACAATATTATAATATAAATATTAGAATACATAATTTAAGGAGTCCGGATACAATAATGAAATACATGTAAAAAAATAATAAAAACTGAACAAAAGCAGTTCCGATTTAGTGGTGTTAAATAATGGTAACCTGATCGTTGCATATTATACATTCTTGAGGAACATGCCGATTACACCTTATATTGGCCCAAATTTTCTTCTTATGGAGGATAATGCTCGCCCTCACGCTGCCCGGGTAGCATATTCGAATGTTACAGACGCCAGACGCCTCTGCATTTCGGTAATATTCGGAAATTGCTGGAACTATAGACGCTTTTCACTGACGCGCCTGTAACTTTGAAATCATATAACAGTATACAATACATTGTATAGAAAACGAAGGAAACTGGGAACAATACATATTTATAATACTAGCAGGCGGAACGTAGTCCATGCATAGTTCCAACCTACTGACGTTGGTGCACGGCGATCTGCAGAAACTTTGATGTCCTGTAACTTTTGAAGCGGGAGGCTGCACACCGTAGGGCTCCGGATTGGTGGTCAGTGGGTCATGAGCTACTACCATAGACCATACTAAGTTTGGTCGTGATCCGATCAATTCTGTTTCATTGAGTGATATAATATATAGTTCTCCTGTTTCAGGTACCTCGCGGTACGATCAATGGGAGAACGAAAAGAGATCTTTATTTGCTTTCGCTTTGAACCAGGTATTGCATGTTTTCTACAACTGAAATATTGGCGTTATTTTTAAAAATATCGATTGAAAACGGTTTTCGATTCTTAAGTAACAAATATAAAATTCGTTGCTTATAGTAGAGTTCAAAACAGGTTGTTACAAACTCAGATAATTGAGGTAGGTTAAACGCTTTTATACGTTCCAAAGAAATATTCTTCCAAAGGCGGAACACTTTATTAAAATTGTTAGTGTCTGTGCCCCTCCTCAGAAGTTTTTCTCTATTTACTAAGCACTACGTTTCGATTCGTGACATCGTGTTAGATGCACTTTTTAAATATGATGTAATCCGAGTGAGAATTAAATTCATTTTTCGCACACTCTAGTAGATGATGGCTATTGTTGACGTACACAATATTTTTTTGAAACACGGTTTTTGTTTGCTGTTATACGACGCTTCTGAGCTGCCAGCAAGTCTTTAGAACCTGAAATATGCACAAAAGCAGTATAGAATTTGGCAAATGTTTCTGAAGCACGTTGCGCTCAGTATGATCTTCATCAGTTAGAAATATTCTTGGTTTTACTTTAATTGAGATTATACTCACCAGTGCGTCTACGGCTATATAAAACTGTTTCTTCCTTTTGGCTGCTCCTTAAAATGCATCCAATGGTTATACCACCGGCGACTGAAGTTGTAAAGAAATAATAAACTTTGTGGTCTTCATTGTGGAGACACTGCATAATATTTACCATTTGTAATGATTTTAAACTTTGTTCCATTACTTTTTTTGTGGTTTGGCAGTGTTGTATACCTACCACTTCAGTGTATTAACCTCAGTACAGATGTACTTAATTTTAAGTTATCTTCGAAGGCCATGTTAACATGTAAGGTTGCATCAGCCACAAACACGTGTTCGCTTATCACTTTTATGATCCTGTTAAGAAGAACTATAAATGTAAGAACATTCTAGGAGCTCACTAACGAACTACCCTTACCAGTAAAAACCAGCAAAACTCTATGTAAAAGAAAACTTGTAACTGTTATCAAACTATTGCCAAATTCTTGCAAGTGTTCTGATAAGACAAAATTTACGATCAAATCCTACTATATAAGCACGCGGATTTTGTAGCGCAACTAGACTTGTTAGGTGAGTATTACAGTTTGTGTAATAAAACGGCAGTAGCAGCAAGCAGCGTTTTTCTTCCGAGTCTCCCAGCATCATTTTGGCGCTGCCAGTAGGATATCGATAAGGTGACCAGAACAGAAGATTGAAGAAATCAACGTCTGAAACCAAGTCACCACCAGTGGGTATCCATCCAACCTACATCGGGAGAGAGAAAATCGCTCAAAACTGTAACACTCACCTAACAAGTCTGGTAACATCCGCGTGCTTATATAGTAGGATTTGATCGTAAATTTGGCCTTATCAGAACACTTGCAAGAATTTGGTAATAGTTCGATAACAGTTACAAGTAAACATTTACATAGGGTTTTGCTGATTCTTACTAGTAAGAGTAGCTCGTTAGTGAGCTCCTAGAATGTGCTTACATTTATAGTTCTTCTTAACAGGATCATAAAAGTGATAAGAGAACATGGTTTTGTGGCTGATGCAACCGTACATGTTAACATGACCTTCAAAGATAACTTAAAATTAGGTACATCTGTACTGAGGTTAATACACTGAAGTATTAGGTATACAACAACAGCATTCGATTCTTTCTCAGTACTTAAGTTTAAAGTTTGTTTTCCATAATGTCTCAACGTCATTTTTTTCAATTTTACACCGTTTTTTTGTCTCTTCTGAGCTCTTTGTATTTGTAGGGTTCTAGCACTTTTCTGCTACACGTTTTCATTCTTTCATATACTTAGGTATTCACTGAACATTGGACTGTGTGAGAAACGTATGTGGTAGCATACAATACAAACAAAGTAGAAGATTGAATGCAAAATGCAAATTTTGGAGACGCTTCGGATTGAGACGTCTGTAACTTTTGCGCTGCCATTCGGAAAAAGCACGAGCGCGGAGGCCTCTGTAACATTCGAATATGCGCCCGGGTAGTGGGAGATTATCTTTTGGAAGTTGGGATTGACACCGGCTTGACCAGCACGCAGTCCGATAGAGATGTATGGGATATGCTTGGAAGGCTACAAACTAAGAGCTCACAGAAACAAACCTCAAAGCTTGAAAGAGCTGGGACATGTAATAACTGAAATGTGGGATGGATTAGACCACAGCGACATTCGAACGATCAGCAGAGGTAATATTCGGTATACTAACGTATTCGAATCTGAATCCGAAATAACAAATTGTTGACGTTTTCGTCAATAATTACAAAAATTTGTGAATCTTCAGTTTTTGTTCGTTGTTCTTTTTGTAGTCTAGCCATAATTTTAGTGGTACACTGTAAAAATGCCGTTCCTTTAAAGAATGTTTAAGGCCTGGTTGCACCAACGTTGATCCGGGCTTAACACGGTGCTAGCATCGTGTTAACACCGAGCTGGTCCGCGGCCGGTTGCACCAACGCATTTTCTCGCACTTAATGCCGGTGTCAGATCACGTAACACCGGGGTCGGRTCAACGGCGGATTAGCTCGGTGTTAGCTCGGGATTAAGTCAAAATCGGGTTGCACCAACCATAAAAACATGATCCGAGGGTCGGGTTACAGGTGGATTGGCTAATCCTGCCTGACCCAGGATTAACGGCGGATCAAACATGGATGCCCATATTTCGGAAAATGAGCGGAGGTTATGGTGATTTGGTGACAAATTTGGGTGTTTTTTTTTGTGCTAAAAGGTAAGAAATACCAATTACATAGCCGTAGAAAACAGCACAGCATTACTGTAATATCCATATATTACGTCCGTAACATAACCTATGTGCCGCGGCCGAATACGTTGGCTTTCTTGTCCCTAATAATTACTTTCTGAATTATTTCGTGTTAATATTGCTTATACAATTAAACTATGGCTTGTACTTGATTCAACATTAGTCGTGACTTGCGTTTTACCACGTCAGTTCAGTATTTATAGGTTAAGCAAGTAGACATGTCTTCAGTATCCGTATTTACAGTAGGTAGCATACCTACATTTCAAAATGAGTAGTGAAGATCACTCATATGTTTTAATTCGTTTTGCCGTTTTAATTTGCTTATACTGTTGTTTATAAGTTTTGTGTGACATGTAACAGCACAGGCAAGGGATGGGTGGTCGTTGTATGTTTAAAATACATGTTTTTCAGGTGCAAGCCTTTTTAGCTAGAGCCTGAAGCATAACCACGAATTTCGAAGAAGTGGACAGTGGAATATACATAGGGCAGCTCACATACTTACAGAAAGTTCTGTACTTTGTCTTGTTAAGTGCCATTATTGTGATCTACACACTACTAAAAGACAGTAAAGGATGTGTAGAACATTATCAGAATAACAGGTACCTAACTGTGTTATTTGCTGTTTGTAGCCCACTTGTACCTAATACCACCGACATGATTAGATTTTTTTAACACAGCGTATGTGCAAACAGTAACCACATAACTAAGAGCGATGATTATTATACAATTGCAGTACACATATAAGTGTTTCAGCTAATGCATAAAGTAAATAAATAATAAAAATATTTACGTGGTTCATTAATTTCTTGGAGCAGATTATATAGCTATGACATAATTGCTCTTTGTTAATCTGGTAAAAGTTTGGAAAGTCATTCTAGTATCTAAGCTAAAAAGTAATACAATACCTTATAGATGTGATTTAATCTGATAACAAATATAAACGTTTTTTTAAAGTTACGAAAAAACCTCAATTTTTAGTGTACCATTTTACGTCCATCACAAGCAAAGCAAATTCAATACTGCTTAAAACCATACATCTGTTTAGCCTGACTCAACAATAAATGTAGAATCTGTAAGAAAAAAAATACCGCTTTCTGTACAGTTGCGGGTATAATTGATGCGCAGCAGATACACTTAAAAGTATTCAAAGTTGAAAGCGTTTATGTCTTTACTGCAGAAAAATGAGGCTGCAGACACAGGGTGTGAAGGGTATCATGTAGCTGCGGTTTAAAATCAATTTGTCACCCGAACATAAACGAGGCGGGTAGCCAGCGGAATTTCAGAAATGCGAGTTCACTGACGGTATTCCAAAAAGAGTAAATTCCTTATAACGCTCGGGAGAATTACGTGAGATGCTTGTGAATTTCGGAGTGCGTTGCACATAATCATTTTTCCTAAATATGTACGTCGAGAAGATATATTTAAACATTACATTATTAAATGTATCAATATTATCATGCTGTGAATCGCGGTTACAACGACATTAACAGGTTACAAAAAATAACGGGTTTTCATAAACATTATCAAACCGCCGGGTAAATGATTTAAATTAGCCGGATAATCGGTTTAAATTAAGCGATTATAATTATAGTCTTCTGCATGAAAAATGACCTATTTTAAATAAGGCTTTCTTATTACAAAAAGGCAGCTAATTTTAGGTTTTCAAATAACACTGAACAGAACTTCTTTCAATACAATAACAGCTTTAAAAATCGACAGATTTCTCAGTGCTTACAGGCTGGTCAATCTTTAATTGGTTATTATAGGGTAACTTATTACGATTAATACTGTGATATTGTATCCGGTTAACCATAAACATTGACAGCACTACTAGGTAATAATGTAGTAGATAAGTTTGGTTGATGTTGAAAACAGTAGCAAAGTGTGTTAGGTAAATGGTGAAACGAAAATAGATTGCGGTCCGATTAGAAGCAAAAATAAGCGAATTTAAAAATCATTCCACACAAACCCAAAGCCACATAAAGTTTAAGCGGTAAACCATTAAGTAATACAAATATCGGAAAGTGTTAAAGGCACCAAAACAATATTTTTAAGAATACCAGACATACAACGAGTAGGCACAGAAAACAGACCTACATAAAAATTGCCACATAATTAAAATTAAGAACGATATCGGCAGGTAATGAAAATGATCTAAGAATAATAGAAGCAATACAGAAAATTAAAAACGGGAAGCCAGTAGGATATAACAGGTTCTCAGCAGAAGCGGTTAAGAGTACAGGGAAAGACAGTGGCGTGCCCAGAAATTATTTCTGGGGGGGGGGAATACTGCTTTATCAATAWGCAGTATACAGGGTGATCAGTTAAGGCTAGCCAGCGGCTGTGTCTTGGAAATTAATCGTGCTAGAATAAATCTTTTTAAATAAGCATGGCCACACAGATTTCACTTAAAATATTAACGTACGTATTTAATATGGATACCAAACGATTGTTCGTTTTTCCAAAAAGTTGTAATACAGTATTGGTGTAAAAACTCATTATAATAATCTATGTTCACTTCTTGACAAATTTTGTTTGAACATTTTTTCCCAGTTGTCAGCAGAAGGGATAGAAGTTTCAAATCCTCAAATATCATAAGTATTGTTTAAGCGAATTCAACGAATACAGGCTAGTTCTAAAGTGAATTTTATGTTTTTCAATATAATCAAAAATAACCTATCATTCATTGCAACTCGAGGCATTTTTTAAGAAAATTTTATATTTGATCAAATATCTTAAAAAAAATCGAATGCAACCCTATACACTTTTTGTTAGCTGTTATAGCAGGTCATTAATCAAGCAAGAAAAATTTGAAAACCGCAGCTCGATATGTTTTATAGTTTCTTGGTTATAGTAAAAAAAACTGCGAACCCGTCTTTTGATTCGGCTATTTTTTCCTTGAAGTGAAATTAGGTTGTATCAAAAAAGTCACACGTTTACTCACAAATTACGAGTTTTCTCTGGTGTGTCCAATAAAAAAAATATAATTCCTAATTCTTACTGAAACCAGCTGATGGTTAGGTACTGAATGGGTCTCGTAGGTACTCATTTCCAAGTATCTCGATAGCCCATGACCGTTTCGTTATCGAATAACAGTTTTCATACTTATTACACATTGTGTCTATTAATATCACATTTGCTTGCCGTACCTTCCTAGATAGATCACATGGAGTTAATAACTCGTCATTTTTGGAGTGTCACTCAAATAAATTAGTAATACCTATACAATACAAGACGCACTGTATCTTGGTCAGCAAATAACTTATAATATACTATATTATCTATCAAACGATAGAAAACAGTCAATAAACTAACAGTACAAAACAACATAACAATGTTATATTTACTATAATAGAAAAATTACAATGATCCTTAAAATGTCCCCCGTTGCTGGCAAGTCACGGACAACCTAATTTTTTTTCAAGAAAAAAAGGACGAGTTCGCAGTTTTTTTTACTTTAACCAAGAAATGAAGAAAAATATCGACGTCCGGTTTTCAAATACATCTTGATTAAGGATTTAACAAAATAGTCTATAGGGTTGCGTTTAACTTTTTAAAGATGTTTAATCAAATATATATCTTTAAAATAACGCCTTCATTGTCAAATAGTCGCAATAAATTATAAATGATTTGATTACATTGAAAACCATAAAATTCACTTTAAAACTAGCCATCCATACTTGAGTTACGCCATTTTAAAGACTTGAAACTTCTATCCCTTTTGTTGTGGTTGCATGGTAACTAGAAAAAAACGTCCAAACAAACATTATTAAGAAGTAAACGTAGATTATAAAGAATTTATTTTAGACAAACATTGTATTGCAACTTTTTGTAGAAAGAAACGATCCCTTGATATGCCATATTAAATGCGCCACCTAGCGACAATGTTACGTCCTTCATAATATTTTACTGCAAGATTCAAGCACGATTAATTTCCCATATCAATCTAAACAGCCGTGGTTAAGGCGTAAACAACGCAATTACGTAAGAAATGCATTATTTTTGGTAGTTTTGGTTGTGTGACTTAAAGTAAAGCCATATATTCAGTGCAGCCATAAATATTCAACTGATATTCAGTCTAGCTCATGTTCACATACCTTCTCCTAATTTTCCATCATGCCACCTTCCAAGTCTAAGTTGATTAGATCGTAAGCAGATTAATTTCAGAACACTGCACACGACTTATTAATTAAACTATAAGTACGTCATGTTAACATATAAAGTGCGTTAAACTTCAGTGCGATCAACGGGTAAAACTAGTTTACGTGCTGTGTGATAATGCTTTAACACATTTTCACGAGCGTTTTCGTTTTCATTTCGCAACAATAGAGAATGAAAATTTTTAATAATACAAGACGTTACCACTGACTTTCACATTTTTATATAAAAACAGCAAACAACTGTTTAGTTTGGCAGTTAAATATGAAATGTATCTACTTACAAGTTTTGGAGCTCACGAAGATCATACCAGGGTATTGCACAAATATCCCCAATATCAAAGATTATTAAAAAAAACACTATTTTAGGTATAAAGGTTTAGTTTTTTTATTATAAAATAATAATAAAGAACATCCTGCAGATAACGACCATCTTTGACAATTCACTGTCGTAGGCGCATTTTGACATTCTGTATCATTCTCTCAAGAATAGCTTATGGTACATTGGCTATTTCTTAACTGATTGTCCCTTTAGGGTTGGTATGGTTGAAAGACGTTGTTTGAAAACTTAGTTCTTTAGATATTCCCCCAAGCAATGTGCGTGGGAGTTTGAATCCAGAGATCGCACTGGGCTGTCAATAAAATATGTGTTGCCCCGCAACCACGAACCAATTTTGCGTAAGGTACGTTTTTACGGCGAAAGCACTCAGCTCGTTAGTTACGTTACTTTTGTCACTTCCAGATCTACTGCGTCTGTCGAGCATAACCTCGCCCTTCTGTGACTTCCCAGCCCTTCGCAAGGACTTAAAATAAAAAGGTCTGACTTGCAGCACCCTGTATTACTTACTGAATGTATATTATTTTAACTAAATTGATTGTTTTAGAAAAAAAAAACAGTGTAGTAACTTATTACAGAAAATTCAACATATATCTTGAAAATGTTTCATTTTTTAAAGGGGGTATATGTAGAGTACTATAACGATTTTGCTCATTTTTCTTCCTGGCAGGCATGTTGAAGGAACGCTCAAAATTCAAAGCCAATTTGCGTATTAGCCCGAGTGTCCCATCAAGCTTATAGCGTAGTCGTTTGCTTGTACACTGAGAGATCTGGGTTGAAATCCAGCCCGTATGTATCCTTTCCTAACTTTATTCTACAATAATGGGTCCATTTCGAAACCTAGAAATTACCAACCGCCCCAATATACAACAATAAAGTGTTTTCCATTACAGTTGGGTTAAAAAATATTGTTTTGCACGGGGTTAGCAAATGAATCTCCCGCTCTTAAAAAAAGCGCCTTAATCCACTATTGACAATTAAATAAATGCATGCTAAGTACGAAATTTTTTTAAAGATATTTCAATAGTATTTCACCTACGCGCTATAGAGGAGGTATAGGTTGCTAGGAAAAGAGCACAGTCAATAGCTATTTCTGATAAAATTCAAACGCATAAACCTTGTTAGATCAGCTCTTCTATATCTATTATAGAGTCCTATATTAACCCTAAAGCGGTTTTCAGAAATAGTTCTCTGATATGAGCGATGCTTGTGTCAATTTGTTGACTGTAGGTAAAGCCAAGATGACGCAGTACCTTTATTGTTCAATAATAAATACTTAATCCAGCTTCCTTTTTTTAATACTTCAGCAGCCTTACTTCGTCCATAACCATTTAATAAGTACCGCCGTATTTCGATAATGCGTGAGAACCAGAGCAAATAAATTTATTGAAGGAAAACGTAAAATTTTTATGTTGAAATTATTGTTCCTGATTTTACACCATAAATAACCTTAAGCAGTGAAGGCTGAAGCTGAAACAGTCCTGCTACGACGGGATACAATATGAATGCACTAATTTAAAAGGCGACAAAGAAAGTAAGAAAACGCATTTTGATTATTTTTTTAGAGAACTATTAACTGACTAGTTCAGCTTAGCTCACTATTAAATTTTAAACTACAATTACGTGGTACTTTGGGTTCTTTCTAGTACGGTAGTGAAATAAGGAAGCAAAGCAAATTTTAGGTCCAGCAACGAAACCTTATTTTCCCTTTTTAAATGCACATAAAGAAGTCGAGATAAAGCTAACGATTTGGCAGTAAGGAGTTTTTCCCCGTGTCGTTTGAAATATAATCTTCTACAAATTACACATTATTTATATGCTTTTAGTGCATTTCGATGCTGACAATAACCTAAAAATTTTAAAATAATATATAATAGAAACTTAACTCTCATGTGCAGACAAGCATCTACATAAAATATATGTGTATAAATAATAAATTCTAATACTCCTCCGGTATCGTATATTTGTCCAATACCAAGCACTCTTTCTCGTGGCTTCCCACACACATACATAAAAATCGCTTACTATTGTACGGTCCATAGTGTGTCATGAAATATTCATAAACCGATACTATCTAATTGCCGAAACGTGTTTATCACAATGTGGAGCCAAGGGTCAATTAATGGCACCTAAATCATAATATTCTGTTCCTGATTTAACCGCCGCTGCTGGTATACGTCTCCCTTATAGACAAAAAAAACTTTTGTATAGAAGTAAATATTTGGACGTGACCCCGCAGATATTAAGAATATTACATCATGTCGTGGAACGTTCTCTTTCCTGTTCTGTAAAGACTCAAATGCTAATCATTACGACTAAATATTTTATTTTGCTACCGAGGACACCTATACGCAATGAATGCCAGCAAATTCCGTTATTTTAGAAACGGGAGCGCATCTGCGCGTTCGGCACGGCAGTCATGTTATTAAACAACGCACCAAATTCATATCATTCATTCAGTATAACCATCCTATTAAGCAAGTATAATTTACTTTGCTGTACTAATAATACGGCATTTTAGTGTAACGTCACTGTATAGACTACCAACTTATTACAGAAAGACTTTAGACCTAGGTATCAAAAAGTGCCAGTGCTGATTCGTATTTATCTTATTTACTAACCTTTTGGACTAAGCTCGATTCAAACAACTCAAATGCACGTTGGCTCTCGTATGCATTTAAATGTGATCGGTTTCAAAACAATCTTAGATAATTTAAAAGAATATAATGGTTATTTCTTGTAAAATACTTATATATTATATGAATCTGGGTCTACTCTACAGATAACTTGAATTTTGTATTCATACTTTCACCAAAAATCTCGTCTCAAGAAATGACGATAATTACTTCTCTTTGCCATTCTACAAATTAAAGAAAGAAAACTAAAAAATTAAATTACACACCTATAGTATATTCTTTTGATTAGACAACGACAACCGATAACACCGCGACTACGTGGTAGACAGACTGGTAGAGCCTTTGCCATAGTATATATTGTGTTGCCATCCCGGAAAAAATTGTCCAACCGACAACATCACGTGTTTTTGTGACCAACAGAATAAAGCTATAGTTACAAAAAACAGTTTTTCTTAATAAAGCTAATATTAAACGGATTTTTTTTTATTTTCCAATGTTAGTAGCAGTAAATAATCCTGAGAAAACATTAATCAAACCTTATGTTCGTTCCGAGACAATTACTTTCACGATGAATTCGGTTCTGAAGATGCTCACCACAGCAGCGGGTGAAACGTCAACGAAGGGAAAATCGCCATGACCACAGTCAGCTAACCCGGAATCATCTCCCAGTCTTATTTGTGTGTGAAGACCACTATCTTATCACTAAATACCTTCCTTTGCCCTAACTACTACGAATTAAGACAAACATTGAAACGTGTCGTACCACAACCAGCTATACGTAATTCTAGGTACTTAAGCAAACCAATTAATCTAAACCTTAATATTATGCATAATATTTTTGCATTAAACGTGAAAGCTATTAAGAAGCGTAAAATGGTAGCATTTATATGGCTATCGTGGACACTAGGGACGATTTAAGGATATATTATTAKCTGGAATGCAAGTTTAATGTTAGCAGGTTCGTACGTATGATCTTATGACTTTGTATGCAGTAACTTGCAATTAGCTATGCACCAGTTAATCTACTTAAAGTGCATAATGTGTTGCCACACAGAGCAATATATGCGGCGGAACTGCATTAGCGCATCTGTTTAATTAACCTATTGAAGTTAGATGAACGGGTTAGAAGCAATTTTTATATTACAAGTCATTTAAGCTAATATCCTTAGCCTAGCGTACTCCATAAAATATTCTTGGGATAATGATATCTATTATCATTATATTGCACGTATTATAATTTTACTTCGTGTAAAGCTACATGTTCAGACTGAAGCTTTTTCTTGAAAATATAGCGGAGAGGAAGCGCTAGCCATTTCCTTCGGGTATGAAAATGTAACATGCTGCCTTTATTTTCAATTTTTGTTTATTTCCATTCTTTTGGAAACGAACACACACGGGTGTTGGTTTTTAGTTTTAGGTCCCACTCATGCAATTTTTAAACAACATCTCTGCTAGCGTGTTTAATAATTAACATGAACTGCTATTGACAAGGCCCGCAGGCTAGGTTTTAGCATAGAACATGCTTGTATAATCGTTTATGTAGTGTTGTACATTGTACATATTTAATTCTAGTAATTCTAGTTTATCTCAAATACAGCATATACAGCATCAGCGCATAGCAAACTTTTTGTGTTTTTGTGTTTGAAATTCGTCATGTGATATGTCCCTTGTCATTGTTGTTGCAAGTTAGGAAACAATGCAGTATGCTATAAAATAGCACATACTAGCCAAAAATGAGAAAGGCTTAAAATATAATCTAAATGACAATGAAATTTAAACCAAGGCAGTGGTCGTATCGCAAAATAAATATATCTCGACTTAGATAAAAATTAGCGGTACAAAAATTGAACAATTTGACAATGCCCCTAACTCACACTATATTTTACTTTTTGATATTTGGAAGTGAAACTTTACATTGCAAAATGTAGTTCAAGGTGTAGAAGTTAAGTATCTCACAGCAATAAAAAACCTAACATCGAGTAACAAATGAAATAATATTGGAACTTAAAACTGTCAGCTGGAATGGTGTGAGCACATAGAAATATGACGGTGGTGAAAAATGTATGGCAAGCAAACAAAAGGCCCGTTGTGACAAAAGGCTGGATTATAGAGTATAGACAAAAGACAAAAACTAATGAAAACTATACATATGGGTGTTTCCAGCGCAACCCGCCGGTCACAGATCTGTATCGGTATCAGTGCATTTTAAGTACCTTGGTGCCTGTTTATCACATGAACCATAGTGTATATCCGTCAAAGTCTCAATTCCGATTTGACATACACCATCTCGCCCAGCATGAAAATTACTTTTAATGTCATTCATTAAGAAAAATCGAAAGCAGGGAAAAAGGAACTTCTATGTATCAGGAAGTGAAGGAAGCCTAAAAGTTGGTACTCCGGCAATAGAATTCCGCAGAAGTGAAGTCGGCACTCTAATACTCGTAGGTAACAAAAAAAAACAAATAGAAGAAATATTTTTGCAAGTATTTAATGCAAGACTAAATGCACACGGAACATGACAGAGAACGAAGTAGAAAAGGAAGACTGGGAAGGGCAGAAACCGTCTACAGTTGCGAAAAATATCAACCTAAGATACAGCAAAATCGCTGTAGAAAATGAGACGAACAAGTAATGCAGGATCAAGTATACACGAAAGGATAGACAAACTAATCAAATATATTTAAGAATACAATTCAACAACCTAAAACAAGGGTAAAAGAACAGTTTGGGACAACTGCAGGGGTATTGCCCTGCTTGATATTATACAGTAATATGTTATATGTACTAATGTGGTTTAAAAAAATGGCGCTCAATAGTAGACACACAGCAAAATGGGATATAATCGACTGTTATGAAAATAGGATTGATGCACGCCCCCTATTCATACACTTTAAGCAAGCATGCGACACGATAGTCAGATTCAATGTGTTGAAGGCAGTGGTAGACGACGGTATACGAGGAAATTGATAAGCCTGGTTAAGATGACGTTCACGAAGCACTAGACATAAGAATACAATGAAGTCAAACAGATTCACAGTAAAAAATGAACTCAGAAGAAGGAAACCCTCTGTCACCAGTGTTGTTTAATATAGTTTTGGAGGCGGTACCGCAAGCTAGTAATATAAAAAGGAATGCCACAATCTACATTAAACGACACAAGTGGTTACTTTAAGCTGATGACATCACAATAACAGCCAAAGACAATAAAAGACTTGAAAATAGTATTTAAGAAGTTAACATGGGTTGCAAGATGAACAAGCCGGAGTGTCAATATACAAAACATTGATTATATGAGTGTTGGTGGAAAGAACCAGGATAAAGACTAGAGGAAATAAATGTAAATTGCTTTGGATGACGGCAAAAAAACTGAAATCAAAAAGGCGCAGATGTTTATGTTTCTAGCAGCAACAATGACCGAAAATTGCACGGGAAGAAATCGAGACAAAAGTTGCAATAGGAAATAAATACATGGCAGGTTTGAGACAAATTGTACAAAGGGCTACTAAACTGCAAATAAATTGCCTGTAATCAGCTCAACTATTACATATATATGCGAAACTTGAAAGCCAAATACCAATTAAAAATTCAAGTTTTAAGTATGGAAAAGAAATACTTGAAAAAATAACTGGAGGAAGAAAGGAAAACGGAATATGGGATGGAAGGGATGATGAACACGTGGGTGTACCTCTACTAACGAGTCGGTTGGAATATGTGAAAAAGGGTTAAGGGCATGGAAGGTACAGAAAAAAAGGAGGAAGACTCAGAAGGGGTTTGCTGGATGCTCTCAGGAAAACTATGGTGTTTTTACACCTTTGAATATTAAACTAACAAGAAGGAGCGTATGATTCGATTCGTGGCACCGGAATGGAACTTGCATATGGCCGACTACTGTTACCGGTTTGGCAGTGGCTAGTATGTTTGAGACAACGAGTTATTGTATAAAATATATTTTTCGTACCTAAAATTAATGAAGAATTGGCGCAGTCAATCAGAGTACAGCTGTGAAAAAAGAAGTTAGTTATTTGGATGGGTACATTATATGGTGTTTTAACGAAAAAAGCTAGGTTCGTGTCAAGTTATTGCGCGAGTCAATCAATTTGACTACGCCCTATGCAAACCATGCAATTTGTTGCTTCATAACCTTAAAGCCGGCCTCGGTGGCCCAGAGACTGTGGGATCAAGTCCCGCCTAGGGCATGGGTGTTGGTGTATGTTCCTTTATGTATGTGTATTATATAATTTATCAATAAAGAACGATAATGAGCGGGCTTGTTGCCAAAATTAAAAAGAAATAACCTTAAAAAAGTGTTTGACAAATTTAGTATTAAAAATGTTACATATGAAATATTACTCCTGAATGGTGTCAAGGAACAACCACAAAACGCGCAACTATTTTGTGTTGTACCCTTTGAATATGAAATAACCGTCTAAGCTGATGTTAAGAGCAGCTATGGAACTTCAACAAGGCTGTTTCCGTCTCCGTTTATATGTGCATGAAGATGCACAACGCTCCTTCCCGTCACTTATGTTCGAAGATAAAAACCTTTTGAAACATGAATTTGTAAGAAACTAGGTATTAAATACCCCTTCCCCATAGCATTTTTCTTAAAATATCTAACAAATGAATCAGGTAATAACTAGAAATTTTACGAATAGATAAAATAATCTTTCAAATTTCACTTGCTAAATAGCTATCTACAAAATGTAACATATTAATTTGTCATCCCCATTTAAATGCGGGTATTTAGACGGTGTCAACATATTGTTTCCATGCATTAACAGTACTTACGTCACACAGTAGTTCGTGCGATTAGCCTCTGTTATTGCGAACTATAATTCACTACAACAGGAGAACCTAATAGGGTTGCGTAACACTTAATAGTGCTTGTTAACTTTCCTACTTGTTGCTATGATTGCAATCGATTAATTTCGCACCGCTTACGGCTGAGGTTAAACATGTGACACCCAATTTGGAGGCCATTAGAGTGACATCTCCGAGTCTCGCAGTTGATTTACTGTCGCCACCGGCTTATAAAAAATAATTTTCGGGTCATAAACTTTTACGACGCTTGGGGTTGCATTTTTTCCGGGCGAAGGCGTGCTGTAGGTAGGGCTTCCCGTCGCCTATTTGTATTTGCCAAATAAATATCCCGGGAGCGGCATCGCCCCCACCGGTCTAAGGTTATAGATCTGACAACGTCTAACCTGGAATCCATCAGCTGCTTGCCGGGGGATTACAAGGCTTTAAGTTTTCTGAAAAGTATCGCGGATTTTATTTCGTGAGAGCTTTTACAGCTTCCCTTGATTAATCACATTGGCCGATCTTCATTAATTATCTGGTAGTAAAAGAAGTCTTCATTGTCTTGTTTATAAATGGAGATCATTGGGTAATCAAGGTTTGGAGAGTAAGAGAAATGTTTTCGCTAGTGATTACCTCTTATAAACGTAGTATTTATATTCTTACGTTAATCGAGAAATTAATATTTTGAGATAAATCCGAGGATAAATCAAATTATTTCACATTTCTTCATTTTGTTCTTTATTTATTATATAATCTTGCGGTAAATTGACCACAGCGATTTCATTTAATATATTATGAAGTACATCACTTTCCACTAGGAGGAACATTTAGGGCGGGTATCACAAACGCGGATTAATTTGGTCGAGGTGTTAACCTCGGATTTTATTTTAGGAGATGGTATGTTATRGTCATCATTTAATTACTAATAGATCGCAGTATTTCACATAGTTAATTATATTTTAATAAAACCACTTGCAAGTATAAAAATTAGGTGTGAATCAGGCTTTTATGAATCTAGTTACTTTGGCTGCTTTGAGGATACGTACGGTCAGTCAAATGTCAGATTTGACAAATGTACTGCAGATTATCGTCTTAACTATTAACTATTATACAAGGTTACAAGGTAAGTTCTAAAAGGATGACGATAGGCAGAACCAACTACAATGCCATAGTGAGCAGACACTTTTAATTCACTTTAGCTAAATACATATGCCCTCTTAATACTAATAGTCAATAATGGCGTATGTCAAAATAATACATTCAAAATTTTAACAAATGTAACAAAGCAATTAGATCGCAAAAGCTTACCAACGCCAACATTGCGATTTAAACACTGGTTTTATAGATGGTATTGACTAGGAAACTTTCAGGCCAGCGGTCACCATGGTGACATTTAAACTATCCGCCATATTGGGTGCCAAAAAAGTATTTTTCTCTCTATCTCATTTGAATTGCGGTAGTTTGTCTATCTAGGGACTTTAGACATGTCAAACGATCGTTCTTTTCTTCAAAAAGTTGCAATACAATGTTGGTCTAAAATAGACTCATTATAATGTATGTTCACTTTTTAGCAAATTTTATTTGAAAAAAATTTCTAGTTGCTAAGACAACAGAACGGACATAAGTTTCAAGTCTTTCAAATGGCATAATTCAAGCATGATTTAGGCTAATTCGACCAATGATGGCTAGCTTTAAAGTGAATATAATATAATCATAAAAAATATAATTTATTGCAACTGTTTGACAACGGTAGGCGCGCGTTATTTAAGAAAACTTTACATTTAATCAAATATCTGAAGAAAAAAACAAATGCAACCTTATTGACTTTTTTATTAGTTGTTATAATTTCTTAATCAAGCCAGACGAATTTGAAAACCGGATATCTTTTTTATTCGTTTCTTGGTTATAGTAAAAAAACTGCGAACCCGTCCTTGGGTTCGGGTATTTTCTTTCCTTGAAATAAAATTGGGTTATATTAAAAAAATTAGATTAGGTTAGATCGGTGTCTTGCCAGCAACGGCGGAGATTTTCAGGATCATTGATATTTTTTTTTATTAAACGAACATGACTATTAAAATAAGATATTATCTTATATTTATGGACGCTGAAAGCATTCACCCTCGTATGACTATTAAAGCCTTAATAATAACGGCTGCCTGTTTTGGTTGGCAAGCTGGATCTGTTTCGCTGTTTTTTCAGCTCGAGCGACGAGGATACCAGCTTGTCAACCAACATAGACACAGACGGGCCTCTAAGTACTCAACCGTACGTACGCTATATACCTACTGGAAATAGAGCACAAATGTGCATAGTGCCATCTATTTGATCTACTTATAAGCTGGAGGCATGGACAAAAAGCCATGTCACTCCAAGCTGTAGGGATCTGGGTGGCTACCAAGCTGAAAAAATACGCAGATCCCTACAGCTCGGAGAGAGAGAGAGAGAGAGAGAGAGAGAGAGAGAGAGAGAGAGAGAGAGAGAGAGAGAGAGAGAGAGAGAGAGTAATACAGGCACCACACATAGGATAAACAGGCATCATGTATACCTACTATTCGCGTTGCATGTTTTAGCTATAGGGATAGTGATCAATCAGAGAAACTTTATACCACGCAATAATTTTCGCAATTTTGAAAAAAAAAGACGACATCAAAAACCAGTGGATCGAAGGGGCTAAAAACTAATCGATTTCTGGCTTAATAAAAACAAACTTGTATACCAAAAATTTTTCAAACGGCACACGTTTTACACGGTGTTTTTCACTTCTATGTCAGTCAATACATGTATTATTGAAGTAATGGTATTGTATGAGGTGATCACGCGATAAAAGTGATCTATTCGCAGTTAATAGTACATGCAGTAAGAATAACTATTAAGTGGAGACAAAGTAGTAAGTTCAATAACAGTTAAGTCCATATAGCAACGTATATGGCATGTATTGGTTTTTTGATTTATTATAACAATTTTTTATAACTTATCGTATTTGAAAACATGATATCACACCTAGCACGTTCTGCGTTGGCTCAACTCCTTAAGATTTATGCTCGACCAGAAATACAAAGAACTATTTCCTCCAGGAAAACAGAGAGGCATTTTTTTCAGTAAGTAATGCATTGAGCAGAAGCTTATCGAGTTTCCACGGGAATTAGGCTTTAGGCAAGGGTAAAAATGCGCCATTAACGTTGACGCTCTTTGTTATTCAAAGGGAAAAATGTAGACAGATGTGAAAAGGACGGTATGTCATATTCGAAATCCAGGTCAGTCATCTCCTACAAAGCCAACCTAGGGGGAAAACATCAAAGGATTTTTCACGCTGGAATTTCGTTATGGTGTTTAAGACCCGTACGCGCATACGCGTATTATTTATTGTAGATAGTAAACAAGCTCGTATTTTTGACACATTTAAGCGTATTTATTATATGGTGAAGATTGATAGCCACCAAAACTTTCCTATCTGCTATTATTTTTCTAGCGACCGTTTGAAATGAAATTGGGTGGTAAATTTTATATTATCGCAAGGAGCGAAAACACTCGAATAGTTTGATAAGGACATAAAAATAAATTCAAAATTTGCCGATAAAATGTAGGTTGAAAATAAAATATTTAGAATCGTTGTTTATAATTACCTAGGTTTCATTACCACATTTTTTCTCTGGTTTCCCTGGTAACGTCCCTACAAAGCAAAATAGTTGGAAACTAACCGGTTAAAGTTGATTTTAGTTTAGAGAAACCGACCCTCTATATATCTTCTAAACCTCTCAACCATATTTAACGAAGTAGGACTCATTTTAGAGGGAGCTTCCAGGAGATTAATATTAATGGTAAATTGTTCAAAAATTGGTTTCTCTAAATAGATGTAGAGGACGTCATTTAAAAAATTTGATTAAGGCGTTTAGAACATATATAGCCTTTAGAAATTTCCAGGCTATTTTGCTTTGTAGCGTCGTTATCATGACAGCCAGATAAAAATGTTATAATAAAACTTTTAGGTAATTAAACAGATATTTAAAATTTTTTGATTAATTTGTGTTTGTTGGTAACGTTATGTCAAATACGTCCATTAGCGGGAAACTTAGGAATTTCCAAATATTTTAGGGAATTTATCTGGTTCGTCTTTATCTAAAAAAATGTTCAAGGCAGTTGCATGAAAAGTTTTCCAGAGACAGCCGTTTGGTACTTTTAGAGAATCAGCCTGCGTCTAAAGAAATTAGTTTAATTAATTTTATAAATCGTTATATGTGTATTATGTCTGGAATTCTCAAGGCTGTATTTAAAAGATATATGGTGTCAAAAAATCAATATCTAATGTATGTCGATAATAAACTTATTGGGTCAGTAGTTGAACAGAACGCTTTTAATTTGATGCAACGAAACTTTGGAGATTTTGCTACCTAGTGTAGTTTATAAACGACAAATTAACAAAGAAAAGTGGATTTTTATTAATCTCGAACGAAATTAATTCATGCACTTTTGAACTTATGAAGCATRTAACAAACATATAATACATTTCAATTTTCTAAAACACGAGCGCGAATTTCGGTGTTTTATGGACTAGTGGACACTAGCCCAGAAATAAATTAGTACTTTAGTATTGTACTTTTCATTTTTAGATATTTAGAATATTCCTGTAACTTTTGCTGTCTTATTTGAATATAATGACTAAAACAAGTTAATAATAACGTTTGTGTCCAGCGCTAGGCCAAAATTTTCGTTCCACCGTATTGCTGAAAGTTTGCCAATGAAATGTTGGAACAATCCTTAGACGTATCATGTAGCACAATATTAGGACTGGGGATCTCGATAAAGCAAACAAAATACTCCACAAAAGCTTCTTACTTTTTTTTATATTATGCTAATGTAGCTAGCATATAAAATCTTGCCTCTGTTCTACAAAGCTCTCGTTTCTAAAATAAATGTTCTTTACAATTTACTCTAACTGATGCAATTCTGCACAGTCTAGTAGGAACAGCACAAAGTTGAGCCACGGYGCCCCTATTTTAACTTTATTTTTAATGATAAACGAGACCMCTGAGTGACCCTTCAAAACAAAACTCCAGTGAAATGTAAAATACACACATTCTTGTTGAGTACATATTTGTTTTGTGATATTTTACGAACTGGTACGAAATGAAATAAACAGCCTGGACAGAAATACCGAACAAATTTGCTATTTCAGTAGGCGTTCTTTTGCCGCTTTCTTTTTATACGTAATTTATTTCTTTCAGAGTAACGGATTTTATTGTAAACGGTAGATAGATACCATGTATAATTAGTTCAGGTAAAAGAAAATGGTAAGCGGCTTTGAAGTTCTTCTTAAAAATATGTATTTATAGTAACACAGTTTTTAAATTATTTATGAAATTATTATCTTTTTGTTTCCGAAACTTTAAACGGATAAAAAAATAACTGCTTGTTCATACATATGTGCAGCAGTCATTCACACGCTTACTTAATATAATTCATATTGCCGAAAACCCATTTAGCTGTTACGTGAGAAACAGTAAACGTACCCGAGAGACTAGAAACGATGTACATAAACCGACTGGCTAAAGAAGTTGTTAATAACGCAGAACTTTTAAAACGTGTTGATTAAATGAGCTGGTAGGGTAATGCAGTGCTCTGTATTCATAAACCAGGGTCTATAAGGTATACGACTCCCTATAGATACCAGCTCATCAATATTTCAGCAGTTTCAGCACGCGTGTACTGTCTTGTGGCTTAAAAAGAAACATGATTTGACGTTTTGTAAAGGWAGATGATATTCACAAGCACGCGGTTAAGGAGGATATGCGTATGTTATGACTATTTCATATTTAGTAGATACAAATATTCCAGTGATCTATATCAGTTACTGGAAAGTATACATAGTTCACATGTAACAGCCTGGGAGGAAGGCGGTAAATAACATTACAAAAACGATGATTTGCTGCACATAACATAACTACGACTCGTTCGTTTACATTCCATCTACAATATAAAAAGAATCTAATGCAATATTACGAATAAACAAAATCGCAGAAGATGTAGTTACTTTAATTGACATCTAGGAGAACGTGGCCTCATGATTGCTTAAAAACGCTAAAACGCATTAATATTATGGATGTATTATGTACGAGTATAATTATCTGATGAAGCATCTTAGATTATTTTGAACAACGTTAAAATATTCACAAGTGTAAGAGTAACATTAATGAGAAGCAGGTACAAACAAGTGTTAGCTAGCTTTCCTTTTATAGAAAAACTGGACAGATGGTAAATGCTTTTATTTAAAAGAAAAATATGTAGAGAAACATTATTTCCTGATTCTTCTGCGGAAGTCTGAAGTCGTTTTATGTCATCATTATGTTAGCCTTTACTAGTGTGACCGAATAGTGTCGTCCTGAATGTGCTGATGAATTGAGCAAAAAAGCATTCTGCACCTACGGAGGGGTATTATAGCTTAATCATCGAACCTTTGAACTTATGTTTCTATCGCGCGTTTTGTTTTGTAGCAGGTATTTACATATAGTGGCCAAAATAGCGTTTTCCAAAAATTGAGCAAAACCCCCTTTCTAACAATAGTCATAATGAAGCATATTGTTTACAAAACAAAGATGTTCTGCCTCTAAAATAATAGTGTAGCGGGTGCAACTTTGTACTTACCGAATACCCACTGAATTTGTTTTTAGCACTGCAGTAAGAACATCTTCTACTAATCCGCTGACGCGTAATTCAGACAATACTGTATAGTCAGAATATGTGATTTCGCTTGTAACAAATAATAGGTTAATATAAGTTCTGCCGATTATTCGAGTGAGTAATGAGTGTTAGATAGGGGTAATATTTAATAATATCGCGTTGTGCTCAACATAATGGTGAAAGACGTGTTTTTCTGCCGTGAAAACTATTTTACACAAAAAAAAATAGGCCATCATTTAAAGCGTCAATGCGCGGTAAATTATTTGGCGTGGCTTTTGTAAATCTTGTCGCAATCATACTCGAACGTACGTACACCGGTAACACACCTAATACAAATTACACATGAGAACAAAACATCAAAAAACTACCACTACTGCGATTAGTGGAAAACACCCAATTACGTCTCTCTGCCAGCTACGTAGCTGCAACGTAAACGGAACGTTACACAACAAATAGTGGCGGCAACGCTATAAGATGGTCCCCTATCAAGGAGGTAATGACAATTCGATTTAAAATAACAGAAACGTTCTTGATTCACTCGAAAATTTAGCACATGCTTTTGGATTTTTATTGTAAAGATCTTTATGTTCTGTATTCTTTACTTTTCGGCTACAATAATACAATAGCGCAATGTTCCTGGAGGTTTACTACTTTACAAATTCACATTTTTTTTCATCAAGCAAAAATTCTCAAACCTTTTCCGACTAGCTGCCATATCTCGATTTCTATATCTTTATCTTACTTGCATTTTTCTGATATACATCCTTATTTGTGCTACACCTTTTTTATTACTGGCTGAAGGTGTTTGTAAAATCAGTGGAGAGGGGGTGGGTTGTCTCTAAGAACCAACCAAAATTTAATTGAAGTAATTCTTCTGCAAACTCCAAAAGTATAGAAAACCTATCGAGTTACCAAACATACAGGTTTACCTTTAGCCCAAAAAAATGATATACCAGAGTTTCAATAATTATACACCCTATGTATAATATAAGTATGAAATGAGATGATATAATCATTTATGGTTACGACGTTTTTTAAACAGAATGATTCAGGTAAGTGCAAGATCATCCCATCTACCTAGTTAAATCACCCACTATTAAGGTAAGTAAGTATTATTGATCCTGTACTATTTACGTATATCTCTCTTTATTATTTCAGGCCTTATGTTTGCGCGCAGTCATTTAGACGCTAATAATCTCCAACATATAGAATCATTGTATAACAAAGGCAATACGGATGGCTTCAAAAATGTTAAATCCGTTCTCTACGACTACACGTAGGTACTTGTACTTACAAAATAAAATAGTCATGACATATAATCTACAACAATATTAATGCAAAGTAGATACCTAGCTCCTAAATATTATGTTCAATATTTTAGAACAGGTAACAAATTAATTTTAATGTAAAGTTTCAGGTAAACGCCACTCAAAAAGGTGTACTCATCCAATTGCCCATCCGTAGGTTGATTGATTGATTAAACCAGCGTACGGTCAGCATTTTTTGCCACTCCCGGATATACCGCCTGGCCGGCCGTCTACGCTAGGTTGGAGGGGTACATGCTGATTGCTAGTAGTGCGACGGCCTAGCGCATGTTAAGGGAATATAAGGACTGAATGGTTATATAGGTAACATTCATTTTCTTTGAATGCTTTCTTGGTGCTGTTGACATCATTGGTCCATTTCAGAGTCGTTTGATTGATTTCTTGTACCTTGTGATTTCTGTTCTAGCCATTATTTTTTATTTTTTCCCTGGTTTCTGAATCATACTCTCTATAGTTGTTTTTCGTGGAAAGCGCGGTCTTCCTCTTTTTCGTTGGTCTCCGCTTAGCTCTCAAGTCTTCAGTGAGGTTTGCCTCTTTCCTTTAGATGTGTCCCTCGTATTTGATGTGTTTAATGTCGGTTTGGCTCGGCTGCATTGTTCTTCTTGTTGGAGGTCGTTATAGAGTGCTGAGATTATGTCAGCATTTTCCATTGAGTAGTTCTTGAACTGTTTTTTCCAAGCTACTTCTGAGCTTCGAGGGTAGTTCCGTCTTCCAGGCTTTTATGTACCACTATTGTGTAATTGCTTGTATGCACTTAACTATATACATGGAATATCACTATAGCGACCGTAACAATGATAATAGTAACGCAAACATCAGTACATAACACTAGGATACAATGTGAATTAAACTTTTATCATTTTATGTAGTTGTTCGATTTCTGGATCGTGTTTAGGTTCCTCTTTCATGACGATGTTGACGTTTCCTTGTGTGATTTCATCTGTTTGTCCGATCGCTTGCTGGAGCTCTAGATGGGGTGATGATCTAGGGGAGTATTCTTGAATGTGTGCATTTTTTATATATTATATATTATATATTATATATTATTTACGGCCGTGGGCTTATTTCCATGGCTTCCTGGTCTCTAGACAAAACTATCGCACTATCACAGTTGTTCCTTTTACTCCTTCTTTCTGGTGTTGCCTCTAAGATTTGTTCTCTCCAACTGAAGTTTTTTTGTTTCAAGTCCTTTATGAGCGCTGGGTATTTTGTATTTTGATCGTAGATCTTGTACAGTTTCTTCCAAGTTACTGCCTAACTTCCACATGTTTTGTCTGGTGTGATTTTTCTTGCCTGGTTTATGTGTTATTGCTGGACAATGTTCCCCCATATATCTGTTTCATGAGCCAATGTGCTGCGTAGGCTGTTTCTGTACCAGAATTTTGTAACTTCTTGTATACACTTGGCTAGATACACGAAACTACTTCACTGTAAGGACGACAACAATAACAACCACAACACGAGCACAAGGATGCAACACTAAACCACATTTTTAACGAAACGTGTACGTGTGAACTGTGATTTTCTCATTCATTATGTCTGTTGTAGCGGCCATTATTTCTTCTCCGCAGAATCATTCTCTTTCTAGGTCATTTAGGAGTATCAAGATTCCTTCCGTTGTCCTGCTTCTTAATATTTTGACTGTAGTTCCTTTACAATTTTTTCCAAGCTGATTCGAATCTTTGAATGCTTTGTCTGATATAACTTATGGTTATTGCTGTTAACTCTCTTACATGTATTTGAGTGCGAGGGCATTGAAGAGACAATTTCCGTCACCTAGAATTATCTGAGCCATAATAGTGTGTGCTTTGTTTTTACTATTTCAATAATTTTAAATTGTTACTTTAGCAGTAATCATTCTATGTATTATTATAGTATTATTACTATCACATCTGAAAAAATGCCTAAATAGGCGAGATTTACATATATATGTTATATTATAAATTTGCAATAATATATTTTTGTGAAAAGGCTAATCATACATTCATTCTTTCGTTTCCGGTCAGTTTCCCTTATAGACTATTACTCTTAGACGGGACCGTTTGTAGTTTTTATTGTTTTGCTGGTTAGGGGTTTATTCTACTTGTTAATACTACGGTGTTTAAGTTTTATTGTTATTTTTATTATCATTATGATTACTACTACCACTACTACCATTATTATTATTATTATTATTATTATTATTATTATTTWTTATTATTATTACTATTATTTGGGATAATGTCCGRTGATCGCGTGTGGAACTGGTCAGAGTAGCTGTTTTTGATCTATTTTTATACGCATTGGTTTTACTGCGTTTTTGGCGTAGTGCGCCTATCTGCTAAAGAGCATTTTTACCGATTTTTACCAATTGCGAATCCGTAGGTTGCCAAAAACCTACAATGGAATCTATAAATCAATTGAATTAAAACACAAGAAAATTCATACCTGGGAAAGTAGGTGGCTTAATTTTTAATAAGGGTAGCATAAAGTGCTCATGACCCTTAAAGACCGAAGGGGATTGCAGTTACAATTGCGCGGATACGATTTTATAGAAGTTCAGTGGAAAATCTCCAAATTAATTGGATAAAATTACATCCAAATCACAGAGATTCAAAGATCTAAATAGTTTAAATCCAACCCAAAACAACTAAAAGGGATGGTATGCAACTCATATTCAGCTTACATCCTCGATATACCTCAAGAAGCGCAAGCTCTGGAAGGTACCTAAGAGTCGAGGAGGGGACTCAAAGCGTATAGGCCATCTAATGTACAACGAACAGCTGATTGATACCGACTTACAAGAAGGACTATATTAATGAAGACAAATCATAAAGTATCAGCTAATTGCCTATGTCTACGAACTGATATTAAATTTGACATGTAACCAGATTGCTGTGTTTTTAAATCAAAACAAATGTTTAAAACAATACATATTAGAGATTATCACTTCACAAATTGTTGCCAAAAGCAATAGCTGTGTCTTAAGCTAAACGAAATTAGTACTTTATTATAAACAGTTTATACTGTCTGTAATTTAAAATCTATTTTGTTTGCTAACTACTGTTTAGTTTAACAAAAGTAGTGCAAAGATTTTCGCTTAAAATAATTTCTGAAGTTAATAAGCATCTTTCAGAATAGTCTGAAATAATTATCGTTTAAGTTATACTAATGTACATCTATTAATACTAAACCGACAAACTGTAAATTAGAAGAGAAATATGATATAAGCCATCCGCAACATTGTTCCGTACGTCTAAAAACTTTTGGATGCTTCAAAGTTAAAATTTTAATTTAAAGTTCTAACACGAAACCTTCCCTTAATGAATTTGTTGTATAACTTAGTGGAAGTGCCAAACGAAAACTTACTATGTACTCATCAAGCCTCCTCCCCAGTAAAATTTTCGGAGGGTAACTTTTCACTCAAAATAATTTAAAAAGGGGGACGGCACACCGCGTTGGCTGCATCTGTATCAACACAACATTCCATTTGTAATGAGTTATATTGCTAACTTTACTATTCTACGAATGTTCTGCAAAGCATTTATAACGAACTCAGAATACGCACGGTCTAATCGAGGCATTTCCTCAACATATGGTTGGTTAGGTAAATTACGCAAATTGCCTTAATTGAACACCAGTAAACATTCAGCAGAAGTCGCATACATCTGGGGTGAATGGTAACCGCAAGGGGTATTTAGGCAAATGCGAAAACAGCAACCAAAACTAAGTTGATGTCTTAATAAGAATGCCCACTTACAGAAAGGTGACTTCTTATGACAGACTGTAAAAAGTTGCAATTACTCCCAAAGTTTCTTTTCGTCTTAAACAATTGTGTTTGCATCACCTTTCATTTCACTAAAAACAGCATAGGTTCAAAACCGTATTGCCTATCTTAACTAACAAACGCGAGATGATTCCCGAGTACTTTTTGTTAATTGACTGTGTTAGCAGCACAGTAACTGATATTGGAGTGATACTAATCTCCACATATTCAATGAAGAGCAGATTTAATACCCTCATAAGTTAAATATCTAGTCTGGTATTTTGGGAAGTGCCATAGTTGAGCCAGTGCTCATTGATGGCAATTTAAACAGAGCGCATTACGCCATGATATTGGATCTTGACAGTTCACGGGCTGGGAAGATGAATAAGAAGGGTGACGAGGGACTGAATCAGCGTCAACTAAATGACAATTACCCAAATCAGTGGACTGGACTGGCATGGGATGTCCACTTGAATAAACCAACTAGATCGCCAGATATATCGCCGAATGATGTCTTTTGTCGAGATCATCTGACGACGAGAATTTACAAAGAACTAATTGATTTTCCACAAATGTCGGAATAGTCCAAGCAAAGAAGTTTGAATAGTTGTTATGAAATTTCATTGAAATCAATTTTTCTACGAAATTTGTTTAATGCCTTAAAAATTAAGGGTGCTGCTTCAAGTTATCGGTGGTATCTTTATTAACGTTGCATCCATGTTTCACACGTGGGGTTGCTGAAACAGAAGGGGTGGGTGGAATATTTTTCAAAAATACGTTATTCCAATTCCCCCTCGGTTACACTGGAACTTTATTCTGAGATTATTCGGTTATTCAGTTCGGTTTAAAGTAGTCCTGTCAGAATTTGCAATCCTTGTATTCGATAAGAATAAACGAATATTCGTATTCGTTTTATTAAAAAAGAAATAAATGAATATCTGCATTTGATTTATTCGAAAACGGATAAACGAATATTCGAACTAAAGCAATTGCTGTGCAAACTTCAAACTCCAAACTGCATATATCTATTCCTTTTTTCGATATCAAAACTGTTCAAAGACTGATATTAAAAAACACATATAAGGTTCGAAAACGAAAACGAATGTATTAGATGAACACCACTGATAAATACTGTCCAGGTTATGCTGCAAAATCAAGAAATCTTCCACCGCATCAATGGGTGAAAATGGATTCAGGCCAATAGTAGCTTTTCACAAACGATTTTCTAAAAATTGTAAAGTGAGGAAATTAGTCTATAATTACAATCCACGTCGCCTTTTTTGAATACCAGACAGCAATTACTGTAACTGTTGCATAGGATCAGATTCATGGAAAGGGGCTGCTTTTATCAATGTTTAAAACTTTATAACTGCTTATCACTCACTTATATTAACAAACCCTCCTTGTGTTTTGGAGGATAATTAGGGCTAAACTTGTTAAAGCAGAGTTATATGACCTTAAAGGCTGCACGAAAGAAATATTTACATAAACTAATGTTCCGGGCTGCTGGGCTTTTGCTCTGTATTTATTTCCATCTATATATTTTTTCCTCTTTGTACGTGTTCTATTTTTTTACACATATAGTCTTTATTAAATGTTTTTAGGACGGATATCTAACATCAACTGTATATGCCACTGATATTAAATAAAAATATGAAATATATATTTAGTTCCAAATAGGTTATGTTACTACAGATAGGTAAACACGAGGGTAAGTAAGCACAACAGCTTGCTTCCTTGGTTAAAAATAACAAAAATTTGTTGTGCTAGAGTAATTTGTCAATGTTATTTTTGCACGTGCTAACAAGAAACTGTGTCTGCCAATTTTTAGTTAAATACGAGCGCATCATGTTCAGATGGTTTGTTAGATGATTTATTACACGCTTATATGCAGGCTAATCTCTAAACTGACCTTGAGTAGTTGCAATATACTAATGCAAGGTATTTGCAAACTTAACGAATATTTTATATAGGTATGCTGTAAATATATGAATCGGGTAGTATTTCTTCTACAATATAGAAGTTTTGTTTATTGATATACTTGAAAGTGAATGATTTAGAATTAATCAAATAATATTCATCCATCTATCATATTCATCATCCATTTCTGAACTTGGATAAATTTTCAGTTTTGGATTTGTTAAAACATATTTAATTTATACGGAATAAATAGGTTGGTTATCTGTACTATTCTTAATTGAAATTATGCGCAGCTACGATAGAGAACCACGATATGTATAGGTAAAATAAAAATTACAATACAAAATGGGAGTGTTTTATTTTTCGGAAGACGTTCCGTTGTTTTGTATTTTATCTATTTTCTTTTAATTAAAGATATGACTTCCATCCACCTGTCTATCCAGAGTAACTGTGTTATCTTTTCTATGCAGGAGTGATTGAAAAAGTTTTTATTATATATTTGCATAGATATCAGAACTGCATCATCTAGATGCGTCTTTCGAAATTATCGTTAAGTCTTGTTTCAAATTCTTATGGAAACTAAACCTTTGCACTATCCTAAATATAGAAAGTTCACGAAATTATCCAAGTTGCGCATAAATCTTGCCATGTGCAAGAATAGCATCCCGAAGACGGATGCGCCAATACCACCTTTATAAAATTTATAAATAGACGCTTACACAGCGCACCACGCTATCTATAAACATTTCAAACCAAGCAGAAAGCAGCTGATTTTCAAATACCTATACGTCTGTACAAAATATTCAGTTATTCATACGACCGTGGTACTATTTGTATCTTCCTAAATGTTGCATCGATTCCCATAACTTCCTATGTCGGAAGCCAATACTCCAAACGTGATTTCGTTGAGCTCGAGCACGATTCCAATAAAAGAAACTTAAGTGAAACCAAGCATTAATTTGACAGTGAGAGTATAAATAACGTGTAGTACTAATAAATGAGATAACATGTTACATTTGAAACATTCCTGTGGTCCAGGGCAACTGAGTATGAGTGGTGCGATGCTTCGTAAAACTAGGTAGGTTCCGGGAAAGTATTAGGTAGGACGAAAACTAGATGTTATAAGAACGCGTGAATGGCATAATCAGGTTTTACCACCTCCAAAATGATTTTAATAGAAATGATTGAAAATGTATTATTAAGAACTAAGAATAGTAAAGTAATCATATAGTCCATTTTCAAATTCCGGTCATTTATTTATTCTTTCGACCGTAAGTGTACCTTAATTTTTCTTAGCTTCCTCCGTGATGATTGGTGATGGTG
Organism: Rhyzopertha dominica; assembly: GCA_025024175.1. Lineage (NCBI taxonomy): Eukaryota > Metazoa > Arthropoda > Insecta > Coleoptera > Bostrichidae > Rhyzopertha > Rhyzopertha dominica. Next base: position 27,769,054 of record QCXZ01000003.1, read on the forward strand.
TTGGTAAGTAAAGGGTTGTTGCGGTTATAATTTTTAATTTGTATGTCACCGATATTTATTGCAGATTTTTATGTTTTAAACAGTTTGTGACAAATTCAAAGCACGGCAAGAACAAAATATATTCAATGGGTGGAAATTTTCGGGTATTTTTATCATAATAAGAAAACATGTTTTTCAGAACTTAAAGAAAGTCGTAGTCTCGTAATACTTCATGTGCATTGCATATCCAGTATGGACGCCACAACGAAAAGTATTGTCATAGTGAATAAACTAACTGCAAGCTAGTAAGCACGATGTATAATATTATAATTATATATCGATCTGTCAACTGTGTTTCACTGGAAATTACTGATTAAAATAACATTTCAAAAATTGAGCTCCAGGCTTCATTATCAAATTGTAAGACTTTCTAAATTTATCTATATTTCTATCGTAATAAATAGTAACTGTGTTGCCCAGTGAATGGATTTATAAAATTCAAATAATTCTTTCAGACTAATTTTGGTGGACTGACTTATTTTTATTTATCAATCACAATCATACCACTACACTTAGAAATACATCGGAAATAATTATATTATCAAATTCCTATTCTGAAATCAGACAGCCTACTCATCTGCGTTCTCGGCAACACACGGAGTTGTCAGTATTTTTTTTTATATCGATCTATTCCACAGCGAGTAGAGGGTGTATAACGTATAGGGAATGTATAAGGTATGTTTTTGGTTTATGTTATGTATTCGCTAACTTATAATATGCATTTAGCCTTAATAAACAAGTAAATGGCTCCGAAATGTCGGCGAAATTGCAACGTGTTTTATTACTGCTCCCATCCCAAATTAGCAAAATAACGTCTTTTTTCGGAAGTACTACCTTTCTAAAATAACTATAGATATGAGACTTATAACGCAATTAAAAGGAAAACTGAATACATATTAAATAAATCGATCAAACTTGATTCACATTTCTTTCTATTGCGTTCGAAAATACTAAAGGTTAAAGAAAACCTAACCGAAATACTCTATTTGCTTCTAATAATTTTATTGCAACATAAAGTAAGCTTGGAACAACAATTTTAGCTGTCAAAATATATTAATTATTAAAAATTAATAGCTGAAACTGTAAAACGCGTAACAGAACAAACATAAAATAAAAACCGACCATACTAAAAATTGTCTGCCATCACTTGTATACACATAAACAAACTTTATCTCGAACCACTAGTACTGCCCTCACAATTTCTGCAAACGGTATTGAAGTAATATTATCCCTAATATGATTTTTCTTATCATCCATACTTGTCCATATAATACTTTTATACAGGATAAGTCAAGTAACCCGGTTGGTCGTGAAAAAGGGGTTTTCCCATACGATGCATTTGTACAATATACCTTTCATTTAGATATTCCGTGGATATTTCTAAACACAAATAGCGAAATAATCCGGACAACCATGATGTTGAGTAATTTCTTGGTCTATTATCTCTAATAAAAGTTGAACAGTTGAAATACTAAACATTCCTCAATTTCCAAAAATTTTATGCTAAAACCAACACCTTTTTCTGTTCGACGTACATCAAAAATAAATCAAAATGACGTTTTCATCAGCCAAATATGCATTTAATTTTTCTTTCAACTATGTGGACAGTCAGGTTGCTGCATTTAAAGATTTTTAAAAAATATATACTTAGGAAGAACTTAGAGGAAAACCCCCACTTGTGCTCAGTGCACAAACTAGTCGTACTTGCATTTAAAATGGTATAAATAAGCATGACCTTCGTAATTTCGAGATAGAGTAGCGCCCTCTACCGGTGATTCTACGATTTCGAAAATAATTTACAGCAATTTCTCTTTACCACTTTAGTTACGTAATTTTTTTCTCAAAGCTCTATAATACCTGCACTAGTAAGTGGCTGAGATCGGAACTAACGCAGGAATCCATTTCAACAAGTGTCAAAATTATAAATTCGATTTTCATTTTTTATGCATATTGTGTTTTAAATTGCAGAAATTTACAAGTTCAATGTTAATATTTACTTACTTTAAACGTTTCGCTCCAAATTATTTAGACATTTACGTCAATAACGTCATGCCGCGTTCTGGCATATTTTGGTCGTGGCATAACCTTCTGCGTCAGGCCGTGCAGAAAGTCTACCCAAAATAAATATTGATTCATTCATAAATTTAATAAAAGTGGCTCCGGGTAATTGACTTTGATGCCTATATTCTTATTCCGCTACAGAAGCACTTTCAAACCTTCGATATTAAACAGAAGCGAAATGTATAAATATAAAATGCATTCTAATGGCGAATTTTTTTATAAGAATTGCGTCACAGCGGAATTCTTGGGAGTTCAACCCACTTGTAAAACTATACATGTTTATGTGATTTTATAAAAGACGAAGATTCTGCTTATATTGTTTCTTGGGGTACACGCACACAGATTCTATTGCAGTAAACAGACACCTTGTGATCGCAAGCAAAAATGTCAATTAAATACCTTTCGATCAAGTGGGTTTACTCGAAAAAGCACCTGGCTGTTAATTCCGTTCGCTATAGAAATTAAACACATGTCCGGCGCGTGTTCCTTGACCGACCAGAATGCCCGGAATTTCATTATGCCCCATTTTCTTTTTCCCTGCTCAATTTAACGCGTAATTGTGGCTATAAATTAGCTCACATTTCAGATTGCCCCAGGAAAATTTATCGGTCTGAATGTTTACATTTATAGGGCGGTAGTGTCGTTTATTACGAGCTCGTAAATAATTTTGGCAGTCGGGATTAACTTCCTTGATGATTTACAAAAACCACCTTGAAATATATGCCATTACATTATTCACTTCGTTGTATACGAATAAAATGTTTTGTTTAAACGAAGATGGTTTTGAACATTTTAGTCAATGGAGTGTCCGGTGGAAATATAACGACGAAGTTAAAGCGATTCAAAATGCATGATAAAATATTACTAAAAGAGCGATATTGTATACTAACGAAAGGTAATTAATAACATTTCTTATAACATGTTTTAAGAATAAATTGAAAAGTTCGAATTATTGAAGATTATTTAAAACTACGCTTTACTATGAAATAATGATTACATCCACCAAGATTGATGTAACGACAGTAAAATAAAAGTGTKTCGTACAATACTCAACCCTTCCGCTAGGATATTCGAAGTAAGTATGAATCTGGACCACTACTTAATTTATTTTTATATAACAGCGGAATACACTACATGTTATTTCTTTTTTCAAAATTGTAGTAAATTAAAAAACAAATAATATTGTTAGAAAAGTATTTACTGCAAAAACTTTTAAATTACAAATATATACAAAATTAAACAAACTAAAATTAGAATAAACGGATTATAAAACACAGACCAATACAGAACGATTTATAAAAGTGTAATAAACTTTGACAGCCTGTTCCCGGAATCATTTTGAAAAAAAATATATGAACCAAAGTCTTAACATACCTAGATTCAGTATTAAAGGGATCAAAGTTTTGTAATAATGAGAGTAGGTAGACAGGATATGTCCTGCATTGATAATTACCTACAAATCACATGAATCAATCAATATATGTTCGCAAAGTGTGAATATAATTAATAAATACTTATGTCATCAGAGAATATTGTGTAGATATCCGAATAGGCCTTCTCATAGTCCTTGGCCGAACCTTCCAAAAAACTTTGCGAGACTGGACAAACGAGGGCTGATCTCTACACCTTACCCCTGACCTATTTCTATTTCTGGCTGCTTGATTTATGCGTTTTAAAGTTAACTGACATTTGTAGACCAAATCTATAAAATATCAACGTTGTATCTTAAGGTGTTGCTGCCCCGTGGCTATTTCTTGAACTGTGTGTCGTGATTGTTCATAAAAATGGATCCTGTGGAACAGAGCCTAATAAATACCTCATCGTGGCAATACTATTGGGGAGTCTGCAGTTTCTTACGATATAGTCACACGCTGGTGTCGACATTTTAAATGAGGAAGAACATCTTGTGGTCCTCCCATAAAGGTAACAACAGACAAAAAGCATTAAAAAGGTACACAATATTGTACTGCAAGACCGACGTGTACGCATCAGGGACATTGTTGAAGATACTGGCTTATATCATGTGGTGCAGTACACACTGACTAATGAATCAGATATGAAAATATGAGTGCAAGATGGGTGCTCCGAAAGTAAAGAAAGAAATTGGGTGTTGACTTGTAAGCACCTATTGGAAAGTTACCAAGCAAACAAAGAGAACTTTCTTAGAAGGTATGTGACCATGCAGGAGTCACTGATGCCCCATTATGAACCGGAGACCAAAGAGTAAAGAGTGGAAACATCGCGGTTCTCCTCCTCATGCAAATTCAAAGTCCTGCCGTTTGCGTTTAGTGCAAAGGTTTTGTGCTCTGGAACACTTAAGGAATCATCCTGACTCACTATAATACAAAAGGAACAGAGCATTGCATGGATTTATTACGTACAATCGATTTATAAATTGCGAGACGCACTTAAAGAGAAATGCCGAGGAAAGTTAAGGAAGTGTGTGCTGTTCCATCAGGATAATGCTACCAGCCATACATCTTGTATTGTCATGGCTGCTATACATCAAGCAGCCTTTGAGTTACTGGACCAGCCACCACATTCGCCAGATCCCGCAGCCAGTGATTCAGGCTGTTCCCCAAATTAAAAGAAAGGTTACGTGGGAAAAAATTTCCAGTAATGATGAACTAATGCAAGCTGTCGAGAGGTGTTTTGCAGAGGTCGGACAAACATTTTGCCAGGAGGCTGTTGAGAATGTTGCAGCACCAATGGATTAACTGCATTAGCGTAGAAGGAGATTATCATTTTATATTGTTTTTATTGTTATATGAACAGAGTAGTGCACACATTATTCGCTTTTTAATATATATCTTCTATAAAATGAAATATGATTACATTAAAATTTTGTACAAATTTTCTGTAAGACTCATTATACCGGGTTTATATCAAACGATCGAAAACAATTAAAAAAAATACCGAAGAGTTGAAAACGAAAACATATTCAAACGCTGATTTTCTAACGTACAGATTTAATTGTTCTTGGGATATCCCATTATCGGTAATTAGTTTTGGGGGGCATACTCGATCATAAATTCCATTAACGTTAGGCTTTGTTGATCCTTTTGTCACTACTTCTAAACATTACGTGGCAGACCCATTTATGGGATATTGTCATATTCAGAAAAACGATATCTAACGATTTTCGTTAAATGAGGAGGTATTGAAAAAATATATATTGATGACGTCAGATCTTAAAAACAACTGAATGTGAAGTTAATCGAAAATGATATAAAAACCCGCTTAGAAGGACAAATCGACGTGGCCAAGCGAGATTTTTCAAAGCTCAACTAGTATTAATTGTTGAAATGTTACAAAGCTTTTGATATATACCATGCACAGGTTGTCCTATTTTCGTTGCAATTGTATGGTATTTCGGTAACTATTGGTACTATAGGGTTTATTTTCAATAATTCTAATATTATTATATTTTTGATAGCTTTAAGTTTACATCCAAGAGGCTAAAGAACAAGAGAATACACAATATAGTATATATTCTATTCTTAAGTAAAAATTTTAATTCATTAAAAATAATATAATATGTCTATTTGTATACATACTTAAGAGCCATTAAGGTGCGTACGCAGTTCTTTGGTCGGCAGTCAAGGCCATGTAAATAAAAATTATTGTTTGGTTGTAAATAAGTTGTACCAGTTTGGCGAAAAATATAAAATTTGATTGCATTTTTTAACAAATCGGGTTAATATCAATGTTACATTTTTTAACTAGAAAAAATAAATTTTTCGAGAATGTAACTGGATTCAAAATAATTATCTTATCAAAAAATTCATTATAACCTTTTTATATCTACTTTGCTAAGCGAGATATCGAGAACAAAAAAATGTTATGTTATTCAAAAGTTGGCTAGAGCTTTAAAACAAAAGACGATATTAAAACAGCGATGGTACAGTTGAACTTGGCACAAAAAAGTAAGACGGTAATGCGCACATCGTAACTATCTAGTGTTAATAGTTATCGAGATACCCTGCAATCACAATGAAAATGGGACACACTTTACAGTGCTTTGCAATGTTTGAATACCTATACGTAAATATACGAATACGTTATCCGAGATACCTACCATTACAATTATTGTAGCGAAAGAATTTGCTAACTGTAATATACCTTCCAACATTTCATAATACTCGAGCAACCTGTCTACACGATGTCCGTAAAGTATGAGGCGGAATAATTTTCTATTAAGTCCCCACGTCGGTTTCATCTTTTAAACGAGGATTTTTGATGGCCATCCTCAAAAATAAACTTGAATAATTTATGTGTGAAACATTATAGGTGTACGAAGCATTAACTGACGTCACAGACGGTGTTCTTAACCCTGCTTTACCCTCCGCTTTTCCTCCGCGCAATAAAGTTAGATGGGAATCAACTTACCTCACGGGGTATTTAACGCTAGGGCTAATTAAGTGGCAGGAGAGGCGGACTTACCTGAAAGGAGAGAGACGTACATAATTATTAATGAATAAAGCGAACCTTTCAAAGATTAAAAGTGATCGAGGCAGTGAAGTAGCTAAAACAAAATAAGCCGCACAAACTTACCATGCTGTAATACACTATATGGTTGCATCAAAATGTTTATGCTACACTAATACTATCCGCTATAAAACTAGGATGAATTTATGAGACGGCAAAATATACAGGGCTAGCCAAAGTATGGAATAACGGGTTTATTTCTATAAATGTCAACTTTACAGGTAAATGTCCTTAACAAAGGTGTAGTTGCTAATTTTAATTTACAATTTATTATTCGTTTTTGTATGTCAAAGCCTTTCCATGACAAGGTATTTTTCGGTTCTTTATTTTAAATGACCTTCTGCTTATTTTGTATGGTTCTATTTCTGTAAAAATTCGTGTTTTCCAATAAACGGCAAAAATCATTATAAATGCAGGCTCTGCAGTTGTCAATACTGGCTTTTTTGATGATAATTCCAATGCCCGTAATACATTATTCACTTAAATAAATGTTTACGTCAAAATGAATGTTCAAATTGAAGACCCGCTGCGATAGTAATGCAATAGCCCTTAGTATATTAGAGCTGTAATTGCGCAACGAATTTTGCAGCCATTGGTTGGTATTTCTTTAATTTTGTGTCTGATTTTGACTTCCAGCTTTTGGTGATTTTTGTTTGCATAGTTGATTTTCTTTAATGACATCAGAGGGAAAAATCCAGTGGACTAAATCTGTAGATCTAGCAGGGCGTTCAATAGTTCTTCTGACGTCCTATCCACCGACCTGGGCGGGTGTTATCCAGATAAATGCGAACATACTTGTTTAAACCAGACATTGCGGCTTGGCACTCGTGGTCGATCTACATCGGGAAATAAATGTACAATATCAGGTATCATTATCCCACAGTGGGTTCAGGTAGATATTTGTTGTTACATTTCCATTTATGGAGTTTGGAGCTATAATATGTTGGTCAATAATATCGAACCACGCATTTGTAGTTTATGAGGATACTGTGTATGTTATTCCATCATTCAATGAGGACGTTCAGCAACGGCAGTTGTTTACAAATTTAATTAGGCAAACACTGACTTCGCCAGAAAATAAAATCTTGGGTGAAAAATGAGTTATCCATAAAGCCACACTAGACAGCATTGCTACAAAAACAGAACTATCTGTTTAAGTAGTGTTATGTTAAACCAAATTCAAGATCAATTCCTGTCATACGATAAACTAAACTTCTTGACGTATTAGTCGATGAAAATGTAAAAATTATTATTATCAACAGCTTGATCTTTATTTGTAGCAGGTTCGGACTTTGGGGTATTTTTTTAAATGTTTAATTTATTTAAATTTTTTATCTAACTCGCACACTGTGGATTGGTATACGATTTATTTCCGGATGGATGTTATTATATAAATTAGAAACATCTTGGTGTGAACGTTGTCAATAGTCAACCATCCTTAGGATTTCAAATCTTTTCACCGAGTTCCACCATTGCTATCAAATTAAAATGAAACTGCTGTTATTAAATAAACCTTTTAAGTTATTGACCCAAACCGGCATGAAAAATTGAAAAAAGAAACATAAGTCACTTTACTTTTTAGTAGAATTATCATGAAATGAATATAACAACTAGTACTGATACATGCAGAATCTGCTTTGATACACTTTTAGTTATGTTTCACAAAAATGTGGTTACCAAACTAAACAAAATAGACTCCCGACTCGAGGATAAAATACAATTCAAATCCGCAACAAATCGCTTGGTCGGCATTTCAAAAAACAAAAAGTAGACTAAGAAGTCTGTATATAAATAAAGACAAATCCGTATTATTATGTCTTTATAAGCTCAATTTTCTCTGCAATCCGTAAGTCCACAGATTCCTAGTTGTAGTGGTGGATGGCCTACATTCCCCCATTGATAACGAAACAGTTTGATTAGAGTAAGAGTAAATATTGGGGAGTTATGGTTGGCGGACTTGCAGCCGCTTTTGTTGGAAATACTCCACGTTTCGGTAAGGTTTGATAAGTTTCTGGAATATTTGACAGAAGACGATAAAATAACTAACTGCGAAACATTTCGCAGGGGAAAGGGAATTAATGTTTAACGTTTAAAGAATAACACAAAATATTCTGGAAGATTTAATAGACGTTGAAAACCCACATTTTGAGGTCATCTCAACGTTACCACAATTTCTAGAACTTTCAAATTCAATTCAAAATTAAACAATTTGTTAAAGTAGAACCTAAAAGTAATCTAGATTTAATCGAATTGATGTGTTAGGTTGCTTATTTCGTTCCGTTTTTTCACAATGTAGATTTTGAACAATAACATCACAATCAACAGCAGATAAATGGATGTTATAAATTTTAATAAAAATTAAAATTGAAGTTTGCCCCTATAATGTATTTTTTGATGTCATTTTTATTTTGTTAACTGAATTTGTCTTGAACAATAATTTCTTAAATTCAATAATAAAATACTGCGCAAACTTCAGGTTTAGCTTTGGTTTCTTCATTTTGCCCTGGTTTGGCTGAACTACTTACGAATAAACTTGAAAAACATTTATCTCAGCATATCTGTTTTCAATCCAATGTTTATTTTTGGTTTCGTGATGTAGATGATATTTTGTGCCTTTTTAAAAGTAAAAAGTTCATAATAATTAATTTTCTTTCCTTTATTAATCCATTACATTCATCTATAAATTTTAGTTCCTAAAATTGTTCATTACACGTAATGAATCATATCTCTGCTTTACTTCTTAAATTTTTAGAAACCAACGTGTACAGATTTCCTATAAATCTGTCAATACTTACCAACATAAATTAGCTGTTTTTCATTCTTTATTTCATAAATTCTTTAAAATACCTCTCTCCTATGTAGCTTTTCAAAAAGCAAATGGTGTTATTTTACAAATGCTTACGACAACGAATTTCCAAATTGTTTTATAGAAAAGTTATATTTTAAATACTCAACAAAAAAAATGTTTTATTATTTTTTTCCTTTCTTTAATACTACTGATTTGCATAAAAAGAAAAAAGGTTGCTATTCGCTTAAGTTTAGTCTAGTTTCAACAAATATTTTTAAATTACGTTTTTCATCTCATGGAAATAACAAAAATTTTTTTCAGCAACATGCAGTTTAGGATACAAATTAGTCCATAATAAAGATAAAATTCAGCCTCTGGCATATACAGTTTTCTTGTAATGATTGTGCTGCAGGACAAACTGTGGGACAAACTGCGAGATCTTAATGGTTTGAGTTATAGTCCTGCAAAATTGTCAGAAAGCAATAATTTTTTGTTATTATTCAGGGTTGATAGTGAAAACTCTAATTTTGGTGGTGTTATATGCGGAGGGAAGGACATTCTGCATTTGTGCTTGAAAGTAATAATTCTTTGTAGTTTCTCTGGGCTGTTGACGTAAGGTCTAATTTTGGTGGTACAAGGTGGGTGCAAACCGATGCAAGTGCTCTTTATTAAGAAAGCAAGCCCACTCCCACGCGTTTTCCAATATTAAAATATATCAAATAATTCGACAATCCACAGATGACAAGTATCTGGCAAAGCAATAGTTATGTTCACTTTCCTGAGAGGCGTCGAATTGATTTTATCGATAACTTACATAAGCGTCTGGATGCATGAATCATTTATAGAAACCCCGTATAAGATTACTACCATATAGATATTGCACTCATTGCTCGTCACGTACACCTAAAGCGCGTTATTGTACATTCTAATTGCTCATTATTAGTGTAACGCAAAATATTTTGTTTTTAATAAATCAGTATAATTAGAGTATTCTCCCCATCGCTATATAGACAAGGAAACCTTATACCTTAGCAACTGATTTCAGGTTTTCAGGGCAGTATTTGTGCTTCGTAAAGTGCAAACAACTAATTCTCTATAATCCTGCTTAGATAATTAACACCGGGCCACGAGGTAGAAAGCGGTATGAAAGAACAAGGAACAAGTTCAAGTTCACGAAGCAATACCTCTTGGGAACAACGAACAATGCACTTAATTCATTCATGCAGGAATGCACACTAACTATATTAAATAAACATAAAGTGCTAATATTTGAGGTAAGTGAAGTTCTTACATTTGGAAACCAACTTGCAACACCCACAAGAAAAGTTCGTGGGAATGGCCTATGGACTTATGCGACTGGCATACGCTCACGTAAAATAAAGAATATTTACTCGCTGTGTGCAACGCGAGGAGTCAAGTTCAAGGTTCCCTCGGGCGACTCCGTCCTATTTCCTCGTTCGCACGGCTATGTTGCAAATACGTTATCATTGACGTATTTATAGATACGCAAGCATGCTTTAGCCACGAATAACCGACTTCGCATGTTACCAGTGTTTACCGCGTGCCAGAAACTAGCATAAATTCGGATTGTCTGTTGCCTCGATTTTATGTCGAAAAACAGATGTATTCGAGATTAAAGGTAACTAAAATTTCTACGGCGCAATTAATTGCTTTTAAATTTTTGGGCTTACCCTTGTCCTTAATACGTATAGTAAATGCTTTTGTTAGTGACCCTATTATCATATCAAAGTTAGCGTACTTATTTTATTTTTTAGTTTCGTATTTCAAGTAGTTTTGGAGTAAACTTTCATTGCATCTTTTAATACAGAATAATCAAAGGTAGTGTTAAGGCACCAGCTTATTGTAATACTGACTGATTAATAAAATATATATATATATATATTACTGAAGGGATATCCATTAAGCCAAAATCCCTTCGAAGTACATTTCTTCTCCATTGTGAACTCGTGCCGTGCATTTCATTTATTTTCTTTTGTGCGTAGGCTACCAAAAATTTTTGTCAATAAATATAAGTAAATACGTCATTTAATGTAGCCATTAATCAGAAATGAAGGTATGTCCATTTGAATGTAAAAGAAAAAAATTAATTAAAGCCTATATTAAGCCAGCGCAATTTACCGGTCACAGAGGAGTATTTAACATCATATCATGATACATATCCTTCAAACACTTCATCCAAATTTTACATGCATCATCCTACTCTGCATAAAAAACCATGTTCACCGACACCCATGAAGCAAAATCTAATATTTTCACCTGTAGGTACCATGGTGCATGTCCGCTAGCGCCTTAATCAAAATATGACATGCACCATCTTACTCAGCATAAAAAATCACTTTCAACGACACCCATGAAGCAAAACAGATTTTATGCAGCTGTAAGTACCACGGTGCATGTCCGTGGTAGTCTTGTAACGTAAGATTTCTTTTACGTCACGTCAGTTACTCAGATAAAACGGGGTTCGKGGGTTTTAAGAGAATTATAAATAAAGCAATCGTCGGTCCGGKTCGATTGGAGTATATATATTTATTTTACTGGGATACGGCTTGATAGCAACATGTATTTATTCAGGTAAATATTAAGATTGACATTCGCGGTTTTTTCTTCCAAAGTTTTGTTCCTTGTCCAGGTGCTATTCCCACAATGCTCGGTAACTGGGTATTTGCTTTGTTGAAGGAGTGCTACTTCGGATTTGAGCGAAATTTGATCTTGAAGGTGATCAGTGGTGGATAAAATACTATGAGGTTCTAGCTCCAGGTCTCTGTCAAAAGAGCCAATTTACATTGTTAACGGAAGTTAATTATTTAAGAATTATTTGACACAAAGTTTATCTGGCTCGTTAAAGGTCTTTCTGAAATAATATAAACAATGTAGGTACTAGAAATACGAACTTTCCAAGGTATGGCGTTACTGATCCGATATATATCGACGGATGACTTAAAATTTGCACCAAAACTTTAATATCTTAGGAACGTTTTAATGTTTGTGCTCTATATATCGACGTTAGATCGTTAGCCATATGGCTTTTGTGGAAAAGTAAGGACACGAGGAACAAGAGCAAACCGCACGTTGCAACCCACGTTGCTCATACAGGCATGTTGAATAATGTTTATTCCAATATATAATAGTAACATTTTATTTTCAGGAAAATAAAAAAAAATGACACTATGTCTGGCCATTCACCCGTTATTAATAGTTTGTGTATGAATTAAATAAAAATCTTACAGCACTCCCTTCAGTATAATATTTGTTTCCTTTAATAACTGAATTAGAAAGATTGATTAAATACATCATCATCATCATACTCAGCATCAAAAATCGTGTTCAACTAGGTGTCGTTGAAAGCATTAAAGCATTGTATCAAATTTTGTATTGAAAAATAGGCATTTTGTCAGTAAGCGCAGCACCTTAATGACCCTATATAAAAAATGTTAGGTCGTATAGATCATAAGCTACCATTTAGCGAAAACCAGATGTCAATCCGATGCTTAGTAGCCGAGATCTCACTATTCACGGCGGACGCCAAATCTATCGTATAAGCCCTTCCATCTTGAGCAGTTTGCGCTAAAAAGGCAGAATTATAATTTGCAGTGGCCAGTCGAGCATTGGGAGTGTCATAGGTTAACACGAGTGTATGGGTTGGTGTATAAATGTGAGTAGTCTAGTGAGTGCAGAGAGCTGTGTCCACGGATTGATTGAGGGGTATTTTATAATTAGCTGCTCATCAAAAAGGTTCTATATTGTAGCCACTGATGAGCAGCCTGGTGACAGGAGCCACAAGACTTAATAGAGTCTATGTTCAACTGCGTCTACTCCATTAATCGGTGCGTACGACAGTGTTATCAACATGTTAGGCCACCCAGAACACTTGTAAAGGCAAGACAGCGCCCGCGCGGGTGTCCACAGTTTATTTTGATTTCGATTACACTGCCGCCCTGGGCTTATTTGTTGATGTTTTTCAAACTTCACACTTTGTAGTTTCATATGGTGTAGAGAATAATAACAAAGATACATGCATTTTAAAGATCCAATTAGTTTAAACAACCTATGTACTAATCGCGTAACGCAAATTTCGGCATCGAGGTATTTTTTTGCCTAATTGAGTTTGACCTATAGTTGTGTGAGATGAGAGATGCAGAAAAAGTCGAAAAAGATGCAAATGAACAAATTTTTGTGGTAGCTTAACATATAACGAAGATACGATTTTTTATCCGTGCTCGAATCAGTAGCAGGCGCGACGACCTGAAAAATTTTGCCGTTGAATACGTAAAATAAAGTCGGAAACTGGTTCAAACGTTGTTATTGGTTTTTAAACAAAACAAATTTCTTATACAACTGTCTAATTATTCTGTTGTACACTATTTTGCTTTTTGGTCAGATGATCAATTCTAATAGTTAAATACAACTTAGCAATTAGGGTTATCAATTGTATAATATGATTAATTTCAAATTCCTGTTCAAAAATGTGTTCATTTAAGGACATAAACATAGTTTCTCCGACAATTTATAATCATTTTATTAATCGATGGCTGGGAAGTAACAGCTACATAAACTCTAAACGTTTTTTCGGCGACTTCACAATTTTTTACGGTTTTCTTGACGCTTTAAGGAGCCCACCGCGATTTTTTCTATTTAAAAGAAACGACTGACTTTCTATAGCACGTCTGCACAAACTGAACATCCTATTGATTATAATATTTTCCTTGCCACGTACCCCGCGATATATTCCGTTATGTTAACACAAATTTGTGAAATCGCCGAAAAAACGTTTAGAGTTTATGTAGATGTTACTCTCCGACCATCGATTAATAAAATGAAATTTTCTGCAGAAACTATGTTTGTGTGCTTAAATGAACACATTTTTGAACAAGAATTTGAAAATAATCATATTATACAGTTGATAACTGCAATTGCTAAGTTATATTTAACTAATAGTATTCATCATCTGAACCAAACGCAAAATAGTGTACAACATAGAATTGGACGGTTATATAACAAACTTGTGTTGTTGTAATCAATAATAAGGTTTGTACAAGTTTCCGGTCTTATTTTACGCATGCAGCATCCAATATCTCCACTTTAGGCACAGCAGCGAGGTCGCGCGGCGTGCTACAGATTCGGGCACGGAATAAAAAAATACCTTAGTTATATGTTGCGCTACCACAAAAATTCTTTCATTGGCGTCTTTTTCGACTTTTTCTGCATCTTTTATCTCGCACAACTATAGGTCTAATAACTCAGTTAGGTAAAAAAATACCTCGATGCCGAAATTTCCCTTACGCGATTACCACACTGGTTGTTTAAACTAATTATATCCTTGTTATTATTATGGGTATTTAACTTTTCTCTACAACATATGAAACTAAAAAGTGTGCTCTTTTGATTGGTCAAAGAAATTTTGAGAAACATCAAAAATAAGCCCGGGGCAGCAGTGTAAACGAAATCAAAATAAACTGTGAGCATCAGCGCGCGCGTTTTCTTGCCTTTGCAAGTGTTGTGGGTTGCCTAACACGTCGACAACACTGCCGCGCTGCTAGCAGTCTAGAAGTATCGAGTATCTGATGTTCAAACAATGCAGCGTAAAACAGCGAAACCGGCTGCTGAGGTACATGACGTTTTCCCAATCCTATAGCTAAATTAGCCCTACTCGACAGTGTCGGTGTACCCATATAGTCCATCATTTGCTGCTAGCGAGGAACAGAAGCTTGTGCATACCGTTATTTCACTGGAGACTTTAGGTGGCTTTTATAGTCTAAAGTGTTTACCGATTCTGCCAATGTATAGAATGCCAGGTCGAAAGACTGGGGCTTAAGGGTGATTATCTCCGTAGCTGGCTTACGTGAGCCTCAACTAGAGGGAGTGCCAGGGTGCATATGTGTCCCTTTATATATGTACACTATATAATTTATCCATAAAAAATAATACAGTTAATGAGGTGGCTAACTGCCCACACAGCCAGGGCCAATAATATTAAAAAAAGTAACCTCAAAATAAGCTTGCCTTGATGGTGTCTGCCTCTGCTTCGAGGCTGCGGGTTCGAGTTCCGCCTAGGGCATGGGCGTCTGTGTATGTCCACATATAAATCAATGTATATTATGCAATTTTCACTAGAGATTAGTAAAAACTAATGAGCTGGCTAACTGTCCTAAGATGTTGGAACTATAAACAATAAACAAAAAAAAACGCTGCAAACTGAATCATTGAGTCAAAATGACATTTACGCTTTTATTTCTTATATCATATGAACAATAATGAGGTCTTGAGCATTTTTTCTTTCTACATATTTGTTTCTGCGGCAAACGGTTATCGTGTTATTATCCATAAATTTTTAAAATAGGTTTTTTTTCTAAGCAACTCGGAAATTATTATTAACTTAACAAAAATTTTTCAAGAGTGCTTTTGGATCAGAAAATGTTTTTCTATATGATAGCAAATTAAAAAAAAACGTGTTGACAGGGTCCAATATCCAGTTTCTTGAAAATATTTCAAATATGTCAAAATTTTGAAAAAATGTTTTAAAACACCTTTTTGTGAGAAATTTTATTTCCTATCTGATGGTATTTTCACTTTTTGAATATATTAAATATTTTCGGAGATGTTTAGGAAAAACGGTTTTTTTAATTACCTTTTTTGCTAATATCTTCCAAACAGTTTTCTCGCAATTATACTAATAATCACATACTAAAATAAAAAAACATTAAAAAATTAAAATTTTCAAAATGGTAGTTACCCCCCAATTTCACTCCCTTCCCTATACCCCATTTACCCCAAAAACAACAGGTCGCTTTGGGTAGCTGAGATTTATATGCATGCCAAATTTCAAGTTCGTAATGTGTTTCGAAAGTTATCGCGTCCACATAAACCGACACATAGTATACAGGCAGACAAGAAATCTTTTTGCTCAAATTTTGTTTTTGGACGTTTTCGACATTTTAAAGCGATTATGTAAATAAAAATTTTTGAAAATTTTTTCGCGATACAATACTTCCCATATCTGTGGGATTTGGAAGTAATTAGCTCAAAACACATGCAGACACCGTCGTCCCGCGTACCCCGTCGATAAGCCCCGTATAAAGCGTAACCATCTATTGAGACCACCTGATCGGTTATACCTAAATTTAACCATGTTACAGAAATAGCAATTCAGGATGGATAATAAAAATTAACAACAGCAATAAAATCATCATATCTGTCCATAAGAGAAGCAATGTTTGTATAGAATAGTGGCAGGTTAATCAGAAGCGCAATTTTTTGTATGGATATGATGATATAGGGAAGCCTTTAACATATTTTACTATGAGATTTGTCTAGCCGTTTTCAGTCCTAGTGCTTTAGTCCTTTAAATTGATATAGTAAGTAGTATCCGGCGTACAGTTTTATTTGCTTAGGTACCTGTTTTACTTTCTAATCAAAGCTTCTAATCACTGCACAATTTAAGGCCGTTTTAGAAAAGGTAATGGAAATGTTCACTGCTTAAAGCAAATGTACAGAAAAACGCGTTAATACGTAGTAAAACGTCGCACTTAAAAAAAACAGCAACGGAGGCTAGCCTTTACACGGAATAGTAGTGCCGAGATGAAATATGATGTACATACGCGTCCAGTTATCCGCCTAGTTTACGAAAACGTAATTATATTGTGCTATAGTAAAACCTAGTATTAACATTTGGCTATGGTGACCCTCTGAAGGTGCAGAATGGGTGAATCTAGAGCCCATAACACAGATAATGGGACAGGGATGTAGGATGCTGATGGTAACGAGGGCTAACTGAATACTCATCAGGTATAACTGTTCACACAGTAAAGTTTTATAATAGAAGATTCTATATAAACTTAGTTTGTCTAAGTTTTATTCTTTTTAATAGTTCAATTATTTAGTTTTCAACACTAGTTAGCCACGTTCAGTTACTTCTAGGGCATATTTATACAAAAAATTAAATCAAATAGAAGTGTTTTCTCGGTACATTGGAATTTGTTCGGTAAAGATTAGTCATGAAATGGTGACTCAGCGCACATAACTTCACATTCTAGGAAAACCTCACCTTATATCAGACGATAAAAGAACCTAATTAACGGAGGCTAAAATACTATAAACAGAATCTGATGAGGTTGTAGGCGCGAGGTACATTAATAAAATTTTCGAGGAAGGTAAAGGAGCCAAATGTGTCTACCTATTTGTTTAGAATCGTGCTAGGTTTGAAATTCTATATGTTAGTGGATTTCATAAAAAATATTTTGTTGTATCCTAAAGCTGCATTATCCTCAAATATTTATAACTCCGTCCAATACAGACTTTAAAATCAAATTCATTCGGATAAATTCGTTTTACGCGACACTTTTGCGTGTGTTATTTAGCATAGTAGTGACGTTGCAACCCATCTTCAACTTAAAATCTACCTAGGTACTTCATTGACGGACAACGTATACTAATTAAGGCAATTCGAAAAAATAATTGTATATTATTGTGTTAAAAATTTTGACATTTTTATGTAGAATTTATAATTTGCAACTCATTAACTTGAAAATATATCGCTAATATAAAATAAGGCAAATACAAAAGGATTCGCTAAATAACTAACTTGTGTAGAGGGTTAACAGTTAAATCTTTGGAAACATATCTTTAAAACGTTTCAAAAAAATACGGTCACGATAATTTGATTACAAATATTTTAAAGTAACGATAAGTAACAAGTATTATTTTTAAATATTCGACATTACACGGTGATATTAAGAAAAATGTAAAGTTTACTAATATTTATTTAAAAAAATAAAGCAATACGGCATCTTCATAATTAAAGGAATTATATCCGGAAATGGAAAATCAGAATCTTTTTTGGTTAGTGTGAAAATTGTGAATCTGTATTGAGGTCAGCTATTTCTTATTGTCAATAATAATATTGTTTAATATTATTTTAGGTAGTATGTATCATCATCATGAATTTAAACTGAACTACATTAATATGTAAATATTTCATTCTATAATATTTTTCAACGTTTTGTACTCGTAAGTACGAACCGATCTACTGGTATCATGCAGTACTTACTTAAAGCAGCCGAAAGCACTAAACGTTCCCAGTTATTTTGCAACCTTATGTAACATTTAATTAGTCTCATTTGATATTAGAGGGCTTCCTCAGAGATAAAATTAAATTTGCAATAGATGTGTATTTTCCATTCGTTAGATTAGATTGGAGGATTGCCAACACGACTCAGTATTTTGGAAACCTTTTATATTTTTTGATAGAGTCGCAGTCTTCGGCAGTTATTATGTTACTGTTGTAACCATAATCTCTGTTAGTATCTCGCCGATTGTTTATTATTATTTGCGTTACAGCAATTTATTGATTCATGACAGCCAAATATCGCGTTTTCTTGCTTCGCGGTGACATGAACAGATCGAAACATTGTGCTAGAATGACGCAACCAGATTGGATTGGTAATGCATACCWATGTGACGTTATTACTAAAAATGAGATTTAATATGGAATCAAATTTGTTATAACCTACTTCACTCTTTATAATTTAAACAGGTACTTACATTAACCACACCAGTAATAACTGATGGCTAAGGATGCTAATGATACTTTGATATTATCGAAATATCCACACCTGAGCTCAAATATCGATATTTTGCGTGGTATGGCAACAGAAAGTGTTGTACCGTTATTTGGTATCAGTATTTTTGACGCTATCAAAGTTATATAGGATATAAATGAAAAACTTATTACAGCATAGATAGTACCGTTGCCTGAATATTAATTAGTGATATTCAGACAACGATAGTACCCTTCGACCGTTTTCGTCAATATTCGTCAATATAACTGTACAATTTGGCTAACGATAATTAAAGTCTTAACACAAAATATACAAAATATAAACTGTGCAGTAGCAAAAATACTAGGTAATAAATGCAATGGTTAGCAATAGTATAAATGTGAAACAATTATATTTATATTCAAATCTTATTTTATATTTTACTAAAATCAATTATGGTCAAATGAAACAGAAAAAATCATTCCGATTCGTGTTTTCTTTCCGTGTGGCAATTACTGCCTGCCAACGAACTAGAAATATTTAACAGCCGAAGCATTGATATTCGATGTATCGATATTTTCTATACGGGGTATCGTTAGGTATTATTGATTCTGGCATGCAGAAGGATCAACGAATCTAAATATCGACTTCAGCCGTAGATTACAAACCCTACTGATGGTTTTATTTTGTATTACACCAAACACTTCAGTTCATAAACATGTAAAGAACAGGTGAATCCAAGAACCAGTCGACCTGTACTTTCCAGGCACATGTACGTTATTTAGAAGGCAGAATACACATACCTACACCACTAGTGGTATATGAAATCAATTATCTTCCGCTTAACTGGGTTACGCCAATTTAAATATAAATTTTATCCATGATATGGTGGCTGACATGGTGATTAGAAACAAAAAATTTTGAACACAATCCTTGAACAAGTAAAAAAATACCACTGAATATTTTAGAATTTAGACGAACATTGTGTGTAGATTTAGATAAACGATCCTTTAGTAGTCCATATTAAATGAGATCCCTAAAAGCAGCCCAGTTACAGATCAGCATTTCAACACATTTTAATGTCACCGGCGTGGCTATAGTTTCCAAAATTTAGCTAGCTTGACATAGGAAACATCAGTTTTACTTTTGTGCTTATGACGCTCCACCAGTAATTATTAGTGGCATAATAAAGTTTTACAATTTCTCAAGTAAACCTTGGTCACTTTGTTCATTGTCGAAATACAKAAATACAAAAATCCCCGAACAAGAAAGTTTGGGCCTGTTTTCATGGAGTGGTGCACAGAACAACCACAGTGGAAGCACAAAAAACATACTGCTGACTTTAGCGACGAATCTGGATGATGCCTGTATGCCCTGGTGGTGGTATAGGTATGAGAAGGTGAAGTGGTGGATGCGATCCTCAAATTAGGGCTGCAAGGAGTAGTGGTGTAGGGGCTATTGCTCATGGCAACATAATTTATACAATCTGAAAATCTCAAAGTGGCGAATCCAGGATTTTGGTGGGGGGGGGCAGCTTGACCCATTGGAGAAATTGCTTATGTTTTTTCTTATTTATAAGCTATACTTAAAGAATACAGTTATAGAAACAAATTACCGTTTCAAATTAAATTGAAATTTAACATTGCATTTAATCACGTTTTACCACCCCTAGTTGTTTCTTTGTGAGAATTAGTAGTTTAATATGATTGCCGAACATTCTTCTGAAAACGGAAAATACGAAAAAAAATAGTGTGTGGTTAGCGATGTGTAAACATATGTGGTTTTGCGTTCCAAACCAAATTTATTTCGCTGTGCCCAAAATAGAAGATATCTAGAAAAAATGGTGCACAGCAATCAAACGAGAGGAAAAACTATACACATACTAATCTGCGGCAAAATACCCAAATAACATTGAAATAGTCAATACAAGATATGAGAACGCGTTCGCTTTGTTTGCCAGCTCGTCGATAATGTCTGTACGCCTGTTTTAACTTCTAACATTCCTAGCCATAAATTAATTATTATTTAATTTATTATTGATAACATGAATAAATGCTCAGCCTAGCTTATAAAATACTTATATACTTTTCCACATTTGTACTTAAAATGTAGTTGATACGAAAAAAATATACCCATATAAAATCTTAGGGTTCATTATGAGTAAATACAACAATGGATGGTTTTGCTACCAACACCCACTTGTCTCCTTATATAGGTCGCAATAGTTTCAAGCAGGACCGTACTTACTAAAATAAAGCACTTGTTTTGTCTAAATGGCATATTATTATACAAAAATTAAGTAACTGTACCTATATACAAATTAATATTTTAATTTGCATTGATAGAAATTAATACTTTGTAGTGCCTTATTTTTCATCTTTTCTTGAATTATCAATGAGATCAATATATATATATAGATAGATAGATTTATTAGATCAATAACGGATGTTAAAATTTTTGATTATCTATTACATTTTGTTATGTTTTTATGTAAAAAATTTAGTTGCTTTTATATACCTACATAGTTAGCGCGACTTGAAGATGCTGTAAAAGTAGCCTCGTAACCTCTTGGTGATCGCTTTGGAGCATTTTCCCAATGTGAACCCTACACGATGTGAAATTCGGGTTAGCCCTTTCAGACCTGCATTTTTATTTCTTTGTTATT
The DNA here is from genome assembly GCA_025024175.1 of Rhyzopertha dominica. Taxonomy (NCBI): domain Eukaryota; kingdom Metazoa; phylum Arthropoda; class Insecta; order Coleoptera; family Bostrichidae; genus Rhyzopertha; species Rhyzopertha dominica. The sequence goes on from QCXZ01000003.1 coordinate 27,790,649, forward strand.
TTCGGACTATTTAGATACTGAAGAAGTGGTAAATGTTGAGAAAAAATAATTTTGACAATTAAAAAGCAAATGACACGATGCATGTCCATTCCTAATACAATATTAGACATGAAGGTAATCAAATTTGTTTGGTGTATATTTGTAAGCACTGATCAAAATCAATGTCCAAACAATGGACATGGGGTCTGAAAGGGTTAGTATACTAACGAATTTCCTTTTACAAATTTTGTCCACGGTATAGAACAAGATTACTGGAATGACAGATTTTGTGAGGTTTGTAGCTATATAGCAGTGTGGTCTTGTGTGGCCACCTCTAAAGAAATATTTTTTAGTTCGGCAAGTTTGGATGTGTTAGGATCGAGATTATTTCCAAGTTCAAGGATGCAATAAACCCGCTGGCACTTAATTTACGTTTCTCTTTTATCACCTTATACCTACGCTCAAAAATAATTTCGACGGAATACATTACTTTCCAGTATGCATTATTTGAGAATGGAAATAGGAGTACATGGAATGCGTGGGAAGCYCAATGTATTTTTCGTATATTTTATTCGATATTAAACAAACTTTTACAGGTTGGGACACCTATGACCATAACACTAAAACGACTAAGTGGGTGTAAGAACGTTCGGAATGTCTCATAAAGTTATTTAAGGTCTWCATCCTGTTTTTGCCGGGATTATAAATACATTTTTGCGGCGTAAAATAAATATTTTCCGTTTACAATAATATTACGTACCTATATAATTAACGTGACGGCCGTAAAATTTGACGGGCGCCTGCTGCATCCTACGAGTTATTTGTTATTGGGTGAGTCTATCATAAAGCAGAAATCTTATTGCGAAAAGTAGAAAAGTAAAAAGTAAACGGCCGTCCTATTTTATGCAATACTAAGTATAATATGTTATATGACTATATGAGGCATTAATCACAAATAATTTTGTTTATTTAGAGGTATGTTGAAGACTTTAGACAAATTAGAAGTGATATAGCCTTAATCTACAAAGCGTCAACATAACTTATTTGTCACATATATTTATGTACCTAATAGTAACAAAGTAACAATGCCTTAATGTACGTAAATAAAATTATTGCATACAGCTATGGTTTTTATGTAGCTCCAAAAAGATACGTTGGATTGTATGTATCAGAATAATCGGGTATTTAAGTTATAGATCTGAAATTGTCCCCTTGTGATCAGATGGTACCAATTGATAATGGTATCAATTAATATAAAAACAAGCCACAACGTGCATATATAAAATTACAGCAAAAAATAGAAATCTATATGAATTATAAATAAAAATGCGTAATGCCAATCAGCTATTTTCCATCTGCAACCGTATTCGACCTATATGTACCCCTACTATATAGATACATTTGCATTTTTATGTGCCTAGTGAATCACAAACGTCAAATTTAGATGTCGTGTGTCCATGACTTTTTAATGTTGCATTAAATTGTTGCGAACTAATGTACCTACATCCTAGATTCCACTTCCATATAAGAAACGTAAAACTGTGAGATTCTTGATTGATCTTTTTAAGAACGCAGTTGCAACACCTTCTCTTACAGCCTATCAGACACGGATCCAAAAAACTTAAACTATTTTATTGCAACATCTATGAAATAATAAACAAAATTTTTCAGTTAAAAAACAAGACGAAAAACTGGCAGGCAAAATGTAAAAATTCTCTATGCATAGATTTATTATAAAACTCCAAGTTTCGTTTCTATCTTGCAAACTTATCATATTTTCCTCTTTCTGATTGTTTTTATAAATATCTGTGTTAGGTACAATGTTGCGAGATGTGCTTGTTTTTAGAATGTTTTGTTTTATGTTTCTACATCCGCACCTTTTAGACCAAATGTTTATGTCATTTCTACAGTAGCACTGATACAGAGAATGCATGCAACTTTGAGGACATAATACATTGTGTCCCACCCCTCAAGTCTATGCATGGCTAACTTCATTATTTGGAGAGCTACAAGGTAGCTTAAGTGGAGACAAGGTTGCTATTTGATTTTTAACATTAACAAAAAATGTAAATGTCGATTGTTGTAAATCGCGTGCAATCTTTTTGTTTGAACTTTTTTTAGAATACTGAAAAAACATTCTTGTGGTACCTTTTTAAGTAGTTTTTAATTCAGATACTACCTTTCGGAAGCTTGTAACATTATCAACTATATTTTTTCTAATGAGGCGTTACTTCACTTCTGACTTTTCCTAAAATAGATTTTTTAACTGAGTTCGACGATATGTAATACTTAGTATTTTACTAAGGGATTACATTTAAAATCCAGTTTTTTAAGTTATTGATTTAATTTAATTGCCATAGTCGGTTATGGTTAAAAAATAGGATATTTGTCGTTAATTGTGTTTGTGTGTTCAAGAAAACGCTGGTAAAACCCAGAACTCCAAATTTGATATTGAACAATATAACAATTTGTGCAAACGCTAAGAATTCAACCCATTCTTTACGCCAGATTGCCAACATTTTGCACTGCAATAGAACAACAGTTTTGCTAATTAAATATTGCAAACCTTACAAAATACATGTAAGTTGAAAGCTAAATGCAGGCGATGCTGTCCGTCGGCAGGCATTTTGCAGATGGGTTGCTGATAATACGAACAGGGACAACAATTTTATAAATAGAATCATTTGGACGGCGCCGGCGAATCAAAATCTACTTGATGTGAAATATATAATCAAAAAAATGAACAGGCGTAGTCAAATAAAAATTCAAGTATAAATCATGATGCACAACCACAAGTCAGATTTTCACTGAAGGTGTGGTGCGGAATAATGAATGAGCCACTTGTGGAATCGTATACATATTCGAAAAAAATGTGTTTTTGATTCTTTCTTTGGGGAGTTTTAATAGCTAAACTTCATGAAGCTAGGCCAAGTAACATTGCCGCATTAAGGCAGAATATCCTTAGTTGCCTAGAGAAGTTTATAACATCGGAAGGTACAATAACACTGCACACTTGGTAATAGTTACAAGCTTGCAAACCTTCGTAGAAAAAAAATCGTAAGTGATTTAATAACGAATTAAAGAAATGCCTTAAGAATGTTTTTTCGGGACCATAAAACAAGCTCACATAAAAAGTCACAATAAATTATGGAAAAAATACATTTTCATAATTTTTCTTAATATCATAAAAACTGTTATAGATAACTTAAATTTGAAAACGCATTACTGTTGAGCATCAAATTTAGCAACTTTTCCTCCAATTAACCTACTTTGTAGCTTTTCATATAAGAAACTTACCCATACATAGACACGAAGGTTGGGGCATCCCGTATAAAATTAAGTACCATGTAATAAATATGCAAAGCATCTAATAATGTTTATTCCTAGTTCAGTAACCAGTGCGACCAGGTTTTTTGTTTCCAGGGAGGGTTATACAATTTCACCCGACCATCCTCCCTAAACTTATTATCATTCATGTAAACACGAGTCGGGAATAGGCTAAGAGCCGAAACAATGGAGCAAGCATTCAGCTTGTTTCCAACAAGTAATTGGTTTCGACAGGGCAGAGGCACTCGTGAAGGGAAATACAAATTTTTGCCAACGTTCACTTTTCGTGCGATAAACTTGTTTAAAACACAGAGGGCTAATACAATTCATCTGGCAAGATCGATACATTTAATCTGCCATAATGGGATTTGACGATTATAAGTTAAGCTGTAGATCAAAATTTCAAATGGCAGGTTTTATTTTATATATATTATCGAGAACTGAACTGCAGTGTTGTAACTTTGTATAAGAGGTGTTTGCTACTATAATTACTGATGTTCAACAGGTTGATTTTCCCCGTGCAGCCACTCCATACACTGAGTTTAAAATCTTGTCACCAGCTGTTGATTACTTGGTATGAAGACCTAGAGTCACCCAATACTTTTACGTGTGGTGATAACCCTTCTTACAAAGGTAATTTACCGCAACTCTACATGCAATTTTGTTCAGTTTCTAAAAATCATGAACGCATCGGTAGAAATAAATATAACATACATGAAAAGATAAGCATATGGTAACTGACATATACTAATGTCAAACAAGAAGCTTTCGGATAAATTTCTATTGTTATTCAACGTTAACTTGTTAGGGGCAGTAACTGATGAACGATCCTCGTATTACGTACTTACTGTAGTTCAATTCGACCACTAATACCTACTAACCGTTGACTGAAGTTCACTATGCATTTATAAATCTGTTAATTAACAATTCAAGAGAGTCCCTCTTATTTCATTCGATGCAGTTTTCGTAGTTTTACGCCTCGAACTACCAACGTCGTGATTACCCTTAATAATTTTCCTTCAATTTACCGTTTGAATAAATTTTGATAATCCTGGAGGCCGGTGTCCTATTTTTAACGCAGAAAAGTATTTTGGGAGTATTCCGACTCAGAACAGAATTTAGCGTACGCTGCCAACATAAATAAATACACTACTAATTTTAAGCATACCACTGACCTAAACACGGATTTGRTTCGTTATGAATGAATTAATTTTATTTTATCGATAGAGATTTCAGTATTTATTTTATTAAAACTGTAAATCATCTGTCTGGCATAACTCTGTATGTGAATTTTTACTACTTATGGTAAATTTCATCCGTATTGGGACAATAACAATATTACGTATTATTCTTTATTTGTGACAAGACATTATTATATCTATAAGCTATTGCCTTTTCTCGCAGCAATCCAGCAAAAAAAAACAAAAAAGTAGCAAGTTGGTAGTTGATATATGTAACTAAGATTTTGTAAATCAGACATGCTTAATCTTCCAAACGCATTATGTCATAATTAGGAGTTTGCCACATAAAAAAAAATACACAAACAAGACAGTAAGTTAGTGAACATTATTAAACATTGGACTGCGCGTTTGCATTTATTTTACAATGTGTTTCATATGAAAGTGTTAGGACTGCTGTTAAATTATATTAATCCCGAAAACGCCATTGTCAATTTGATATGTATGCTAAATGACGTCACACGCTTACGCAACTGCAAGAGACTATTTTAAGCGGAAATTTTTGAAGTAATTACATTAATAAAATGTTCAAACAACGCCTTATGCATTTTAGACCATATTCACCTACTCTTAGTGCTATTAAAAAAAAGTGAAAATACCCAATTCGTGCTGGTTATTAAAGCATAAAATCATGTAAAGCTGCAAATCTATACTAATTCCACTTTTAAAAACAAATTGGTGCAAGAAATCAAGTTTGCAAGGTTGTTTCAAACATAACGTAAACCAACAACAGTTATTGTTTGTTGGTAAGTAACTTTATATTCAAGTACCTATATCGTCCAAAGTCGTTCATATATAGGGTTAGTCAAAAGTATTTCTGTAGATATGAACTTTACAGAGAAATTTCCTGAACAAAAGCTTTTTGCTAATTATTTTTTATTAGCCTACTTTTTGTTGTTGCATGTGAATGCATTTCCATGGCAGCACATGTTTTTATTTGTATTGCTCTTTTTATCTTTGAAACGAGCTGGTGCTTATTTTGCATGGTTTAAACACAATTTTTGTGAAAAATTGTTTTCAAATAAACGACAAAAAGCATTATTTCCTCTGAAGAGATTTAAGAAGTCCGGTGCCTCAAAATTTGTTGCTCAATTTCTGTGATGGACTAAATTATTGTTAAGTTGCGGGAGGTTTTCTTGAAATAATACAGCTACCATCAAATGAGTAAAAACCAGTATAAATCATTCAGAACCTACTGCGTTAAAATTCTTTTGTGTTTATCTGAAAAAGATTTTGTCGCCAAACCATTAAAAATAAATACCAGGTCATTTTAAGGATAACGAAATCGCTCGTTGCCATTAAAAAACAAATAATACCCCGCCATTGAAATGCGCTAACCTAGCTAAAATACAAAAGCAAAAAGTGGGTTAAGATATGAAAAATAATTAGCATTGTTAAGGACGTTTTGCTATAAACTTCATATTTACATAAATATACCGGCTGTTCCATATTTTTGACAAAACAAGAACTTATATTTAAATCGCTTTCTTAAACGTCTTGCATTCTTAGGCCAAAACATTACAATTAGCTGCCCATTTCCAGCCATCCTTTTTGAGTCTGTACATACACGAAAGCCATTGTGTACGCAACTTTGTTTGTATAACTTAGAGACATCTGTTCAGTTTTCTTGTACTTTTCTTTGTTAGGTAGCTAATATTACAAGTTTTCAATGCTCGCCGCTAATCTCCATAATGTACATTTATCTGTTATTATCTTTGTCTGCTGGTATTCGAACTTGATAGTCGACAATGTGAAACGTGAACATCACCACAGCGCTGTATTTTCATGGACAGCTTTCCAAGCCTCTGTTTAGGCGCAAGTCGAATGGTGTATTTGTAACTGCTAAGCAGCATCAAGAGTTTCAGTCACTTATTTAGTAAGGTTTGTTTGATATTTGCTAAGCTAAGGTTTATATGATTTTTGTCTCTTGAATCAGTCAGAAAAAGTATTTAAATGGTCTTTTCACAGAAACTTATAATATTCAGTTTAGTCTAGTTATCAAAACAGTTTTATATTTTTTAGAATACTTGTTATTTAGAGACACTTATTATTTAAATCACGGGGGAACCAATTTTCGTGCTCAGAAATAAATGTGTGGACTAAGCAAAGGACATTATTTCGAACATTTCACAAAAACATGACATACACATAATGTAACGCGTAGGTCAAGTTAAGGTATGTCAACCACCGCACCGCTTGAAACGAATTAAAAATTAGTAGGGACGTGTCGTGTTTAATTAACGTGTTAATGTTTATTTATAGCAGTGTTATTATTTTTGTGACACTGATGTGTTTCGGCGCCCCAAATAATGTAATCGTAAAGGACAAAGAAGCTGATGATCAATGTCCTAATGTGCAAAATCTTAGAGTGTTGAGCAGGAAGCAGGAATTAACATAAAAAACAGCAATAACCCCTTCATAATTGAAGTTCTTATTTTAAATCGGCAACAGATTACATTACATATTCTGGCTCTACCTTTGACAGTGAAAATAAAGAAACGTATAGTTTTATTTGCTCGTGCATGTTGTGTATGTTTTCTTCCAGAAATTCATATTTTACACAATCACGGATGTATAGATCTGCTGCCTTCAATTTTTTTAGTACATGTCTTTTTCCAGGTCTTTACAAAACTCGATTTTCAGCAACATATTGATCATTATTATCATTATTGAAGTACCTACCTAGGCAGTGAGCGATGTTATGCGTTTTTTGGTGCTCTTTCCTGATTGAGATAATAGATATACTTTCTATGTAACCGATATCTAAGTACCTTCGATAAGAAGAATAAAGAAAGACCTGTCTTCGAAGCGATGTGGTAAGCAGTTTTGTTACCGATTACTGTCTACTACCCAAACTTAGCGCATACTGCTGATAAACATCTATACAGACTGTCAATCTTGGCAATTACTGTTCTGTGGTTTGCCTACCACGGATGTCAAGATCATTAGCGTTTTTAATGAGGCTATCCCGTATACGGTCAGCCTAAAGCTGACTTTCACTGTTGATCGTTTTATTTTACTATAATGTAAATTTCTTAAGACGAAAAGACGCAACCTTAATCTTCTTAAACTGTACCTAAGTCTTATTTCTGAACAAACGTTAATTGCAATAAAAGTTTAATAGACATTCCATAATTGTACAGGTTATTATAATAATGATAATTATTATGTACTTATAGAAGGCATAAATGTATGCTGTCCGTTTAACCAAAACTTCGGAAGGAAATTCAACCACTTCTGAGAGATATTTTCTGTGCTAATTATTATTACTATTTGCTATTGTACCTATATGATCATTATCAGGCAACATTATATGTCAAACATGTATATTTACTGAAATTAAAGTAAATATACTTAATTCTAAATTACCAGCAATATTTAGGTTTAAACCCAATTTGAGTCACTTTAATTTCGGTAAAAAAATACAAGTTTGAAAAATTTCTCTACACGTCTTAGTTTATAAATATCGGTCACAACAAACCACTTATTTATTGCTAAAGAAAGTAAGGTATTTGTTAACTTGATTTTTAATACAACGGATCTTCGATTTCAGGATTTTACCATTCAGTCAATTTTCAACTTTATGAAGGTGTGCTTTTAGACAACTCTAACGGTTTTAGATATTTAGTGGCATGCTACGTATGTTTAAGCGCGTTGATGAGTTATATACGAACACAAGTAAACTGTCGCTGTTTTTTGCAAGTTATTGTTTAGAAAATAATACATATGTATTTTCACTTTTACGAGATACGAAGAATATGCCAGTCACGCTCTGTGTCCGGTTAAAATGTCCAATGCGATGCGATAAATGACAACCTACGGCATATTGACAGCAACCATTTATTGGAAACCTTTTTGATTATTAATAAATCAATACTTGCCCTGCATGTATTTACGAAAAACCCAACATGAATTGGTTATTAAACACTCATTTACGAATGTTCCGGGAAACGTTTTGGAATTTTCTGATAATTACCTCAAGTCACAAGAACCTTTCGACCCTTAACAAGAAACACCTTCGATGTAAATATTGTTTTATTTCGTGTTTTAAAAGGCAATTATCAGATTTATACAGAATTAACGTTTTCGTGTTGTTATTTTATTAATATGAATTTATCAATATTAAAAATTAAAACGCAACCGTTGAACTATAATACGCAAAGCAGTTCATCAGATGAACTCGATGCAAGTCAAGTGTGTTCCATTCTCGTTAATTGCACTACTACTACTAGAAAGATGGTGGTTTGCACATTACTCTCTTCCCTTTCGTCATGAGTTCAAATACACCATCTTCATTTTTATATCGTTTTAGTTTTAAATTTATAGCCAACTTTTGAATAACGTCAGTTATTCGTTTCTACATCTCGTTCGTAATTTATTATTTTGAATCACTGGCGTATTCCGAACTTATAATTTTGAAATATAACCCTAACTTGCATTTTTTAATAGAAACCATGAGTGGTTATGATATGGTTGAAAAAATCTATTTTTTTTTCTGAATAAAAAAGATATATATTATTATGTTTATTTTTAACAATGGGGAAGTTTCATGAATTCTAAATCATAGTAAACAATTGTTATAAATATCCGCCGCAGTTTATAAGTACCAAATAAAACAACTTTAATATACCTAAAAACAAGTAAACGTCAACTACTACATATTATTCTGAACTGAGTGGGGTATGCTTTAATGCATTATACGTTTCCTTTTTTGAATGTCACATGACCAAGAAATTGTTTTCAACTGATTTTATCGCTTTCGTTTTTATACACCATGCTCCGATGAAACACAAAATCCAGTCGGATTTATCTGTCTATGAAGGCTCTTAAAGTGAAAGTACCATATCAACTTGAACCTGAATGCAACTAGCATTAAAAATATAGTTAAAAGTGTCTCTGGTCATTTTCTGCAGGATGTAGATACAATATAAAAATATTTCAAATACGGAGTAATTTAACTTTAGAGCTTGACGACCGGTAATGATTAAAGTTACATGATAGCGTTACAGACGACGCAATGCATTACAGACTCTGGACGAATTCCTCCATTTGTTAGATAAAAGTCCAATGAGTGCAAAAAATTGTGAAAAGGCTGTAATAGCCTATGGTACGGTATAAACAAGTGCAAGCTGCGGCGTGAATACATTCCATAGCGAGATGTCATACACCAGTGATGCCCATCGTGTTAACATTAAAATTTATATATTTAGCCGATGTTGGCTTTTTGATATGTACAGCCTCCATGTTAGTTAAGGTTTGTGTTCTCTCTGTTCATTAGTCAATATTATTCTCTATTCCTTAAACTATATGCAGTTTTTCAATGTTCCATTTGTAAGGAATTGTTTTCATGTCATTCTTTTATTTAACTTAATTCACTATGGGTCTTTGGTTGATTAAAAATCTTCCGCAAATCTGTAAGTTAGTACATTTATATGTAACACATGATACAATATGGCTTTTTTATTTCTGGTATAATTCCTTTATAAGGTGTTTTCGCAAATTCACTTATATGCTAGTAACAAAATAAAATAAAGGAGCATAAAGTTGATTTTGATGCTCTAAGCCCGTATTTGACTGTTTTCGTTTTGTGTAAAGCAGCAACTTAAGTCACGCGCTAGATATCTAATCTAAAGTGTAAAAGCACCAGTTCTTGGCGGCTTAAAAGGGACAAACGAATTATATTCTCTTCAAAACTCTAAGCAATTACAGTAGACAGGTTATATTCTATTTATTTTATATGACAGGTACCTCAAAATCGAATTTGTTAAGGACTGCTCCAAGTTCCAAGTTGATATATTTCAGCGACTGACGTACTAAGTTTTATGTGGCTTTGAATACAAATTTAATTGTTATTTCGCAAAGTATCATCGAAACTAAAACAATAATGCTTCAAAACATAACAATGTGCTGAAAATACTCAGAAATGATACTAAATTGATACTTTCCTAAATGCGTCCACCAATTCAAGTGCTTTAAGAAAAAGATTTTCGCAAGTACCTATAAAGCTTGTTAGGGTGGCTTCGATTTAGTGGACTGTATTACTTGGTTTTTAATATTACTACTGTGCTAGAAGCATTAATTGAATAGACTTGACAGTTTCATCAGTTTCTAATTTTATTGCTGTTCGTTTACATACTTTTTTGTTTTTCTACTTGGCAACAAAATGTCATTGTAGTGTTTGCCAAGTTTACAAAATTAAGGAAATATCCGAACAAAGCTAAAGAAGTTAACGATACATTTGCATTGGTGGTAAATATTTTAAGCTACGTTTCTTTTTGTGTTAAAATTCAAATATATAGTAGGCTAAAAAATGGGAATTCACTACAAATCGTATTTACGCAGGAATAAGCCTGTTTTTTTAAACATATGCGGCGGCTGAACATGCCAATAATATTCAAAAGCTTGTTTCGTAACTAAGCAGTAAATCTACATCTATACGGTGTTTCCGTAGATATCTAGGGAATTATTGGATATGTACCTACGCGATGCCCTACCTTTAGTGCACAATGCACGTCACACTTTAATCCTCTTCAATAAATTAAATATGCTACACGTAGTCCAGATACACCACTCAATAAAATACTTATTTTTGGTCTTCGAAACAACTTCATAAAATATACCTATAACGCCGTCTATTTTTGGTTGGGTTACGAAAACACCCACGACAGTTTATATTATTAAACAAAATAAGTCAGCTTTATGTAAAGATGATGCAATCATGTTCATGAATTACTTCTAAAGAAGAAAAACTTATTCGAAAAGCCGAATGAAGTGTATTTTGAGCCTTCAAATAAACTAGTGATACGTACCGTTGTGTTTTACAGCGAAGTGATTAGTAAATACGCGAGAACAAAGCGACTTTAGCTCACTTCTGCTGTTTTAAATATATATATTTGTCTTAAGCAATACTCCATAGCAAACAAAAACTGTTATATATTTCCCCTACATTAGAATGTGACGCAATTTGAAATATCAGTATTTATCTTACAGTATAAAATTTGGATTTCTTAACTACAAAGGTAAAGAGATTTAGAGTAATGGATTGCTGAACTTATTACCTATCACAGTAACATTTTTAGTGTCAGAATTAACAAAATATTAACAATTAGACTACACCATATTATCAAAAATGACAATTTGGTTTGTGGTCAAAATTTCTTTTATAATAAATCTTGCTAATAGTGCCAAAGATTTCTATTCGATAAGCCTCATACAGTTGTTAAAGCAGGTAACTACATTTCGTTATTAAATAAAAATTGCTTCCTGCAATTGGATAACATACATACACACATACAGTGTAGAACTCTGCAGTCTTGCTCAAAATTTAAACTGATTAGTAATGTCGTTTTTATTAATGAAACACTTGCTCTAATTCTAGTGTCACTTCACTTAATTCTTCATCATTGAAAAAGTACGTTCTGCGCATGAAGTATAGGCTTAAAATGCTTAAAAAATCTTTTTCAATTGATGCATTTTACTGAAAATATATACTGTTTTTCAACATTAACAGAGTTGTATATCGTTAAAAACTGGAGGTTCATATAAATTTAATTTTCTAACCAAATACAGATAATCTTCCGCAGTAAAACGAAACTATTTTTTATGTAGCTTTTTGCTCTGCCAAAAATAAAATTTTGTTTCAAACTATGAGATTTTGAGGTAATATATTAAGTAGTTTTTCGTTAACTAGTGCACCAAAAGTTCATTATAACGTCTGTTTTGATCTTTCATGTGGAGACTCTTAAATATTGTATAAATATCAACAACAGTAATTTTATCTCCCCAGTATGTGGTTACAAACTAATGAGTTTCTGGTACCTCGTTTTCGATGGTATCTTCATACCCTTCATCGTTAATATAAAGAAGTTTCATTATTTATCGCAGACATTATAGTAAATTTCTAAAATAATTTAGTATTTCTTTCCAACTCTTTAGTATTCAATCAATACATGGATTTAAGGAAAGCTAACGTACGGGCTCATAATGCAGAAGTTCATAAATTCTACTTTAAATATCTTTAAAGGATTCATGTCCTTTAACAGATGGTGAAAAATGAATATATAATATTAATACCAAATTTTCCATGTCATAGTAATAGTCAATTGCATATTTTACCGCGCTGTTTTTTATCAAGAATTTCAGTATAACGCGAATGATTAGCGCCCAAGCCGAATGTTAGAAAAACTAAAATTAACATTCAACAGTGTTTCATTAATATAATATGAAACATTCCTAAAATGATTCGCCAGGGTTTTTGATAAAATCGAGTTGTTTGAAATTTATTCTTTTTTTTGGATCGAAGCTTTGGACTGCAATAGGAAACAACTATTGATTTTTTACACTAGATGCAAAATAATTAGTGTAAAGCGAATAAATGTGATTTAGCGTTATTTGTTAGGCTTCTGGTCCAAAAACATTTAGTGCTATAGGCTCAACCTTTGTTCTTGCCAGTGTTAAATTATTTTGTTTAAATGATACTGCCTTAGTAACTTGATAAATTACGACAGGAAGCGGGAGTCAGTAACATCGGACTCGAAATCACCATCGTACTTTTGATACAGTATGTAACTCATACCAAATGTAAATTACCTCCTGTTGTCTAACAATAGGAGTAAGTAGGAACATTTTTACAATTAACCGCTTACAGCTGAAGAAGATTCTCCTTACCCAAAAGAAAAACTTTTACCTGTTATTAAAAAGTGTTATCTGGGTTTATATGTAAATTTTGTCATAATTCTAAATTTCATCTTGACAGACTCTTGACTACCACTCCATTTGTTTAGTAACACTGCAAAGAAACTGCTTATGCAATAACTAGTATGATAAGTGGACACTGTACGACACTGTACCAACACTTTTATTTGGCAACATTGGTTGCACTGTAAATCGCTTTAATTGGAATTAATTGGCTCTTAACCACATGTTGCGAATTCAGGCTAATACAGTCGATGGCCAGATTCCTTAAATTCTTCCGGCATATCGATTATGAGATACACACTGCGTTCAGTTTGATTTCATCTGTGAGGTGCGGCGCTGAGTTCAACTGTACATTAGCTTGCAAAAAGTCATGACCTGCATCGTTGCAATTATGAAAATTGAAGCAATCTTTTAGCGTTAAATGGCGGAGATTCGCTTTTTAAAAGAATACGATTTATGACAAAATAGCGTGGCGGAGTAAAAACGTAAAGTTGAAGCTGGGTTCCACATTTTCGACATTTCCAGTGATTACTGAGGAAAAACTATAGGTTGAATCTAAAACAGTCTAAAGACCCTAGACTTGCAACCGTTTAAATGCTCAACTCATTTTCGTCTATCCACTAATTATAATTACGTAATCAAAAGAATTAAAACTACTAGATAAATTATTAAATATCCACACCTATCACGTCGATTCCTTAGGTCATGCCAGTAGCCCCAAAAACAAACAGTCAAAAAGTAACCATAAGCACTTAGCATATATTGACCAACAAAACGTACCAAACATTTACACTGGGGATAACATTATTCTGTTAATAATAACACCATATAATAGAAAGTTGCCAAACTACAAGAAACACCTCAGTGCTTTTCGTATCCCCTTGAACTCTTGAGATAAAAGTCCCACTAATATTCCAATATTCCAATATTTTGAATTATGAAGCAAAGCAGAACTAAACATACTAAAGTACTTGCTGATTATGATTACTCACACTATCAGAAATAAACAATGCAAATACTAAATAGTCTATAATATTTTATTAAACAAAATATAAAAAACAACACAACACTAAACTATAATGAAACACGGGAATCCGGTTAGTTAGTCTGGCAACTTTAAAAATTTAATGTACATACATCTTACACAATAAGCTGCCTATCCTCTATGTAGCAAAATAATCACCAAACAAATAAAAATGAGAATCCAGATCCCAGGAGTGACCACAGCAAAAAACAATACTAAAGTTATCGCTCTGCAGCTTGTGATTGCTTATCGGTTAATTAATAAAATATGCTCACGTATAAAAAATTGATAGCAAACAAGCTGGAACTGTGAACATATTCAAAGCAAATTTGCATCCTAAAAATGTCTAAAAATTCATTTGTTGTCTATTAGTATACGATTTAGAAAAACCAGCAGAAACCTACAGAGTTACTTTATTATAATTAAAATGTACATTATTCAGAATATTTAATCACTACGTTATTACTGACGACTGTTTATACCTATTAAAAAGTGCGTATAGAAAATTATCTTTACTTTTTAGTCTTCGAAGAAAGAAACTTAAAATTAATGGCCAATGTATTGCACCTTCTGAAATATCTTGCAGCAACTGTTCTGCTACCCTGGATTAAGGCGCGCATGTGAACAGTAATACTTAAACGTAACCCCCTATGTAATTATGCAATCAGATTAACCATTTAGATTAAAACGCGTTTGTTACTACAACTAATTGACGCGCCGGTATCTGACAGTAGTTATCTTGTGTTCTCACAATAGTGTTTAATGCCATGCTCAGGCTAAAACAATAACAGCTGTTTTGTAACTGCGTCTTGTCATTCCGTACCATTTAGAGATTTGTTCTATAGGAATAGGTCATACTATTAACGTAGAAAATTGCTCAATGATTTCTTTTATTGAATCTTAATAGCTAGAACAAATTCTGTTGGAGAAATGTTACTTCCAATAATTTTTCTACACATTGTATTTGTTGAACACATTTCCCTGTATGCAATATTACAATCAGGTCAAAGTTATTTTCTATTGCGTTCGTTTTATCTTGCAAATACTTGCTTTCTACCCAGATAACGGGGTGTACCATCTCAAGGTGTTCCTTCCATAATCCCTCTTTCGTTCAAAATACAGAAAAAGGGCTCTCTACCAAACTATTCCATATATTCCAAAAAATGGTTTTCGCCAATTGATAAAAGAAAATGATATTCTACTGCATATAATGTTTTATTCGTTCATTAGGAATTGCCATCATACCCATAAGGCTTACAATCTAAACGAATTCAAATAATTCTTTTAATAGAACTATAATAAATTCATATTAAATAAATTACCTTTTATGGGATATAAAGTGTGGCTATCTCATACTTGGTGTTTTTGTTTTTCGATAGCTACAAGTTACCAGAGCTTCTTGCATCCTCTAGTCTTGTCTCGTCTGGCGTCTAGTTCGATAGTTTCGCAAGTCTCGTCGTGCATGTCCTTGAAAGGGTGCTAGAGGAGTAATGTTTATACGAAGGCTAAAAAATAACATCAAAATGTCATATATTTGAAAGGAATGTAATAAAAGTAACAATTCCAGATCTTCGCTCCAAACAAAACGTACGGAATAGTATGTGGAAAATTTATTTAAGATCTAGCTTTGCGTTCACTTCCAGCAAGACATATTGTTATATGGGTGGTCGCACTTAGTGACCTTTTGGCGCCTATAGACGCGTTTTCTCGTGACATTGCACAGCTCTTTGTGAAAGTTATTACTGCAATCAGTAAATTTTTGCGGCAGGTACCTTTGTTTATCAATTAGATTTGTTGAAAGGTTTTGGCGATTGGAAAGATTGTCAATTATAATATTACAAGAAAGTGAGAATGAATTGACCACAATTCAACAGAACTTCGACAACTCTTGTCTGGAAACAGTTCAAGAAAAGTACTGGAGAATTCTTCTGTTGTTTTCTTCCGGGCTGTTTTGCCTCTTCTTTCTTCAGACGTTTCACTGCACGTCACTGGCAGCATCTTCAGTGTTGACTTGATTGTAACTGAGCTGTTTGGGCAAACAGCTGTTTGCTTGTAGGCTTAAAAACTGTTTTTATGTCTTTCCGTTTTTGTAGGCGGGCTATCTTGACTGTCACATTCTGAACGTAAGATAGACACGGAGAAGAAGCGTAGTTATTTTCATCGGCTGTAGTGGTTGAACTGGTAGATCTTCTGGGGTTGATAACTGTTGATTTCCTTTGCTTTGTAACCGTTAGCCCTTAGTACTGTTTTCACAGGCAATTAGGAAATTAATGGACCGTATAAATTAACTGAATGAATTTCATTAGGGAATAGTCATAACAAAAGCTAAATAAGTAGAAGCTATAGGTAACAGAAGTTTAACTCTATTGCCCACAACTTGTTGATTGCATTGCAAAAATTGATAAAATTGTTTTGAATTGGTTGATTACCCACCCTTTCTCCCGCTTTAGACCGTCAGACTACAATTTATTTACAAAGCTCAAAAAACATTTGAAAGGTAAAAGATTTTCGATAAATAATGAAGGCATTTTAGGTGCTGTTGAGAAGTGGCTTGCAGACCAAAATAAAGAATTTAGATTTAGATTTAGAATTACTTTATGACCGTTTTGCTAAATGTATGTCTTAAAGGAAAATTAGTCGACTAAATTGAATTTTGTTTTCAAAAATTGTGAACTTTTACATGGTAGATCAGACACATATCAATATGCCCTCGTATAACATCATTATTTTTGAATCACGCGTTGAAAGCAAATTTGCTTTTCTCGTGGTATCGGGAAACTTATATGTTATGTATCGGATATCCCTGTACCTAGCAAGGCATGAATAATAACTTAGGTTGTACCTTAACACCAGTTCATAACTTTATTACGGTGTGTAGCACCAATTTGACCAAGAAGCCACCTAATCAGCAAGCTAGGTTTGTGAAAGTAAACACCTCGACTGAGAACTTGAAATGCAAGTGCTATTCACAGTCAGGATGCTTGAATTGCGTAGAGGTCGCCTTGAATACCTCAATAATTAACAAGGTTCTGCTAAATATTTGAATAATTTTATCAAACTTGGGACATGTTCTGGAATTAGTTGAACCCAACGATTCATTTACAACGTCCCTGTTAGTATAAACTGATGCATATACTCGATCACTGTATCAAGTAATAATAAGCAGGAATTGTTTCATTTTAGAGTTAAATCTTGCCCAAAAAGATGGAAAATTACAGTAATTTCATTAATTTGTTAATTTGTTATAATATAATTTGTTATAATAAATAATATAGTAAATTAATTTGTAATATAGGTAAATATGTAAATTGATATGTATACATGAACTTCAGAGGATGCTTCTGGTATGTTTTTAAAGAACTAAAATATCCAAATATTATGTAGATTTGCTGATGGAGTTAACAAAGGAACATCTTAATCATTAAAAATATTGTAGAAGATTCAGATAAGCATATGCCATTGTTTTTAACTAATTATCACCGATGGCTTGTGGCGGTTAAAAATAGACTTAGCGGAATTGATAAGGATTTACAACAAATGCCTGCATGAAGGTCTGAAATATGCTACTTTGATACACTATAAACGGTATTATATCTTCCATGACATCTTAAGTACACCTACATTGTTATTAGATTAGCAGAACGTTACTAAAAATGCACTCTAAAGCTTAGATTAAAAATGATTAAAAAATATTACACTATACAACTTTCGTGAATATCTTTTATGTTATTGTTTTTCATACGACAACAATCTACTTAAAAAGGAGCTGTATTTGTCAATAGAAGTAATTTAAGATGTTTTAATTTTTTCCTTAACTTCCACACGAATTGACGTTCTACTGATTTTCCTTGATTAATATTGCTCAGGACGAAGCAAGACATTATTTTCTTCTGTAAAAACGTGTTTTGAATAGCTTTTCATAATAATTCACCGTGTCTGTACACCTAGAGAGGATTACTTTTGTATTGATCAAGCATCAACACGATATCTACACATATAGAAGTGATATTTACAAAAAAGAACAACAGTTTTCCATATCAACAGTTATTTAGTATTACCTATTTCTAAATTACTTTGAGTTGTGAATTGAGCATTCAGTCAAGTTTTATAGAAAAAAAAACAATTCAATCTTAATCGAACTGGGAATACCGCAATCTCAAATATCTAATGTTTTAGTGATACCTACTTAATTTTTATTTATTCTTTAGTGTTAAACAGCTACAAAACTATGCCATTTGGACCTCGTAAATAAAATGACCATTAAATTCAGCAAGAAGTTAAAAAATGCATAAGTACTTATTTGAGGTGTTCCATTTGAAGAAAGGTGCCGTCCAGAGAAATGGCACGGCCTGTATAAGTTAATATAATTTTCAAATATGAAAAAGATGGTTAGATAATATTATTATTATTATTATTATTATTATTATTATTATTATTATTATTATTATTATTATTATTATTCTTTAACTCCAACTCCAATTGCAACTGAGCTTTATGAAGCAATGAGGCTAGTTCCCGAATCCCTGTCATGAAATTAATGTCAATCTAACTGTCCAATAAATCATTTGGTTGTAATACAGCATTTTTTACATGAAAGTCTTTAGAACGTACCGATAAATTACTATAACGTTAGTAAAGAATCATTCTAACTTTCCATTAAAATGTGCAATAATGCACAAGTACAAGTACCAAACATCCTTAACCTTATAGGTTTTATGAAAATCCTAATGAACATGAACATGGTTATTTTGAAAAACCCTCTAGATATAAATTAACAAAATGGTTAGTTTAACGTTTAATTAGCACTAGTTAGAGAATACACACGCAATACTTATGCAGGTACGTAGCTAATTTTTATCTTTATTATTATGTTGCTTTAGTGTTAAATAGTCAGTTGTTTTATCTACATTTGTATTTAAACGAACAGCGAAGTATCAGTCCTATATTTACCGAAATATCTGGCACTTGTTCCTGACAATTTGAAAGGCTATTTAACTATTGAAATTACAACCGAAAAAGCGAACTAATACTACAAAATAATATACCAACTTAAAAAATATTTGCCCTGCGAAACAAAAAAAATAACTGTAATTCTCACATACATTATAAACGGCGTCCCAAATTTGTCGGCGTCCTTGTACTTAAACGAATCGAAAAATTTAATTGATTGGGTTCTATTCAGCTTTCTATTTCAGTCTGCAATACAATTGTTTTTTAATCATTGAAACTTTTTGGCAAAGAATGAAGTAAGGGAACGCAGATACAACTTGGAAAAGCTTTTGAGCAATTCTGACCTGACGCATTAGATAGAAGCAAAATAGGTAGACAAGACGGAGTGAAAAAAGGCCCTTGGCTTTTCAGCAAGTTGAAAACCTGTCAATAAAACAACAACAACATAATATTTTATAAAACGTGAAAATTACTCATTCAAATGCAATGGTTCAAATTCCACTACATACAAATAACTTCGATAATTTTGTCTTATATCAAGACCTTCTTTATTTCAACATAAAAATAATGTTCACCCTATTTTTTTGCTTACATAATGAACTTTCCCTTAAAAAATTTGCACGCTTATTACGTCTCCTTCGATAGATTCTGTCAAATTAGGCTAATTAGGTTACCATTAGCTATTACTAATTATACAAAAATTGAACAACCACTGCATTTTCATACTGCTTATCAATTCTTGTAGCAAGCCCCTTTTCTTAACTAGGAATATATGGAAGGCTCCAAACACAGAAATTATAATTTCTTACCCTTTATTACATCGGTGCAGGTAAATATGTAATAAAACCTTATTTGAAATTGATGTTCCACAGCCTACATAAAAAAACCTTTTCCCAAAATAAACCTTGATTGTTTACCATCAAGAAATTATATATCTGACATAATTAATATTTTAATCGAATATAATACCCAAGAAAATATTTGCAATTCTCGCAGATTTTATGAATCATTGATCAGAATATCAAAATTATTTTTAGCATCCTACTTACTGCTGAATAACTTACCATGATGTCAATTTTTTCTCGAATAGTCTCCAATAACTAAATTGTGTTGTCAGCTACTGATGTAGCTAGTCACAAGCATAGGTGGTTATAATAAAAATTTTGCGTGGAAGTGTTATAGCTATGTAGTACTGAATAGTTTATGTTTTCTATATTACACTCACTAACTTTTGTTCCAGTAAATATGTTCTTTATAGCTTTTTATGTTATTTATTAAAGTTAGCATAAAGCTAAAAACAAAATGGTTTCTTTCGTGAAAAAAAGCAATTCAAAACCAGCTCGTTCTTGAGTACCTAATCTAACTAAACCATTTAGGTATGTTTCGCACCCAGTGCACTTTTAAAAGCATTGAATTTGTTTATACAGAGGATACACAAATAAATTTGTTTTTCGATTTTGTAATATAGGTATAAGCCGGCAATAGTTTTGACATACTCAAAAACGTGAAATAATTTGCAGTCTAACTAAAATTATTATATTACACAAATATGACGGGTTTGAAAAGTTCAGGTGTTATTATTCTCACTAGGAATAATACACCCGTAATATTAGATACAGTGCAAGTCGTAAATTCTTATGGTCACAAGGTGAGGTACGATGTAATTAAAGCGTAGCAACAATGGCATTTTTATAAGGTAATCACTACAGAAAAATGTTTGGAATGTGCAAACAACAGGTATAAAAGCAAATTGCGTGTTTTGAATAACACAATAGAACACATGCGCTTATCATTATGCAAACACTGCAAAATCGGATATAGCTGGTATCAATGAATTGGATTCACATGTAAATTCACGATTTGTGGGTCACATATCTTGACATTCTAATATACTTTTATTGGAACATGCACTTTATTTTGTATGAGTTTTAATTATTAAGAGTAATATTAGTTAGCCTAAAAATACGTTTTTTTACATCAACAAACGAGTCTACTCTTTTGTAAATATTGTAGTTAATTACATCTTACTTATTACATAAAACTGAGAATGAAACAAATTTATGGGTTAAAACTTTATTTTTCAGTATACTACACAGCTAATACGATTGCATGCCACGTCGTTAAATTAAAGAGTATAATTGCTTTGGTTTATGTGCATTAAAACGCAGTAGATCAATTTTACTGCATATGATAACCACAACTTTAAATAGCTTGTGTCAGACATGCGACAAATTACATTTTTCTCAAAAAGGTAGTGAATGATTTACGACCAGGTTTTATTGGCGATTTATATAGCGACCAACATGATTATTTACATTACTATTTAAGGCTGTGTATTTGCATAAACCAATAAGTAAGATGCATACGTAATTCCAATATATATACTAAGCCATATGTTCAGCCGTTAAAGGTTCATTTCGAAAGCCGTTATGGGAAAACCTCGGTAAAAATTATACTTGTTATGTAATTTAGCAGCCTGGTAATACAATTTTTACGGCGTAGTACCTACGCTAAATGTATATACAAAACAAGAGGCGATAAGAAAAGCAAACACTATATTGTAATCTTATGCAAGAATAAAACGCATCAAGCGTACTCTAGTTACCACGATAACAAAAAATAACGACAAAGTGGTTGCACATCACGTGAATGTGCAAAACAACATCAATATACAGAGGTGCTATCTTCTTTCTTTTTTGTGTACGGGTATTCCGATTTGGTATTATTGGTATTATTGAGTAAGCAATCTATATAGTTGCAAATCTCCCCTGATCTCGATATTGCATTACTCTTAAAGGAAACAGTTAATGGAGAATTTTTGGCATACCGTATATGTTAAAATATTTACCACGTATGCGAAATATTTGGATCATGTGTATTTAAGTGCTACCGTATTTTGACTAATACTGCAAAAAGCTCTCTACTGATGATAAGAAAGAATCCTTCAGTTCATATAACCTAAGCAACGACACAGAAAAAAGCGGAACCTTGGTAGAAGAAGGTAAACACCATTGCAGTAAAGATTTGGGAACACATTTTGCCTGCTCAACTGTTTCTTTAAATTAGTATACCCCGAACTTAAAATAATTATTATTGAAACACAATAATCTATAAGAGCATGCAAATACTACTGACAGTAGTAGTATATTGTCGTTGGAATCACAGTTCATGAAGTGGATCTGTTCCTTTACACAGACATGTAAATTTATTTTCAAAACTTAATTACAACAACAATTAAAAAACATTATAAAATCCATGACATCATGATTTCTTGCAATTATAAAACAAATTGTTGCATTAATTTGGAAATTAATGTGTGCTGTGAACCGTTTAGCATAGTATTTTTGCGTTATTGAACGCGTTTACAGCTGCTTCTAGAAGCTCAGTCTGAATGTTAGGCGAATCGTGCTGGAATTAGAATACATCAAAGATATATTTTTGTCATTTTGACGGATACTCTTGCATATAGCCGTTAAGGTTGGATTGCCTTGAGGTGAATTTGCGCTACGCCAACCGCTGTTGCGTCATTTGAAGGATCAACGATTCACGTATTTTCTAAAGGACGGAATCTTTTCTTTGGGGAATTAGGAAACGTCCCCATTAATAGAAGTACTGCATATTTTTGCCGGTGTTCTCTTTTTGCGCATAAAACGTTTGAATTTTTCGTACCCGTATTCTTGAGTTTGACACACGTGTCGCATCATCGATAGGCGACTCTTCTGCACCACTCTGTCATCTCGACACAGCAAGAGTAAGATTTTCTGAACAAGTCTACGTAGTTGTGCATGACGGAGTGCCGCGGAACAAAGTCAGGTGCTCGAAATGGACAGCATGTCAGCAACCGTGAGCAATGAGGGGTCATACTGATAAGTACGTTTTTGATTATTATTAATTAACACCGCGTACTGGTTCGGTAGAACTGTGTCGTGCATAAATTGAATAAATAAAAAAAATAAAAATATCGTGCGTTTCCCAACTAGATTATTTTTCGTCGTTCTCAAACATTGAAATTACAATTATAAGCCATAACAAACAAATTATTGGATATTGTTCTTAACTAGCTGTTGTAGATCCGCATACAGTTATACAAAATTGTCATAACCTCGAGATGACCTTATCAAAACGTTGATTTTCAACGTCTCCATAGCGAGACGTTTTCGGCAATGTGCCACTCTTCGGAGTCCTTTCGGCTGCTGATGAATTTACCAGAATGTTCAATGCCGTTCACCAAACGTCGATGCGACATCTCCACTCAAGACGGTTACAGCAATGTGCCACATTTGGGGGTTTTCTAGTCTGCAGTCAAATCTTCTAGAATGCTCTAATTGCTCTATGACCTTTTCGAAACATCTTTGAGTTGAGTCTTACTGAAATGTCAATTTTTCCATCACGACACATTTTCGGCATTGTGCCCGTCMTGAGGTTTGCTAGTTTCCTCCCAAGATTTCTAGTATGTTCTGTGACTTCTGGAAACATCCATTTTTATGTTCCCCGCCTTGAGATGGCTTCGGCAACCTACCAACATGAGCGTTCTGTCGTCTTCTATGAAATCGTCCAGAATATTCTATGATATTCTCGAAACAACAAACATTCCACTTCCCCTGTGATAGGCAATTGTAGGCTATGCACCCATGTAACCAAGAGCTTATAGACTTAGAGGTTGAAGAGAAAAGGAAGCGCATACAGACAATCAATACAGCTTCGCTTTTATTTAATTTTGATTGCTGCCACAGCATTGATAAACCTCTGATAATAATTGTTCCTCTTTAGAAATCCCTACCTCTTGCAAGAACGTTAGAGGCGTCATTCTCGTACATACGTAGGATAAGCAAAATGCCAAAACATAATTTGCTAATAATTGTTAAAGTACCTTTTAGTTAAGTAAAAGGCGCGCGATATATAAGTGAATGAGTGTACGTTAGCTACGTGCATTTTGTATTCTTGTTATACTAAATCTTTTTTGTAAGTTAATTCATCACAGCATAATTTTTCTTGAACTACTTTACGTATTCGCTTTACTTTTTTTTTGTGTACAAATAAAACGAAATCTATAATTTATTTCACAAAACATCGAATAGCTTTAAGCTGGTGCATTTTAGACCTATTGTTTTTAGAGGAAGTTCTAGTCATTGAAAACATTTTGAATTCGGTTATTGATGCACTTCTCTTAATAAAATGAGAATAAAAGAAGCACTTCTTTTTGGCCCTTGACGTAAATAAATAAAATAATGTATTACGAATATGGATATTCTGTCCACGCATTATTTATTCAACAACCTATATTAGTAAGTTCTGATCGCTTAAATTTAATCTTAGTAGCACACATTGATGAATACATCTTCTTTATGCCGCTAAACTGCCTTCTCGAAATCTTTAAGTCGTACACAAGCAATATATTCCACTGTACAAAGAAGTTGCTGTAATATAGTGTAATTATTGTTACAACCGAAGATCTGTACAAACCGCCTACGACTATCAACAATATTTAATAAAACTATTTGAAACAATTCTAAAAAATAGCTGTAACTGGGATGGATGTACTCTGTATATTTTGAGGTTATTTAGAATACTTTTACACAGATTTCAGTCTTAATTTTTCAGTTTTTGACGTGGACGCATCTTTCTTCTCGTTTTAAGATACGTTCGTTGCCGTACTACCTTAAAGGGTTTAGAGGTAAAACGGAGACACGGAGAACGGTTACCCATAATTTTTATCCGTAGAAGCGTAGATATTTTCATTCGAGAAACGCATAAACAATAATGAAGCCGAACAAGTGCAAAATTCAAGATTAAACTAACAAAACGATTTACACTGTTATTCAACTGCCACGGAATGAAAAGACTCGTAAAAGTGAACGGTATGTACAAAAGCAGTACCTAACCTACACACTCTTCATAAATGTGGAAATCATTTCAAACAATCCGATATCGTTTCGTTTGGTCCAGTTTAATGTAAATCAACCTAATCTCAGAGTACTGAACCAATAACATGAGAACATTGGCGCATTAGCGCCACAACTTCTATAATGCATCAAACGTGTTACGTTAATAGTACGGGTATATTGAAGATACAGCTCACCTACAATTTTCCTGATATACTTTCATTTTACAGCACTTAATACTTTAAACAATAAAAGAAATAATAGAAAATTTTGGGAGAAGAGGCTGAACTCCGTATCATCAAGTTTCACCGCACGCCACTGGTCAGTTTACTTGTGAAATGCCCACTACAAGACTGAAATAAATGGTGAAGCCAACAAATGCTACATTTTCAGATACACCTCCAAGCTAAAAACGAATTTAAACCCCTACGCCTGTACGTTTGTACACGCTGGCTCCATTATTGCACAAAGCAGTGCCTAGTAGTCTGGAAGAAGTTTTGAATTGAATTATTTGTTTTGTGTGCATATAGTGTTGCGGCACTCCTTGCCAAAACCGTTACTGTGAAGCTTTTATTGGAATGCCAGATTTTCACCACCTCGTCCTGGCCAGCCACATACATCATCATAATGTACGACTAACAATAAAATTTGACATACGCAGATGGATATGTAAATGAACGCGGCAGGTATAATACTCGTATATTATCCACTGAGCTGGTACGCAGAAACAGAAAGCGCATAACTTTGTTAACACGGACGATTAGATGTATGTACATGACAGAAGGGGAATCGCTGAGAAAATTGGTGCATGCAAATAAAGAAGCGTGTAGTTAGAGTTGGAAAGCGCAGTGTGGATTCCAGCTGATTAATATAACCACCGTGGCCAGCGGAAGTCTGAACAGCGGGCCGCCTGTAATCATCTGGCGGTGGCTGTCCGACTATGGCCTGATGGCTATACTTTGTGTCCAACTTGAACAAATTGGTTGCATGGTGGTTTCCTCTTCCACGTTACCTGGAGGCAAATAGCTTACACGATTTTTGAAAGTTATACATAGGAGTGATTGCAAAAAAATAGGTATAGGGTATTTCAAAAAGTCGTTTCGCCCCCGCACGTTTAACTTCTGTACCGATTCGCCCCCGACCGTTTCGCCCCCCACAAATGAAACAAACATCTAGATAAACTTAAAAATATATTTATTTAAAATTCAAAATTATGTGCAATGCTTAACAAATAATCCATGTTGTCTATTCTACCATTGCTTTCTACGACATTTTTTTATCCTTGTTGAGATTGCACGATTATTATTAGTTTTAGGTTTAATGCCATTCTTAAATGTTGTTGTTTATATTGTGAAAATCATTTAAATTTCTGTTGTACACATTCCATATTTCAATAGGAAACTGAGGAGCTCGTCTTTGTCTTCTTAACGTAGTTCACGCCTAATATTTTACTTGAAAGAACAGTCCCCAGCGCATTTACATAAATCTGGTTTTGTCTTAGCTCTTGAAWTTTATATAATTTCTGCATATATAWGTCTTTGTGTTAAAAAAAGCTTATCATATGCGGATTAATTTAGCTTTTAATTTTAAGATTCTGCATGTTTTAGATCAAATTGAAGAGCAATAAGTAAATATGTAGGTATTCTAATATCTATCGTGTCTAAAAGTTCTACTGCATGTAAAAGAAATCCTAAACATCGCCTTATTTTTATCATTCTCCAATTAATTTTTGTCAGTATATGTCTCGTTTATTTTAGGTACTTATAAAATGTTTTTGTATTGGCTATATTACATTTAAATTATTTATTCTCTTATGTAATTAAATAATATCCCAACCTTCTCAAAAAGTGGGCAAAAAACACCATGTTTTTCTGCAGCAATTACGAACAATGTCGACATATTTTTCAAAATTAAATTAAATAAATTGAAATGTGAAGAAAAAACCACGTGAGAGATTTTACTCAGGAGCGAAACGGAGTCGGGGGCGAAACGGCGGGGCAAAACATCCGTACCTCGTTTCAAAGAAAACTCCAACTTCAATAACTTCTATGAGAGACAAATTCGAGTAAAATCCTGAAAACGTCCATTATATTTTGGAGGGGGGCATGGGACACCCTTCAAAAGCCTTTTTGAAAATACAAATATTAATTTTATCAAAATCTGCTTGAGAAATTACTATACATAATTTCAACTGATTAAATTTTCATTGATGGCTCCCATCAACGTCCATATAAACTTTGTGTCGCTACTCAAATGCTTGTTGACATCTCTGAAGCCTCTAAAGTTGACTGCTGGTGCACAATTCTTTGATATAATTTCCATTCCATGAAGGATGCACAAAGACTTTCGACTTCAATAATTATCCCCAGCGAAAAAATCTAGGGATGGAACTGGATCTGGAACGCTTGCCCGACATTCAATAATTGCCTGACAAGAGCAGCATGATAAGGCACCAGCGTTTATTTTTTATTTATTATCTGTTATTGGTCGTGAGATCAGCTGTTATGTTTTAAGAAATTTTGGTTATGGGTTATACAATAGCCGTCTATGGTTATGTTGTTGTTCTAGTCGGAAGGCCAAAGTGGTTTTAATGTTTTACCAAACTGTAATAATAAGTCAATAATGACGTCTCTACAAGTATGTAGTCGATTATAATTGCGTGCAGTATGATTCCCAGAAAATGGTTCGCAAAAAAAATTGATCGAAACAAAGAGGGCCTTTTTAGATTATTGGATTTGCAAGTGGATCTATTTTTCATTACTATATTTTTATTTTAGATGTACTTCCTATATTTTTTGTTTGTTAGCAGAAGACAGTTAAAACATGGGACCATAACATATACATTATTTTACTCATAATTAGCATATAAAATATCTAATTCAAAATCTAGTAATATAAAGTAATCTTCACACAGAACTAGTTGGTTTACGTACTTAAATATATGCAAAAAGATGTCCTAGACAACCTTGCATCTATATAGCAATGCCTTAAAATTACCGAGGCGACGGCGACGGTTGTTAAAATGCTGGCTGCCGTAAATCTGTAAAAGATGGCAATATGCGTCCCGTCCTGCTGAAAAAATAGTTCGTTTTCGTCTCATTCCTCATCTTGTTCCCCAATGTCAATGATACGGAGATAGAATTCGTGTTTCGAATATGTAGATAAAGCTGATCGTTGAGATTTTCCTCCAGGGAGAAATAATCTACGATATGACCACCTAGTATCCCAGTCCACACGTCAAGTTTTTTTTTGGTCTCTGAGTGTGTACTTCCCGCTTCCAATGAAGCTTAACATCGCTTTAGTATCTGCAGTTTAACAAGATTGTTAAAAAATATAGACTCATCTGCAAAGCAAATATTGTAAAGGAAACGTGGATTATTGGTAAGACGTTTCGTTATGTTTTCACAGCATATCAGTCGTACATGATATTTTGAAAGTATGAAACTTAAGTTTATGGAGAATCCCAAGTTTGCGAAATCTGTCAAACAGGGTAGAGAGCAACATAACTCAAAAAAAGCTGCAGCTGAAATCTCCTTGAATTTTTCCATAATAAGCTGATGTAGCTCAATAAAGCTGCGAGCAGCAGCTCCAGCACAATCGTTATTTTTGTAAGATAAACTCAAAATTTACACACGCTTCTGGATGATACGCACAGTTTTAGATTGGTAAATTTCAACGTTAGGTAGTTAATCGATTACAAAATTCGAACTGGAGATGCAACGTAAATAATTCAGGAAGATAATCAATTTATACGGTGCGAAGGGTCATTGCAAAAAACGCAATAAATTGAAGACCGTTGTTTTAAGTTTTTAGCGTATCAGAGATTCACAATTATGTTTTCGTTCCCTTAAAATAAGAAGTAGTCATTTTAACTTGGAAAGGAATGGAAAATTTTCATCTTTAAGGTAATTTAGCATTACCTGACAATGCAGATGGTTGTTCTGACAACTTCGAATGTTACAAAAATGAATGGTCGCCATTTTAACGATATCTGACAAGACGTGTCAACCACAGCATATTTTGCCCGATATTGTTTATAATTAAAAGGCTTTTCCTAGTAAAAGCAGTGATGCAGCATGCGCAGCTTATAAGTGTAACAGATGGAGTTAAGAAATCAGCTTCTACAGGAAATATCGTATATTCACGGCATGCATCCAGTTCCTAGCTATCCTGGATACAAGCTAGTACGTTAGTGGTTGTTGTTGGTAACATTTTGGCTTTTACGTGGGGTGTCTTTTTTCATTGTCTAAAAAGCGCACTGTCTAATAATTTGAGCCATTGGAGATGACTGATAAAGTAAAAAGATCTAAGTGACAAGAAAAAACAATAGAAATATTTCTCGCCAATACAAGCTAAGTCTGTGTTAAATTCAGAAGCAATTTTATTGTTTTATACCTAACCTATGTAAATTTATGTAAAAAATAAGGTGCATTTCCTGAAGTAAACCATGGAATTTTTAAGAAGCCTTCCAAAACCCTAATATATATTTGTTATTGAAACGAAAGAAGTACCGCTAAATGAGTAAACCTATTCGAGCATTGTAAAACCATTACCTGGGAATTTGTTACGAAAATATTTGCTTAGAGTTTAGCCATATCGTTGTATGTAGCGAAAATTTGCAACTAAATATGTATCATAATAATACGTTAAAACTGAGCTATAAAACCACGTTATCATTAAGGAATTTCTCAAGGTAACGTTTAAACATCATGTGTAAATGATGCATACAGTAGGAATAATTTCATATTTAGCTACAGTATATTCCATACGATAGCACAGGATCATGGTAGTTTTAAAATAAAATATCGTATAAAAAACAGTTGGTTTATTAAGGTCAATCGGACACAATGATATAATAATCACATATTTAATACAAGAGCAGAGGATACAAAACATCGGATGGCACAAAAAGAGACTACAAAGTAACTTTATAGTATATGAATATGTATGTGTAGACAAAAAGAGAATTACTGGTAAGGTGTTAAATTGTTTAATTTGCGACGGCTTTTAAAGCTTCCCTAGCTCTAATCAAAAAACGGCATTTTTAGAGCAATCCTCCAAAACGAATCATTTGACTGGTACAGACAATTTTATTCTTCAAAGTAGTCACATTTCCCATTTTACATGCAATGTTTAGTAAATAATGGTTGATTGTCAGTGAAGTCCAATGTTTGACAGAGGTTGCCAAATTGGCATTAAGAACAGCCTATAGGTGACAGCCCGCCAAGTTAAATAAACGGATTTATTATTATTATTATACTAATTACATAATCTCATAATGTCAAGTGTTTTTAACTAATATCAACTGGGTATATTCCCAATGAATAAATTACATACACTAATAATAATAATAATAATACCGTGAGTTTCACATTAAGAAATTGCTGTAGGTAGGCTCAAGGAAAGATCCTTTATCACTTTGTAAGGAAATGTTCTAATCCTGTTTTAAATATTCACGAACAAATACTAAACTCGTTAACACAAATGAGGAAATTGAAAATTAGCCGGCGACAGCAAGACCGATCAATGTACAAGCAGCGTTGCCGCTTATCCTTATTAGTGTAGATATATCTCAGTGCTAATTAAAATGTTACAATTATAAAAGACAATAAGTACAAACAGATCAACAGAAAAAGATTACGTAATTAGTATAGGTATTATAAAAAAAGGAGCATAAAATAGTGTTCACACTTTGTGGTATATTTTCTTTCCTTCGATATTTATTGGCTACATTGAATAGTACCGTTGATTGACGTATACGAATGCGACAATTAACGATAGTACTTTAGGGAGACATGGTTACAAGCGATGTTAGAGCAATGGCGGGTGTAAAAACAAAAAATGTGCATGTCGCGCAAGCAAACAAAAATGTCATTCAAAGTGCTATGAATCATTCTCATGCCACAACAAAAATAATAAATTTTCACTAATAATAATTATGATACCTAAGTCAACATTTTTCACTCTACACTGTACTGTTTTAAGAGGCAAATCTAGGGGAAGGTGCCATTGGTGGCAATGCCGCTAGAATATTTCATCCTCTTTCAAGAAATACATTCAAGAACTAATATTGCAGAACTCATTAGCGGTACATACAGTTTAGCACGTAACCTCAACTTATTACATGTAAATTACRCTAGGGGCTACGCCCGCCGCAAATTTATTGTGGGCATGTATGAATCAGATTTATACGGCATCGTAACACGTGAGTTTACATGGGAAGTGGAAAGCCTTCTTCCGGCTGCGTTATTAATTGCGATTATTAAATTGCGGTGCCTGCAGGAACGAGAAAACTGTCGTGTCGTTCGAGTTACTATGCAAGCTATTCTTACGTTACGTGAAGCCTACGCTCCAGCAAGATCGAAAGCGATATTGGTTATTCATTGTATAGGGCTATATTTTCTCCTCACATTGGCAACTTTTTATTTACAGAAATGTAGGGCTGTTAAATAGATCTAATTGGTTAAAATTGTAAGGGGCAAGCAGTGCCGTATTAAAAATTGATTTACCTTGCTCTTTCAAAGACTAAAAACGGAAACAGGTAAACAGGAATTACGTAAAAATTCTTATGTTATGTAAAATTCGATATACTTCTTTTTAATGGAACTATCGTCAGGATATCTGACATACCTACAGCATATTATATTATAACGAAAATAATGATCACGCATGGGTTCATAAGAAGTATTATTTTATTTGTTTTAACTGGTACAGGTGCATACATTACATTTCTGTATTTGTTTTTACAGTTGCGTTGGAAACAATAAAATAGTTAGCTAAGCACCATAGACCCAGGTGTAGTTTTTGATAACTATTCTATAATTATTACTTATAGCAACTGAGTTCCCCACACAAAAGAGATCAAAAAGAGCATACTTCAAAGTGTTTTTTTCTTAATATTGCAGGCATAATTAAAAATTTAATTGGAATTATTTAGTAGTATAACTCCTCGTATAACTCTTATTTCAAAATAGCAAACCAGGCGTAATAAGATTGCATTTCCCTCCAAGTCCTGCCTTGCAAGTGCACGTTAGATGTTAAATAATTACCTCGATAATTTCTATGTTATGTGTTGTTTTAAAGTACATGTGATGAGAATCTCTGATGATTTCTGACAATGCAAACATCTGCAAGCATAACTTATACATCGTGGTTAAAGTATTATTCCTAAAAAAATAATACTGGAGTGACTAAATGATCATCTACAAAATCAACGTAATGCCAGTGTGCTAGCGTAAATTTTATTTCATGTATACTTATTACCTTCTTTAAAGCTTCTGGAACCCGATAAAACTTTCGAGTAATCTCACGCATTACACATATTTAAATACTGTGCAACTTTGCTGTAAATCTAAGGAAACAAACAGGGTATGCACCGCTCCATCAACACAATATGGCAGCTGCGACTCACTAACGATCAGCTGATTGGACGCGGGAAATGAATCGCGAATAATTGTGATAATAACTTCTACACCGTACATAAGCGGCTAGAAAATATATAAAGTGACGTTTTTTTTTTGTCACAGTCATAGTGCCTAATGTTTCTCAATATTTATTTAAGTTAATGGCATTCGACCTTTAAAAAAGCCACATCTAATGTGTTAAAGAGAAAACTGATGCGTCATTTCGTTACTACTAGTGTAATGCCAAAGTCGACATTATTTATACAGCGACCTTTTTTATTATCAGAAACTAATGTGAAGAAATATAGATAATTTGCAAAATCTGACACTCAAAACCTAACCTTTAGAAGACAAAAGTAAAACTAACGTATTGGCAGTGAAAGCAATATAAGTGATTACATGCTGAAGAGGTTTGAAGGATGCTGCAACTTATAAAATGGTATTTGTAAGAAACGAACACCAATACACATATTCCAAAATAACTTTTTTTTTATTGACAAATTCAAATTTGCCAATAATGATATTCTTGTTATTGTACAATATATTAATCCTGGGTATACATAAAAAATATTAAATTTATTAGTTCTTGTTTCCTTTACATATATAATTTAAAAAGCTTGCTTGAATTTATTTCATAGGAAATATCGTGGAGGATCGCTCTAACACGACCTTTCAGGTTTTCAGGCACAGCTCATTTATTTACAATGGACGGTCATCACGGTAACCATGACGACGCCTTGAAGTAAGGTAGATAACTGCTTTAGATTTTAATTACGGGGTTGTTATTAGCTTATTACGGAGAATAGAAAGCGACTGAAGATCTGTAACTAATATTTCTTAGCAAGACCAAAACAGGCCGTCATTAACTCATGACGTCAAAACAATCAGGGTGCCTATTCATGATAAACATAAAATCACTGTTACTTTATTACGCATAAGACAACAAATTTGTTTAGTTAAATAACTTATTAAAAAATAATACGTTCCTTTGGAAAAAGTTGAAAATTAATACTCAGAAAGAATGCTGACTGTGACGGTATTGTATTCTTTGTTGGTTACGAGCTAAAAACGTAATGGTGTTGCTTAAAGAAAGTGTAACCAAGTTAATGCAGAAAGTCCTACCAAAATGTGTTTATGGATGGGGTATACAAGTAGTGAATTAATGTAAAGATGAGTTAMAAAATATTTTGAATTATACGTTTTTCTCGTTTTTAGCGTTTACTGAAACTGTCGTAGGGAAAAATTGTGGGTGGGCTGAATCTTCGATATACCCGTAATATCTCTGCCCGTAATTTTAATGTGGATACGTCTAATGCATTGTAGAAAAACTTACGGCGTCTTAACACCAGTAAGAGTTTGTGCTATTACGTTTTTAGTACCAATATGCATCGCAAACTACTTTTCATCTTTCGCCACTTACAATAGTATAAATTGTGCCCTTAGTGTAATCTGCAATGTTTCATTTGATCGGTATCATTTAATGCGTTTATCAAATGTTAACACGTGTGCTTGAGAACTATATATGTATAAAATGCATGCATTCACCGGGTAGGTATCTATTTTTGTACTTAGGGCCCTGTGTATACAAAGTTCTGTTTCCATCGCCAAATCCTACTAGATATAATACCTATTAGCATAGATAGATGGCACGCGTCATCAATAGTATTGCCCCAAAACAAAAGTGGCACTCTCTGGATTATATTATTATTGTAACCATCTCTTCATCTGTAAAMTAATAAAAATAAACAGCATGTCTTTACTGTTATTGTGTAATCTCTAATTTAGAATTATACAACATATATGTAGCATTGAGTCCAAAAATTATGCCGCAGTTACAGTATCTTTCAACCTCTAAAAATAACAGAACACTTTGTTATCATTTAATGGAGTTGATATTACTTCCGTCAAAAAGCACGGGAGACTGAAATGTACATAATAAAAAACACAAATGCTTTGCTCTACTTCTAATGTTACATAGGTCTAATTCCATAATTTCAGTGCTATTACCTTCCGGCTGCATTAATATTGTTGAAATTGATTCAGTTGAGCGTAAAAGTAATTTCATGTATACTGTAAAAGTCCTTAAAGTTTGCAAAATAATATAGGGTACTAAATACTGATTACAGTTTGTCTTGGAAGATACAAGTCTCGTACGTGACACCAACTATAACATAACCGATAAGTATTGCAAACAAAAAGGTCAATAACTTTAAATATTTTGTGCGAGACATATTCTATACAAACACGATAAAGACGTCATCGATAAATTAATTCATATTTTCTAGCGGGTCACAGATGAGATAAGAGGTTGCCAAATACGATTTAAGAACGCTTCATATTGCTACCTTTATTCGAGAATGACAAATATTTATTAAAATGAGTGCGGCAATCAAATAATGCTCTTTGCCTTTAAGCTATTGTATTTATTTATTTATTGTATTTACTTCTATTCACGAAATCTAGACTTTTATACGATTCTTAAATTTCAAGTAGGTTCACAATTACGGAAAATAAATAATTTGCCTCACTGTGATAGAATAAACTGATACATACGACGTGTGACAAATGCACCTTAATCAGTTTTTTACTTCTTTTAATAATTTTACCAATTTATTCACAAATATTAAAAAATTCATTGTTACAAGAGTTGTTTTTTCTTTATTTTAAAAAAGTATATGTCAGAACTAAAGGAATGAACACCTGCTACTTTAACCAAGTTTCATTAAAATTGGATTAAAAATGGAATAAAAAACGATAAAACAAGAAAAATGTCGATTTTTCACATTATTCTCGGAAATTTTGGGGTTATGTTAAAAAATAACCAAAAGAACTTGATTTGTTTCATTATCTACAACTTTTGCATTGTATACTTTTACTTCTGACGTCAACATGGATTCTATAAGTTCGATCGAAGTGATTACTATACATGAAGATGCTTATTATTCTTAGTCAATCAGCAAAATATAGAGCTCTCTCAAAAGCGGTTGGAAATACTGCAAAACTAGCAACATGAATGGAGAGACTGCTACTCGCTGAAATACCTACTGTCAGGGTAATAAACGATGTGGTTAAATACTTCAGATTCATATTCTACAAATGAATTTTTACAGCGAATATGAGAAATCACCAACAGTAATAAACTAACATGCAAAAATGCTAACTGCCTGCTATACTACACCCTATAATGTGTTAAATCGTATCTCCCCTCGTAACAATACAAATACCTGTCATCTAACTGTCCACTAAAAAACCATAAATGCTTTAAAAAATCAGCAAGCAGCTTAATTGTTAAAGATTGAAATGTTGCATGAATGCAGCTTTTAATGGTATAAATAATATGTCAATCAGATACCAAACAATTTATAGTCGATCACCATAAAGCTACCCCTTATTAATTCACAAAATCGCAGACTTTCGAGGAATATTTGACGCAGGTTGACACTTTGCATGTGAGTATCTTATAAAAAAAATTCGCTGACTGTAGAGGAATAGTTACTACAGGTTAAAGTTTTACACCTGGGCATCAATCAGAAGTATAAACAAGGTACCAATCTGACACGAAAATACTGGATCACCATGAAACTACCCCCTTAATATATTATTTTTACTATAGATGCCCACATGTAAACCATTCAACCTGTAACAACTTATTCCCCTACCGCTTACGAACTTCTTCTGATACATATTTTGTTTATGCTCTTATGAAATGCTCACATAAAACTTTTGACCTGTAAATATTCGTGTACCGCTTGCCTTATTTTTATTTATTAAAGGGTGTGGTTGACTGGTTTTTAGGTTAATTGATAAATATGCTGTTAATGCTTTTATGAGATGCTTACACTTACATGCCAACCTGTAGTAACTATTCATCCACTATCTGCGTATTATTAAGGAGTTAGTTAGTTATTGTGACCAATTCTAGCGTGATTGCCAAAATGAGTATATTGTCATGCCGTGTGAGTGGGTTACTCACACTACTGGTGCATATACTTCACATCACCCAGTTATTATTCGACCCGTACGATGAAGTCATGCATCACGAGATCAATCAATGGTTATCAAACACAAACGAAAGTGCTGAAATTTCGCTGATACTTCCATGTATGTACTTCCAGAATAGTTCCACGTACTTCCATGTACTTCCAATGAACTTCCTCGGCAGTGTACACCTACTTCCACGTGCGGTTAACTCCTCAGAATTGCACTTTCGAGACCTTCATTATTACGAGCATTACAAATCATTCCAAAAGATTTGAAGATCTATACTGTTTTATTTTTTTTATTTATTTATCTTTATATATAAGTAGATAATACGTAATCTTTCCAAACTAAATTTTGGCTGGAACTGATCAGGTTGTTTCCTACAGGAATAACAAGTATTGTTTTATAACGGCATGTCGAATACCCATCATCATCATTACTACAGTCCCAAGCTGAATAATTTTAAATAATTCTTCTTACTGCCTACCAAGTGATGAAGACGATATTATCAACAATTTTAATTGTATGTCCAAGTCTAAATTGTTATACTGTTAAGTTTCTTAGCCCCTAAAAATATAAATTAAATTGTTAATATCTTCAATAATATTTTGTTGTATTTTAAAATTAAATAATTTCATTGTTATTATTAGGACTATTATTATTATTATTATATACTTTTTTAAACTGTAGTTTTACTTCCTGCTTGGGAATATCATCAATCTTATGAAGGTTTAATCGACAGTGAGTACGTGTTACAACAGGAGTAGTAATTTAAAATAAAAAGTGCTGTTCTAAATTAATCTTGCCCACGACAAACAGTGCTGACAAACAACGGTACACGAGGAAAATTGACATAAGCATATTTTACGGACACTTCCTTGAAGTTAACCGAACACAAAATGTTAAATGGTCCGTTCGTCTTGTTTGCATTTTATTATGACTCTGGCGTGAATGAGTTTAACGTGCACGACGTTTAAAAGCAACTTGCATTTTTTATTTTACTGTTCTCTCCGAGCGCTAGTAAAAAGTAAACAGCCTAGGTAAGGTTACCACCAAAACAAACACCGTTCGTCATATACAGTCTGGGATTAATAATGCATCGCGCGAGCGTAGAAAAAATTACCAAAGTAAAKAGACTTGTCTGACATATTGACCGGTGAGCAGGTCTCCGTTTGTGGTTTAAATAAAGGGAATTTCGTAAGAATTATTGGGTTTATCACCTGTCMAATAACGTATCTTGCAATGAATAATCAAATCTGGGCTAAAAATATGAACTTACGTGCTAATAGTGTTGGTGCCAGGAGAAGCAGTAAAAGGGTTCTCCGAAACATCCTGCTGATAACCAGGTAAACACAGAAGGTACAAGTCTAATTTCTCAAAGAAGCAGCTCAGAGTTATAACACAACTCACAAAAAAAATTTCATCATCGTTGAAATATAAAACTCGAGTTTTAACGCGTACTTACGCGCGTGTTCATATGCTTGGAAACGAACTCCGGTACATGCTCAACTAACAAGTGCCGGCTAAAAACTGATCATTCGCCGAGATCGTTTTAGCGGACCTGGTGCACCGTGTTGTTACCGTGACATGGACTGCGGCTATCTTATATCCATTAGCTTATGGTGTAGCACGGCAGATTTGATGGTTGCGGCATTATTAGGCGCTTACGCCATAATTTGCCTGTTTCTTACCCTATTGCCCTAGTCGTTAAAAAATTCATTTCGTATAGTGCTTCCTAATGTTAGTAGTAGGTTTGCATAGTTATCCAAGGAAGTCGTTCATGTTTGATGGGCCTGAACCTTCGTTTAATGGATCATGGTAAGATATTAAGTTGTCCAACGACTAATCTTCGGTATCGTCTTGATCTGAAAGAGGCTCTAAAAAACATTAATAAACACACTACAGTAGCGGATCTATGATTAGACGATTCCATATGGAAAATGATGATACAGTTCACTACACCAATAGTTCAATGTGCAGTATTTAGAATTTAGTTCGGCAGAACTCAATTGTATTAAAGTGGTATCATAATGTAATAAATATAATAACTATGAAAACACATTTTCAGATGCACTTTCAGCAAATAAATTTTTTCTACGCTCTCTTAAATAGTTATTTTGTATTAAATTTTGTTTGAGCTCCGTGTAAAATAGGTTTAGGGGGTTCTATCTTTGATTGAGTCAGTCAGCTTTTGGATAAGTGAAATTTTTTTTTTTTTCGAAAACGTAACAATTTTTTAGTCTACATGCACAGCAAAAATACGGACTATTTTCACTGGTCATAACATTTTTTCTGACTAGTGAACAGCTGTAATTTACGCAGACAATTCTCAAGTTTGTTTTTCTTGGAGAGGTACTCAATTTTCGTAGTTTTTGTTGTTTATAATGCTCGAAATATCTTTTTTTTTTAATATTCTGTAATTACCCAACTTTGTTATTAATCTACTATAAATCTGGAGAACTTGATTATATCCGACTACAGTAGTTTACAATAATAACTAACACGCATTTTGCCAAACATTGCAATGTAGTTTTCAAAAAAAAATTACATTTGATGTACCGATTTAGGTTTTATATAAACAGACACTCTTTGTTTTTAGAACTAAAAGAAAGTATACACTGGGCGAGAAATAAAATTTAACCCCCTCCCCCAATAACTTGGAAATTGCTCGTTTAAAAAAAACAAAGTTTTAGGGTGTCAAAATCTATTTTCTCAGCTTATAACTTTGATCTTAGGTTGCACCATAAACGTCAGGTCAAGGTGACTTCGCCACCTCTGATCTTAGCGATTTCATTTTTATCGCAGCTTTATTCGATGTTTTATGTTTTTATGCGAAAAATAACAACCAGCCGACAAAATTCGTATTGTTGGCACTTACCGTACGCGAATTACAGTAAAGAGTCAGATTTTATGCCATCCCTTAATATTTACGATGCACAGCGCACATCATCTCTTGTTCAAGAAATGGTACCAAAAAAGAATCTACCATGTTTTGATCTCTGAGGTCATTCGAAGGTTATTCGAGAAGATGGGAAAGTAAGGCCAAGTTTCTCACATGAGCTGAATGCAGCCCATACCAGTATTTGTTCCCATCGAAATGTCGACGTGAAAAGAATATGGATTTTTGCGCAGATCTCGTCAATGGCAATTGTAATCATATGGGCCGTCTAAGTTCAATTTCTGCTCGGTGCGACCATATGAACTAAAAGCAAAMCATGTCTTCAAATTTCATTATTAAGTTTGTTTGGAGGTTTTGACGCGAAATTCGACCCGCCGCCGACCTTTATGAATGTCTGTATAAGTAGACGCAAGAAAAATCTTTGATACGCCGAGTGATACATCAAACYCCAATAAGGCCTACATTTCATCGCATGAAGCAATGACTTTAAAGATGATCTCGATGCACCGTACGCGTAGTGCAATGAGGCCTCATCGGAGATGAATGTATCAAAGGAGACCATTTCACAACGCACTATAATGTACCCACTGCTCCTAATTCATCATCAGACGATCAAAGATGATCTTGCTTATGTTACATTTATTTACAATGTCAATAGCCAAGTTGCATATTACAATAAATATTAATTCAACTTAGTTGGTTTAGGTATTT
Source organism: Rhyzopertha dominica (assembly GCA_025024175.1). Taxonomy (NCBI): domain Eukaryota; kingdom Metazoa; phylum Arthropoda; class Insecta; order Coleoptera; family Bostrichidae; genus Rhyzopertha; species Rhyzopertha dominica. The sequence goes on from QCXZ01000003.1 coordinate 27,830,740, forward strand.
CCCATTTCTGTGGGTGAGTTTCTTTGGGATTACTGCATGATACCTAACTGGGGGAAGGAGGTTGCACAAACCACCCAATTCTTTTTTCACTAAAGGAATTACACTCTAATCCAAAATAGTCTATACGTGTGACTATTACATTGGGTCAACTATAATACGTTTGAAAGTTCTTAAATCTAGAAGAGTGATGGCCACTATATTATGCCTTCTTCAACCCTCTTTAGTGTTATGATCTGCGAAAACGATATTATTTATGTGTTATAAAACAAAAACAAAAAGTTGTCGAGGTTGACGATTACGAGACAGGGGTTAAATATTGCTTGATATTATTCCTACATAATCATAGAATCACTTGTTTAATAATATAAAAATCATTAGTAATGAAATGGTTTAAGAAGTGCTGAGAGATATGCCACTTGGTTGATATACAGGGTTTATATAAATGATTCATGCATCCAGAGCGCTTATGGAATTTATCGATTAAATTAATTTGCTGTCTCTGAAGAAAGTGAACATTGCTATTACTTTGACGTATACTTGACATCTGTCGATTTTTGACATATTTGATATATTCTAATATGGGAAAACGCGTGCGAGTGTGTATTATCAACACATTCTCTAGTGTTTTGTGGGATAATCAACTTTAAGGTGGTAGAAAGCTCATATTTCGGAGATGTGGGGTGACACGATTGTGTATAMGTTTTAGGTTATGTATCGTATTTGTGAAGTTGTGGCTACAGTAAGCTTATTAAATAATTGAACTATGATGGACGAAAAGATGTTTTTAGCACGCCACATTGGTAAAATTCACAAACTAAGTGGTGAGGACGTTAGTTGCATTACACAAAGCTTGCACAGTGAAAGGATGTAGACTGTATCGGTTACCACAAGCCTACTATACTAATAATTATTGTAATTTCTTGCATTTGACAGAAAAATGAAACCGCAAATTGTTGGAAATTCGTTACAAAGCCATCAATTTCGTGACTGTAACTTGATCGGTAACCTTCAGTACTATCAGCATGGTTATTGTAACTTGGCAGCAGTTACAAAAAGGTGGCCAAAGAATTCAGAAATCGACGTCACCCACGTTGCATGAATCATTTATAGAAACCCTTTATTTGAAGTAGGCATTGGGGGTGATCATTTGTATAAAACTGCTCTGTTGCGCTACAGTCTTTTGTGTTTTTGTATGCTCTTGTAAATTTTGAACTATTCATAAACGTAAATATATACAGGGTGAGTGAGACCTATAGTCAATACGATTGGCAGTCCTTGTTACAGATTGCCAAAATTTTGTGCTAACTATATCTTATGTAGGAAAGACCAGTAGGTTCATCAAGAATTCTTCAGACTTTATTGACGTTATAAAGGGTTTAAATATTTCGGAAGCTGATATTTTAATTAGTTTTGATGTGGTTTTTTATTTACGAAAGTACTCATACCTGAAACGATACATATCATCAAATCCAAACGTAATAGGTGAAACGATAGCTAGATTATCCGAGCATTGTTTAAAAATCAACTTATTTGTAACGGAACGGTAATTTTTATGAACAAAAATCAGGTTGTGCAATGGGTTCACCTCTAAGTCCTATAGTGGCCAATTTGTTTCTGGAAAATTTTGAAGAGGTAGCGATCAACAGTTTTCAATTTAAGCCAAAATGTTAGTATAGGTATATACATGATACTTTTGTTATTTGGCCCCACGGTATAGAGGAGTTAGATAGGTTTCTAAATCATCTGAACAGTCAAAATCCTGACATAAAATTCACTATGGAATTAGAAAGCAATGGTAGTTTACCTTTCTTGAATATCCAAATTTAAAGAGTAAACACTGGACAGCTGGAACACAAGGTTTGCAGAAAACCAATACGCACAGAGAGATACTTACATGCCACATCTCAACATCCTCCCATTCAAAGAACAGTCTTATAAGGACGTGATTTGTTACAGCACAAAGAATCTCAGACGAAAGTTCTTTATAAAAAGAAATACATCATCTCAAATCAGCGCTAGTGAGAAATGGTTATACCAATAAGAATATTTAGCCAATTTTTAATAAAAGTACTCGTCTAAATCAAGTAAATTCTCAGCCAGAGCAAAGTAAATTAAAGTTGAGTTTGCCTTATGTAACAAGGCCTTTCACAAAAATTAAAGAGGATACTTAGAAAGCATGATAAGTTAGTTGTTGATAGTAGGTATAATAATGCTACTAGGCTGCAACAGATAGATAAATCTTGAGTAGCTGAACGCCCATATTTGACTAAGAACATCTGACTTTAATAAAACAAAAATTTTACGCATAGAAAAATATTATTAGGTACAATTGTCTAATAAAAGAGGCTATGGAAATTTCTAGGAATACTAATAATTTTTAAAGGGATAGTAGAAATTAAGTCGGGTGAACAATTGGAAGGTTATTCTGTAGTTACCGTTTATCAAGTAATTCGTGTATATGTAGTAGGTAGGTAGTTCCTTTTTCGTAGTTAGGTTTAAATTTTATCAGGCTGACACGTTGTTTCTATGACGCCTTAGGCGATTCGTTTATTTACTTTAAAAATTATGTTTGAACTCGTGTCAACCGATATTTTGAATTTCTAACATTTTACAAAGATTACGGGCGTAATCGAAACGTCACAATAATATTTTTTGTCAGTGTTTTATAGTGAGAGCGATCCTTCCGAAAACATATTATCACCCTCGTATATGAGCGTTTCGATCTTTAGCACGGAGGTTTCGAATACTAGTGGAGATTGAAAAAATAGGGCAAATTTATTGTTTTGTGAGCCTAATTTAATGCGCCTTTTGGATGTTTTAACAACTTAATGGCTTATTATATATCTTGAAAAGCATATTTTGGTGATAGAAAATTAGATGGCAATGCCATCTGTCAGCATTATACTGACACGATGACAAAGCCACTTAGCTGCCATTCTGGGAACTGCTTCTTAAAGGAAGTGACAGGATAGCATAGACATGCATTTTAAATTTTGGTGATATATTCCTCTAATGTCGATATTTTATATTAAACGTGTAAACGCAGATGCTGTAGAAACTATCCCCAGTCAGGTAATGTTATTTAATTTTGCAAGTAAGCTGTCATTTTCGAGATATGATATAAACATGCCTTTTTTTATTTAAACCACACTTCCCTATGGCTATAAAAAATCTTTGTTTTTAAGCTTTCTAATGATATCAAACTTAATAGAGTTATTTTCAAAAATGCAAGGCTTTCTGATTTATTTTGATTTTAACGTATTCGATCACGGACAAATGAAAACAAATGAATTAAGTGGCAACGCATCAATCCTTTATTCTTTGAAATTTAGTTAGAAAAGCAGTTTTTTTAATTAGTTAATAAACTTGAAAACTTGGTCATATCTCGAAAATTACAGCTTGCTTGGAAGACTAAATGATTGTATTTGTGCTCATGTATGAACTTAAAAACAGAGACGTTATAGGGATAAGATATATTCTCATAATTTGTTTTCAAAATATCTAGTAGGCAATGGACTTTTTCAAAAATGCAAAAGGTGCCTTGGACTACGCTCACAAAACTGGGAATCTTTCCTAATTCTACCTTATCTCTAGCCCTGCTAGTTTCCATAGTCCCCATTCTAAACATCACCATATATACCTAATGTTAACTTAACGTGTCCCGTTTGGTTTATAAACACAAAAACCGCTGCAAATTGAATCAATACTTCCACATCCAATTATCAAAATGACATTTACGTTTTTATTTCTTATACTATTATCAGATTTTGAGCACTTTGTTCTCTACACATTTTTTCTAAGACAAAGTCCTCGTGATATTAGCAAAAATATATAAATTTTAGAATAGGTTTTTTCAAATAACTCGAAAATTATTAACTTAACAAAAATATTACAAGAGTGCTTTCTGACCATTAATTTGATTTTCTATATAATACCAAAATTTAAATGAAATCGTACGAGCAGGGACCAAAATAGGTTTTTTGGAAATATTTCGAAAATGTCAAAATTTTGACATCTGACAGCATTTTAATTTTTTGAATATATTAAATATATTCGGAGATATTTAGGAAAAACCGTTTTCTGTAAGTGACGCTTTTTAGCTAATATCTTCTAAACAGTTTGCTGCACCGAAAATTTATAAGAGCGAATAATACTCGCAGTTATACTGCTAATCACATACTAAAACGAAAAAAAATCATAACTAAAAATTTGCAAAAAGGGTATTTACCCCCCAATTTTGCCTCTTTCCCAATACCCTACTTGCCCCACAAACAATAGGTCGCTTTGGATAGTTGAGATTTATACGTTTGCCAAATTTCAAGTTCATATATTAAGTCTTTCGAAAGTTATGGTGTCCACGAACAAAACCAGACACAGACAAGAAATTTTTTTGCTCATATTTTGTTTTTTTTTCGTTTTCGACCATTCTAAAGCGAATGAGCCAATAAAAAATTTTGATGTTTTTTTCGCGTTACAATATACTTCCCTTCCGTTGGATGTGGAAGTAAAAATGGTGCTAACAAACAAAAATCAGACTGTCACACGTCGTTATCTAATAACCAGGAGATTAAGATTTCCAGAAGACCAGGTGAAAAAAAATCCAATAGTAATCATAAAATAAAGTGGCCCTCAACAGGTGGTAAAGTGTGACTAGCGCCAGCAGCTCAGACGGACGGACCGGGGGGGGGGGTGTTACGTTTTAAAAAGAAGGTGGAAATGCGGGCGCCACTAGCAATCAAGCTAGAAGATGTCCAGATTTCCGGGGCACCTGTTCAGGACATAAGGAAAAAACCACCGAAGTTAATCAAAACGTGTATTACAAAATATCAGCCCTCTATAGCAATAACTGAATAACCATCGATTATGACAATTAATCCGGATGAGCGTTAAACTCAAACAAATAACAGTCGTCAACGCAAAAAACTGGCAAGAAACTGAAGGAACACAGCATTCACGAGTATGCGCTTACGTATAACGACTGTGGACCGCAACAGAAAAATTATAAGAATACTGCAAAATAAACGGAGTTACTAAAACCGAAGGTTAAGCTTACGCCGGATTTACAATAAATGAATATTATATACATATATGTAGGTATTTTTATATATTATCTTCATCCGTAGAACAATAGTTGCTTTCGGTGGTCTAAGCGGACGAGTGAAGGTCTAAAGCAAAACGCATCAAGTGGACGAGGACCTAGCGTAACGCGAACGTGTCCTCGAAATACAGGGAGTACGTATGTACCCAAAGAAAACCTACAATGAACCATGACTGTTCAAAACACCCGATATAAACTAAGAAGAAACATACCTTTGATGGCGGGCGGTTTTTCTAGTGGATCTGAAGAGAACTAGGCCCGAATTTCTAGGGATTGGCCGCAATCGCGGCAAGCTCGAAGATCGCGGTAGTTGCTCCCACAAATGAGACATCAAAAACGCTGATAATTGCAGGTCTTGCTTCAAACAAGACTCAACCAAACGGAAGGCCAGCACTGTACAGTATGTGTCACAACTCTCCAAATCGGGCCGGCGTTAAACACCAAAATATGCACAATAATTTGTACTATACAATAAACTGTTAGGATAGCACACCGTGAACTCTAATGTATATATCTTGCCTTTTGCTAAGTCTACAAAACAATGAATCTCCGAAAACCAGCTGCCCACACAAAAACATAACAAAAACGGACGGATAAAAACCAGCTTTTCTAGCCCGCAAATTGATGCTGCATTAGAGCTTGCGAACAGAAATGACTATACGAGGCGCATCAGATAGGTCATACGATTTTACACCGTAACAACTTATGAAACAATTTTTTAAAATAATTTCATCTATATGATATTTTGAGCGTCCGGCGACTGATGTAATTATAGACATTTATTTATGCCCCGGGCTTTATTCTTTTATTTTTTATTGTTTCTACATTGTAGAGTTAATATACTACAAGGAGAAAATATAAAACGATTTCTTTATAAAATGTTGTTCACTTGTGCTTGAAAGGTGACCCAATTGGGACGGACACAATTAACAAATCAATTCGAATCAACTATTTTGCTTCACGTTTTTTAGCAGACAACGGCTTAACGGTCACTTTTGAACGCTTGTTTTCATTCTTTTTAATCCTTCACAGTGCGAGCAGGAGAGCACCTTGCAAATCAGCGATTATAAAAAAAACTGTTCGACACTTCTATCTCGTTAGGTTAAATTTATTGATCCAAATAACAATTCCCGTTACCCACGTTTTTTCGCAGTTAAACTTGATTTCTCGGGTTTCTAAGTTTCCCATTTAATCAAATTGAATAGACTTGTTCGGTGATATAATCGCATAAGCGTTCCTTAGCCGCAGAGGAGACCCGGTCGTCTTCGTTTGTAGAGAAGCCCTCGCCAAAGACTTACATTTCTTTAACGTGAGGGACGCAGGATAAAGCACCGGCCAGGGATTTCATTAATACTTATAAACTTACTTTCCGCCGCTCTTACATGTTCCAAAGTTTCCACCAAATCGAGAATGAAGTGTCACAACACGGGATGATAAGGACTTTTCCACACTTTCCATCGCCGGTATTTCAGGAAGAAAAAATGTAACAGGAAACCAGGATTGATACTTAGTTTACTTAGTAGTAAGTTTAATTTAATGCTGCATGGTGCACTTATTTAATCGAGTACCTATATGCAAAGTGAAGGTATACTGATTAACACCTTTTTATGCTAGGATTCACCTTTACATTAGTAAGATGTTTACAGACAAACTTCACTGTATTTTTAATCTTTTTACAATCTTGGATTTACCTTAGAATTAACTTTCAGCGATATCTATAACTTATGGTCAATTTTGAGCATAACTATGAGACTCATCCCGGTTGTATGCGAAAACGTACCAAGAATACTCGTAGCTCTCTCCTTCTTTCTATTTAAAAGCGCTATCTGCAGTTTACTTCTATTACTATACACAACTAGTGTGTCAATACAGATCACTATTTCTAGGGCGTATTCTATACGTGAAAATACCAAAAATTATATTGCGTCATGGCATGTTTGATAGGTACCTTTACCGAGTTGCCCAGTAAGTTTGTTGAAGGGTGGGAGGTTTACTTAAGGATAACTAAATATAAACTCTTGGTCCATTCACATGTATTTTTTTAATTTGATACATAAACATGACACATTGAACTGKGTAGTCAACCACCACTAATGATTTTTAGCTTGAATTTTCTTTCAGGATCATTTCATCAATAATTGTTAAMTCAAATATTTCAAACCTATATTTCATGTGTAAAAGTACATATCTTCTTATCTCCGTCCACAACAATGTACCATTTTGAGAAAAAAATGCATATGAAGTAAGCACTATGTTGACGTTTATACTCGTATCCAGTTGTCTGCCATGCCGTTGTCTTTTCGCATCAGTAATGCTGTAAAACTTACATATTTATAAGGGACGTTAAAATTATATAAACTTCTTAGCATACTTCATCATAAAACTGGCGGTAGTTTAAATACCTAGATAACATGTTTTAACACTTTCAAAAATGACGAAAGATTGAAGTATGTAAGAATAATTATAGTTTTTTGCTTGGAGAAATACATTTCTTTTAACAGTACCAAATTATCTGCATCTTTTACCAAGGGGTTTTATAAAGCTTAAGCATTCCTTAAAACCATTTTCAATTTACCTTTATAAACGATCAAGTTTTATAAGTTTTCTCAAGTACCTATGTTGTAAAACTATTTTAAAGCTAATTTTAAACGGTTTTATAAAACCCTTTTGACATGCTTTAAAACTATTTTAAAACCATTTTTAATAAACTGATCAGTTTTATAAAGCTCTTAAAAGGTAGTCTTGACAACCTCCTAAATCGTGGGCCTTTTTTGGTTTTGAGACACTCTTATAGGTGTTATTAAGACAAAAATATTATTCTAAATAGTTTTAATAACTATTCTTATAGCATTATTCTAAACCCATAAAACTTACTTGGACATAGCGTAAGATATAACGTATTACATTACGCTAGAAGACGTAACTTACGACGAAATGTAAGACTATACTATAAGAAAACGTAAGACGTATGTAAGACATTACGTAAGACTAACATAAGAGGCCCGTAATGCAGGCGTAATTGTGTTCACAATAACTATAACTATATTCACTATATTCAAAAATTCCGTTTATGTTACGGGTTTACATAAAACTCGCATAAAGTAATTCAACTGTATGCTTTTGTAAAACTTGCGTAATACGTACATATTGCGTTAGTAGTGAATTGCCACTTAGATGTAACGTAAAACAGCATAAGCCGTAATGTATGATGTAACATAAGTGTAACGTAAGACGTAATACGTTACGAGAAGATATAAGATGTTATGTAAAACGAAACTTAATGCGTAACGTAGGACAACATAAGACGTTACGTAAGATTACGTATCGTAAGACGTAACATAAGGTGACACTTAGGACGTAACGTAAGAGGCTACGCAAGACTTTAAGTGAAACGTAACGTAAGATGACGTAATGCCAGACGTTACGTAACGTACGACATAAGACTTAACGAGAGAATAACGTAAGAGACCGCGTAACAAGAATAAAAAAAGAAGTTAAGAGAAAAAACATAAGAGATGCAACGTAGTGACATGACGATGTGACTTCAGTCAAATGAGGGGGTCCACGTTGGAAATTTTACAGACAATACTCCTGAATAGCTTATGGAAAATGCAACAAATGTATCCAATGTGAAATTCAATGTTGACGAAGCTTTATGTGTCATTAATAGCAATCAAAACGAATGTGTACTAGATGTTATGAGTTCAGATGCAGACGAGTCTGATGCAGAATTAAATTGTTGCATTAAAATCTTTTTTAAGTTAGGTTAATGGGTTTGGTAAGGAAAAAATTGTTAATTTTAACTTTGCGTAACCTAATGTTACGGAATGGAACGTAATGTAACATAACATAAGCATGATGAGTTTGATATTCTGTCGAATACACATCAGTCCAGAAAATTAGCGAAAGATCATCATCTTTGTCGCAGCTGCTAATGCGTTAGTTTCACTTACGGATGGCAACCCTTTTTTTGTTTCTGCTCGATTTGCTTTCTTTGAATTGCACCTTATTTGTTCTATAGTTTTATGAGAGCAGATTTCTTTTAAAATTGATAACAAATTATTTAATTAATGCTAATTGGGAACATAATAACTGATGCAACCCAACCATTCGAAGTAAACAAATATACTTCCTAGTTCTTCTTCTTTTTCTTCCTAACCTTGTGGAAGTTGAAGTGGTCGGGATGTTTTTCAGATGAAAAAATAATTGAGGATTTTATTAACATAACATTATTTTAGTCGACGTATACCAGAAGGGGCATATAGAACCAAAGTATGCCCATGCTGAGGGCGTTTAAAGGGTTTTAAAGTATTTATAAAATGTTAGCAAATGCCGATAACAGCTTACAAAAGAAATTCTGGGTATGGTATTAAATAAATTTATTTTTTAGCACCCGGTGTCGCTCAACATGCTTTAGGCCAAGATGTACTTGTAGATAATTCTATGCTTCTTTACAACTGTGAATTAAGGTTGTTTTGATCTTGTTATCTTTTTGGCACCGGCCAGCAATTTTCAAGTCCTTTCAAACCCGCATTTCAGATATACGATATTATTACTTTCCGGAGGCGTTTCATTACTGCAAACAGTAATTGTCAGTATTTTTTGCAGCATTCGCCCGTTAGTTCAATATCATTTTTAGTAATCATCATAATAATTCTTATAAGATTTCCATTAAGTTGCCAGAGGTTTTTCAAATATTTCCACTTAGAGAAATTAGTATTTATAAAATATAATATTATGGCTGTCATGATATTGTATATAATCAGATCGATCATCAAGTTAGTAACTGTCTGATTTGATGTCAGTTACATGAACGTCCACCTTTGCTTTACATTTTGTTGTTGTAACAATGTTTCTTCAGTAATTAATATACTTTATAGACTTATAAACGTGTTGTGCCTTATTCAACAACATAACATGGTGTCAGGTGTTGTGCGCGAGTCATAAAAACTATAGTAAAAAAAAGTCAGTCGTCAAGTCAAGTCCAGAAGTAAATCTCGTACAAAATGACATCAAATTTAGAGAACACAAATAATTCTTCCACAAGGAGCAAATGCAAGTTGTCGTCGAGTACAGTACAGCCGCTAAATCTAGAAGGAAACCTCGCCGAGAACTGGAAGCAATGGCAAGTACAATTTAAAATATACATGAGAGCAACCGGTCTGGAGCATGAAGAAAATCAAAGGAAAGTTGCTATATTTTTGCACTATGTGGGGCAGGATGCAATGTCGGTTTTCAATTCCTTCAATATGGATATGGATACGTGTCAATATGAGGACTTAATTCAAAAGTTTGAGTCGCACTGTCAACCCAAAACTAATATAACAGTGGAACGCCACAAATTTTTAACAAGGGTTCAAAAGATGGATGAATCAATCGATGATTTCGTCACAGCATTAAAAAATTTAAGCTTAACATGCGAACTGGAATCCTTACGGGAAGGATTGGTGAGAGACATATTTATAGCCGGTCTGAATAGTCAAAACCGTCAAATAAAAGAGCGGCTACTTCAAGAAGATAATCTGGATCTGGAAAAAGCATTAAAAATTGCAAAATCCATTGAGTTAACCCAAGTTCAAGCTGAGCAACTGGTCAGAAACAGCGATGCAGTGGTGAACAAGATAGCGAGTAAGCAGTACAAGTCGTCAAGCCAGTGTACAAAACTGCAACCGCATCAGGCAGGGAGTGGTTTTAGAGGACACAGTCAGAGTCAGGGTTGGAATCGTTCATACAGTCAGAGTCTAGGTTGGAATCGTCCACAGGGCCATAGTTGGAGTCACAAGGATCCAGGTAACAACGTTTCTAGAGAAGTGTGTAAAAAGTGTGGTCAAGTGCACCGAAAAAAGTGTCCAGCAATGGAAACGCGCTGCAATAACTGCCATAAAATCGGTCACTTTGCAAAATTTTGTTTAAACCGACAAATTAATAATGTTAATAGTCAAATAATAGCTGAAACTACTGCAGAGAGAGGCAATGATTGTTTTAATGAGGATTTATTTACTATATGTTGTATTAAACAAGCTAATGAAATTGAAAAAAGTTGGTTTGTAGATGTCATTGTCAATAATCGCGTTGTAAAGTGTAATTTAGACACAGGCGCAGAAACCAATGTCATGTCTTATTCTACATTTGTCAATCTAGATATTACAAGTCCAATAAGTCCCAGCAATGTAAGGCTGACGTCATTTTCAGGAAATGATATTCCGATCAATGGAGTAACGAAAATTAATTGCATTATAAATGATAATGTTACAACTTTAGATTTTGTGGTCGTGCAGATTGAATGTCAGACAGTCTTGGGATTATCAGCATGTCAAAAGTTAGGTCTTATAAAACGTATTTGCAATGTGTCGCAAAAACATTTATTTGATGAATACGCTGATGTTTTCAGTGGCTTGGGCTGTCTGCCTACACCTATTCATATAACTATTAATCCAGATGTCATGCCTGTGGTTGATCCTCCTCGTAAGGTACCGTTTGCGTTACATCAAAGGTTAAAGAATGAACTTAGTCGTATGGAAAAATTACAAGTAATTGTAAAAGTCAATGAACCTAGTGAATGGGTCAGTTCATTAGTCATAGTAGAAAAAAAGGATAAATCTTTGCGATTATGCTTAGATCCTCGTAATTTAAATCGAGCTGTAAAACGTTGTCATTATCCAATACCTACAGTCGAAGAAATACGCTCAAAATTGAATGGAGCGAAATATTTTTCAACATTAGATGCCCAGTCAGGATTTTGGATGTTAAAATTAGATGAAAGTAGCTCTAAGCTGTGTGTTTTTAATACTCCATTTGGTCGTTATAAATTTTTACGTCTCCCCTATGGAATTTCTTGTGCTCCCGAAATTTTCCATAAATTTATGACAGAGGCGTTTGCTGACATAACTGGAGTGTTGATATACATTGATGATATTCTTGTCTTTAGTGACACAGTTGAAGGGCATAACGAAACTTTGAAAAGGGTTTTAGAAAGAGCACGTCAAGTCAATCTAAAATTCAATATAAAAAAGTGTCMTTTTTTCATGTATGAGGTTCAGTATTTGGGCCATATTTTTGGTGCTGCAGGTATGCGTCCAGATCCTAGTAAAGTAAATGCTATTTGTCAATTGCAAATTCAGTCACTTGATGATGTCAAGCGTTTTTTAGGAATGATCAATTATTTGGGGTCATATATTGATAATTTGGCTAAAAAAACAACTACTTTAAGAGGTCTTCTAAAAAAGAATGTTGTTTTTCACTGGACAGAGCACCATCAAGCCGAGTTTGAAGATTTGAAGAAAATCATAAGTAGTCAGCCTGTATTAACATATTTTAATTCAAAGTTACCTCTAACATTGTCAGTCGATAGCTCTAGATTTGCAGTCGGTGCAGTTTTAATCCAGAACAAAAAACCAATTTCCTATGCGTCTAAGGCCTTAACACCGACTCAAACACGGTATGCTCAAATTGAAAAGGAGCTTTATGCTATACTGTACGGATGCACACATTTTCATCAATATGTTTACGGTAGAGTCGTATTAGTCGAAACAGATCATAAGCCTTTGGTAACTCTGTTTAAAAAGTCATTGTCAGAAGTTCCAGCACGTCTTCAGCGCATGATGTTAAATTTACAACAATACGATCTACGAGTTTCTTACGTTCCTGGTAAACTTCTGTTTATAGCAGATACTTTGAGCAGATCACCAGTCGATCCTGCAGATCAAAACAATGACCTCGATGAAGACTTAAGAATACACATGAACTTATTTACTAGTAATTTGGCCGTTACACCAGAAAAACGTGAGCAAATAAAATTAGCTACGCAAAACGATACAGATTTACAAACAGTCAGTCGTTATTGTCAGGAACAATGGCCCAAATCTAGTAGATGTTTAAAAGATTCAATTAAACCTTATTACAGTATTCGTGATGAACTTCATGTTTGTGATGGTATGCTTTTTAAAGGTAGTCGTTTGGTTATTCCTACTATTATGCGTCAAGAAATTTTAAAATTAATTCATGAGGGACATTTAGGTATAGATCGATGTCAAAGGCAGGCACGCAGTGTAGTATACTGGCCTAATATATGTAACGATATTAAACATCTTATTATGCAATGTGAATCATGTATAAAATACAGAAATGCTAATACTACAGAGCCACTATTGTCTTAAATTTACAAAATGCTTGCGTCAACTTGAGAAAACTTGTAGTCAACAAAAAATGTGGAACATTACCATTAAATTCAAATAGTACTTAACCCAGTGGCATAGCCAAGGGGGAGCAGAGGGGCAGTTGCCTTCCCCCCCCCCAGGAATTAAATTATTTTGATAATGGAATGGTAGTTTTTTACATTTAACAGTACAAATTTGTTGCAAACTATTAATTTGTTTATAATAAACAATTTAGCAAATCAAACATTAATTTGAGTCACACCTCTTCTGTTTTTTCTTGTGTTTGTACTTAACATTTTTCTTGTGTTTGGAGCTTTGCCCCCCCAAGTTACTTTTCTGGCTATGCCACTGACTTAGCCACTTGCCTTCATCATACTTATAATAAGAGCAATCTGTTTTGACAAGGGTAGGTCTTAATGAGATGACCTGGATTAGTAAACATTTTATTTTTGTATATTTCAAAGTCAGACCTACTATAGAAATGTAAATGCTTGCCCTATACAGCTGGTGGAGCACCTGAGAAAGGGATCATCAGGACACATTGTTCCGACGTGGAAAACGGACAGGTGTAATCTAGTGCCTGACGGCCATAAAACAAATGTCTAATGTGTGGCAGGGAGATGAGGTAACCTAAAATATGGGTACGTTGAAAGACCGACTGAAACTTCTTGAAACTCCTAGTGTACCGAATTCACGCGCAAACACATTTTTCATAGAAATGCAATTAGCTTGCTACATTTTTATTAGAATGAACTTTGAAGTTGTAAAAGTTTATTACTAATATATGTCAAGAAGTAGAACTAAACTGACCTGAAAAAACGGTTGGGAAAGCTATGAATTGTTTAACAAGCAATACTCATTCCTTAAATTGGTTGCTTGTAATTATGTGTAGGCGGTAGATATAATTACTATAATTAGCAAAAACGTTCATTCTTAAATGATTAATCGTCCACGTTAAGACTAATGTCGACTGTTCTGGAGTTGATCTGTTTCGTTTACCTGACATGTAAATATATTATTACGGTTTAAACTACACTTTCTCATTGTAAAATAACCCGTTGGTACTTTATTCTCAAAAAGTTTTTTTCCATTTCAATACACTTTACAGGGTGAGCAAATAAGAGAGGTAGCCGGTCATATCTCATAAACCAGCAGCCCTAGAGCTTTGAGGTAAAAATTTTTTAAGTAAAGTGGCCAAGCGAAATTGCTGGAAAATATTTTCGAGTTTGTAAAGTGACCGCTAGAGGGCGCTGTGGTACCTCCAAATTACAAAATTAATGTTTGTGTGTCATTTTTAGCCTAATAAATGTTTGCGGTATCCAACATATTAAGATTGTTTGGACTGAAATCTACCATTTTTGTTTAGAACATTTTTTTGTTAAATGTCAAATAAAGGAGTGGGGGTGGGAGAATATTAATATAAAAAATCGCTAATATCACAGGTTTGGCTTGACCGATTTCAACCGACAAGGTGTCGTTTTCAAGAGCTTATGTGCCTTTATAAAAAGCAATTTTAAGTGTCAGAACATTAATTGTGTGTTGACCGCAAGAGGGAGTTTTCTGAAGTTACTACCTAAATATCAATTTTTCTCGAATTTTTTAAATGCAAAGATATAGGGCTATATACTTCATTAAAAGAACAATTGAATATATACTAAAATGGTGAAAACCGCACCACTTAAAAATTTCGAGAAAAATCGATTTTAGGTAGTAATTTCAGAAAACGCCCTCTTGCGCTCAACACACAAACTATGTTCTGACACTTAAAATTGCTTTTTATAAAGGCACATAAGCTCTTGAGAATGAGACCTCGTTGGTTAAAATCGGTCAAGCCAAATGTGAAATGTAAGCGATTTTCTATATTAATATTCACCCGCCCGCGACATTTAACAAAAAAATGTTCTAAACAAAAATGATAAATTTTAGTCCAATCTTAAAATGTTTAATACCGCAGACATTTATTAGGCTAAAAATGACACAAGCATTAATTTTGTAATTTGGAGGTACCACAGCGCCCTCTAGCGGTCACCTTGCAAACTCAAAAATATTTTCCAGCAATTTCTCTTGGCCACTTTACTTAAGAAATTTTTTTACCTTAAAGGTCTAGGGCTACTGGTTTATGAGATATTACGGGCCACCTCTCTTATTTGCTCAACCTGTACAAAGATGTTTTTAGCAACGTTTCACCCCAAATTCAGGGCTTCATCGGGCTTATATAAAATATTCGATATCACAAGCAGTCTGTAATATGTGTATGTAAATTTTGTATACATGTGTAAGTATCATATTTACTTAAAACATCAATGAAATAACATTTGCAATATGAAACAAACAACTCGTTAAATGGGATTATACGTTGTACGTTGTTAAACGCTCGAACCATCCACATTCGAGTCATTAGAACATTTTTTAGTCCTATCTCTATTTGTTATCAAGATAACGAGTGGTATGATTTAAAAAGTACCACTTCTTACTTCAAGTAATGCATTTTTACTTCAAGTAATTGCTAAATGTTATAGCTTATACTCCATAATATTCTTGAAATAATACTAAAGTAATGAGTAGAAGAAATAACTTCATAATTTGCTTCATGCGCTTTGGTAACTAGACGACAATAGTGCAGCATTGCAATTCATTGATAAGTGTGGTGTAGTTTTCCCAAAACTGCTCAAGAGGTGTCTTCAAATTTATCACTACGTTTAATATTGAATCAATGGCGGTTTCTTCTCTGCATTAGGCGGGGAGGAAGCCTAGGAAAATTCGTAAATTCAGAGTGCATCGAGATAAAATATATACAAAATKATATCGGTAAGTATATTAATCTAAATACCATCATGAATGGCTAGTGAATATTTAGAAAATAATAATGATACGAAGAGGGGCTGTTTTATCAAATGTAAGAAAGAAGGGAATATCTTTAAAAAAGTAAGGGTTATCCTGATCTTTACAGGCGTAATCGAAACATCAGATCGACAATTCTTTGCCAGTGTTTAATTATTAGTGACAGCGTTTTCTCGAAAACATAGTATGGAGCAGTTACTTGAATAACGTTGGCAGTCGGGAAAGTCGCCCGTTGACATCGCGAAACTTCTGCATATTTCTGCGAATCTAAACAGATTTAAGTGTCGCGTTCGCAGGAATCGTGGTAAGTGCGAAAAATGGCCTGGGAGATGAAGCTGGACAAAAAGGCCTTTCACAAAATGGTTCGAGATAGCCTAAAGTTTCGCAGCTACAAGCTGAGAATAGGTCATTAGCTGGATGAGAGAATGAAGCGAGTACGAATCGTGAATGTACAGCCTTCCCAAAAAGAAGTCGTTCGAGTCGATTTTGTTCACGGACGTAAATGTGTTTACGACTGAGCGCCTCGTCAATAGCCAAAACGACCGTCAGTTTCTCCGAAACTCAATGGATATTATTGAGAATTTTCTCCTATTTCAGAATAACAAGAAATTTTTAAAGAAGAACTCGGTTGAGAAACGTCACTTCCCGATGTGATGGTGTGGCCGGAATTTCGAAAAACTAACAACTTATTTTGAAGCACGTAATGATCTTCTGGAGCTGACATTTCAGAGATGGACGCTGGACGCTTTAACAGGACTGGGCACCGTTTCATCTGCGAGATCGACAATAGAGTTCGCGATTTGGTTAATCCTGGAGCAAAGAGCCTGCGCTAAAAATCACGGTATAATTGATTCACTGAAGCGAGCCCTCCAGAAGCATGGGACGAAATCCCGAAAAAAAAAACACTTGCAAACATCGTCAAAAATTTTCGTAAGCGTCTAGCAGCCTGTGTGGTGGTCATTTCGAACATTATTTAAAGTAGTTTATAGAGAAAATTATTGTTTTTCATTTATATATAAATTTGGTTAAAGTCTGTTGTCGAATAAAAGAGTTATTTTTGAAATAGTATGTGGGGGGTAAAGTGGGCCCAGCAACAGGCGGCAGAATATGCAGCTACACGCGATAGGCAAAAATGACCCTTAAATAAAATTTTGAAATGTAGCTAACTCATAAATTGTCATGTTATGTTACATAATTTATATCATAGGGTTTCACTCCCTCAAACTAATTAGAGTGGAAACCTAAAAGTAATTTTAATGAAACAATTTAATCTCTTCATCAGACTCGTCTGAGTTTGCAACATCTAGCACACATGTGTTTTGATTGCAGCTGTTCCTTACACATAAAACTTGGAAATCATTTCCAACACGTGTCGCCTAGAGGAGACTTGCTCTTTTACTAATTGTTGTAAAATATTTATTTATGATAATAAAACTGAGCATATTTGCTGTTTGCATTAATTATTTTGAATCAAGGCCACTCAAAACATTTCACATTCTTTGAATAATGGAAATGCATTACATTACTAAAATGCAGATAGTTATTTCTAAAATTACTATTGGACTACCCTATACTATCCGAAAACGTGAAAGAACATTTACGATTTCTTGTTTTGCCACCCCCGTTATAGTGCCGCGTGATGCGACCGTCTTTTCGCTTCTTACGTAAAGTCTTACGATACGCCTTACGTTACATCTGATGTCTTCAAGTAACGTATTAAGTTTTACGTTACGCCTAAAGTTGCTTATAACGTTATGTACTCTTAAGTTACGCATTAAGATGCGTCTTCTTACGTTAGGCCACAGTTCAATTAACGTTTCGTCTTACTTTAGGTATTACGTATTACGTTACGTATTACATTAAGTTAAGTTGTGGCTAAGAAAGGGTGTAATGTAAGCGTTGAATATCCATTGGACCATATAGGTTTGAAGATTCTACCTAGAAATCATCGGCATTACGAAGTTTTATGTGCAAGGAACAGCAATCAAAACGCATATTGTAATTAGTTTATTTTATGTTAATATTATAATGTTCCGATGGCCTCTTGTGTTCGTTTTCTATTCCTACTGCCCTCCTACAAATATGCATTTCCATTACAAAAGCAGAGCATTACGGAGATTCTTTAAAGGAAAATCATCATTAGCTTGTGCTGCGATGGTGGATTGTAGGTAATCGAGTAATAATAATTGTTAGGTAGCCTTTGTTATTGAAACTTCATGATATAAATGATGTAACATAACATGACAAATTATGAGTTAGTTACATTTCGCGATTTTATCTAAGTCATTTTTGCCTATCGCACGTAGCTGCATATTTTCCGCTTGTTCCTTTGCCCACTTTACAGGGTTGTTGGTTTTTCGAAATTTCGGCCCACACTATCACATTTGGGAAGAGGCGTCTCTAAACCAAGCTTTTTTTTCTAAAAATGTATTGTTAGTCTGAAAGAGAAGAAAATTCTGAATAATACCCATTGAGTTTCGGAGAAGTTGACGGTGGTTTTGGCGATTGACGAGGCGCTCAGTTGTAAACACCTTTACGTTTGTGAACAAAATCGACTCGAACGACTTTTTTTGAAAAGACGCTGCACATTCTTAAGTCTGTTTAGATTCGCCGAAGTTGTTACCGTAGTATCATAGGTTCTTTTTGGGATACGCAGAAGTTTAGCGGTGTCCACCGGCGACTTTCCCGACTACCAATGTTATTCAAGTAACTGTTCCATACTTATGATAATTATGTTTTCTAGAAAAGGCTCTCACTAATTAAACATTGACAAAGAATTGTCGATTTGATGTTTCGATTACGCCTGTAAACATCAGGATAACCCTGACTCTTTTAAAGATATTTGATAAAACTACCCCTCTTCGTTTCATTGTGATTTTCTAGCCATTTATAATGGTATTTTGATTAATATACTTACCGATCTAATTTTGTATATATTTTGTCTCGATTCACAAATGTGAAGACACCTCTTGAGCAGCTTCGGGAAAACTACACCAAACACTTCTCAATGAAGTAAATCTTGTAGCATGAACTGATTACGTCTAGTATAATCAGTTGATGATGCACTATTGTCTTCTAGTTACCAAAGTGCATGAAACAAATGTTATTGCTTTTACTCATTACTTTAGTATTACTTAAAGAATATTGTGGAGTATAAGCTATAACATTTAGCAATTACTTAAAGTAAAAACTGCAGTACTTGAAGTAAGAGGAGGTATTTTTTAATCGTACCACTCCTTATCTTCATAACAAATAGAGATAGGACTAAAAAATGTTCTAATAAGTTGTGGATGCTTTCAGCGTTTAACAATGATATTAGTGACGCTGTCTCTAATAATCATTGCCAAAAAAATAATCTGACGTTTCGATTAAGTCTGTAATCTTTATCAAAGAATAAAACTGAACAAAAATGTCTGATAGGCCTAGTTGGATCATCAGATTGATGATAATTATGTGAGTGTTTAATAGTTCCAGATTTTTCAAAAAAGATAATAATGTTCTAATAACGTAATCATTTTTTTTAATTTAATTTATTTTTTTTGCAGCTGTAACAATAAGCGAGTTTTCCAGAGCGGGGTTTGAATTTCTCGAATTTACATAAATATTTATCTTATACGCAACTCTATAATAGCAACAAATGCTGCATTTAAAGCTTTATATTTAACATTTGCCATATGTTTTGTTCGGCATAAAAACTGCAGATGAAATGTTCGAAACGCAAAATAAATCGGCTCACAAATGTAACACATTATTCGGTTTGTTTAAATAAACAATTGAAACTGGTGTAACACCTATCTCTGCAGGTATCATATACGCATGAAGTAACATAATTTTGCGCGGACAGTTTCATTACGCAATGCAGTCAGCCACGCATGAACATGTGCACGCGACTCTGACACCTAGAAACAAATTGCTGCGATTAAGCAGACCAGTTCAACAAAAACGAACGAAGCGGAGAGTTGTGTGTAGGTAATGACCGGACACTGTGAACAGTGAGCACTGAATCAGTCGTAAAAAGTGTTGAGCTTGGAGCACAGTAGGTAGAGATTCGTAAACGGTACCCATTAATGGTTGGGCCTCATAAGAAGTGCTTATATTAAATCTATATTATATTGTGTAATGTTGCAGAGAATTCTGTAAAATAACTCACCAGTCAACGCTGTGTAGAAAAAAAACAAATTCGTTGACTATTTGTCCGCTAGATGGATCTGGGATAAAATAATAAACAAACAAATAATAGGGTCATCCCGTACATTAAAATTTGATAGTTTTAATCTATGCCTTTTATTGCTTACATTATGAATACTAGTGCTACGCGTCTATTTTGCTTTCAGATTAATTCAACTCGTAACAAACGGCGGTAGATAAATTACCTTTTCAAACATTTTCTTAAATCCGCCAACAACTACGCAAATGGTTCCTAATTTCCGCCATGCGCAGTTACAGCTCCCTAGGTAACAAGGTGCTCACTGTTGTCACTTTTATAAATAGCCAGAGAAATACAAATAATGCAATGGGAGTGAGAGAGAGAGGGGCGAAGGTATAATAGAGACTTGATACTTCTAGACTGCTAGGAGGCCGAAAAAACGTTTAGGGTTTATGTAGCTGTTACTTTCCGACCATCGATTAATAAAATGATTATAAATTTTCGCAGAAACGCTTCTGCAGAAACCATATTTGCATCCTAAAATGAACAAATATTTGAACAGGTATTTGAAAATAATCATATTATACAGTTGATAATTGTAATTGCTAAGTTGTATTTAACTAAAAAAGATAACAAACTTGTGCAGTTTAAAAATCTATAATAACGTTTGTACAAGTTGCCGGTTTTATTTTACACATCCAGCGTCCAAAATCTCCAGGTCGTAGGTACTCCAGGCACAGCAACCAGGTCGCGCGGCCTGCAACAGATTCGGGCACGGAATAAAAAAATCCTATCTTCGTTATATGTTACGCTACCACAAAAATTCTTTCTTAGCGTCTTTTTCGACTTTTTCTGCATCTTTCATCTCGCACACCTATAAAAAATATCTCGATGCCGAAATTTGCTTTACGCAATTGCTACATCGGTTGTTTATGTCTAACAAAATGGTCCTTTATTGCTTTAAAATATAAGAAAATTGATAACAGTAAGTGGCGAAATAATAGGGTATTCAAATTCCGCGCGCTTTTGTTTTTAGTTGAGTGACCAGTCGCGAAAGGCGCTGTTAACCGTGTATCTCGAGTTGCCGATCTATATACAACTAACTGCAACTAACTCTCTTATCTATGCACGGAACACAACACTTCTTAATGTAAGCCATTCTTACATTAAAAAAAACAATGGATTACCCAAATACTTTTTTGACAACATCTTGCACCACCACAAATACGGAACTCGAAAGTTTGGCCAAACTATGTAAACAAAAACGCATGGCTAGAGTTAGGTTAGCGTTCTTACGTTGCACATGGGATACATGCAGTACGTGCGATGTTGTCAGTGGTACTTTACCGTTTTTTTCCTAACGACCGACGGCCAGAGACAGTCCTGACAGTTTCAAAATTTATCATATCGTTGTCATACGTAAGTATACAAACTTTAAACAATATCAAGCGTGAAGCGTCGTTTAATTCCTCATAATAAAAACATTAGTTCAAAAGCAGGTTCGATGGTTAAAGTGCTTTCGTGTTTCAGCAAAAGGCCAGCGAATGCGCTTATTATATTGAACTGTTCATTGTAGAATAAACTGAATGAAGGATGATTTAAGTTATTTTCAAAAATACGCCTTAAGTTGATGTAGTTATCAATATCACAATGCCAGTTTACGAGTACATTTTTCATGGCATCGCGAAAACTTGCCCACATTGGCAACGCGACGCAGCTAAAAAAAATGTAAACAAATATTACTTGCAATGCCGCTAGAGTACTGGCTATTATTGGTGATTCTCGCTTTCGTCAGCATGAGAACCTTTTACGTCATCTCCGTGGCGGAATATTGAGGCATTTGAAACGGACATTGAAAAATCCATACTTTCACATTTTTTTTTCTCGGCAAACAAGAACCGGAAAAATCGCAAAAAATGTCTCTGTACTGTGTGAAATAAAAAAAATTGTGGGACTACCCCATTAAWAAAACAATAATAATTTATTATTATMGCTACAAAAACAMCTATTCCACAAAGTATGGCACGCCTTTTTTACAACTCATATCTCTTAGATAAAAAATAAACATGTATTGTGCTCAAAACTGCGATCTAACATTTTCTGCCGAAAAATATTACACAGTAAAAATGATCACTATTCGACAGATTATGTACACTTATGTAGATAACATAATGTGTCCTGATCCTGAAACAAGTACGCTCCAAGTAAATATAAATTTCAACTAAGTCACATCTGTGCGTTAATAGAACAACGCTATTTTGAGACAATAAAAGCAGTGTAATCATTATTCATTATCCAGCAAGGAAGTCTACCTCCTTACAATACATTCAAACGCTTTAATAAAAACTTATAAGAACAGGGACCGTTATGAGGACGTTGTGTAAGATAAACAACAAACATAAACGCTTAGAGAGCCTATAAATAATACTGACACCGATTAGTACGATTGGTGAACAACATAGTAAACACAAAATAGGAAAATATTATAAAATTTATATAAATATCACTTGTGCACATATTGCATCTTTAAAATGCTCCAGGCGGAGATACAGAGTGACGAAATAATTTTTGTAAGTAGTATTTCTTAGAAAATCTTCATCCAAGGGCACAAATGTGAAGTCAAGTCACGCTGTGTCTTGTTTAGTCTACATTTATTAACAAACAACACATTGTAGCAACCATAAATTGTAACAACGCTACGCAATATCAAATGCACATGGGTTACATATTCGAATATAAATATATTTGAGAATGTACAAACCACTCCGCAAAATAGGTTTCGCTGTAAAACTACTATCTACCTTCAGTTAATTCCGAACAAACATAAACCGTATTGACAATCTTTTATATGGTCGGAAAAGGTAAAACTCAGAGGTTAGTAGACTTTACGTCCAAAAGAATGAATAATAAGTTGCGCTGAGGCCAAACGGAGCACAAATACCTCATACATTATTCCCTTTTCCTGGTTTCTCTGCAGGAAAACACGTAGTGGGCGGTTACCCTAAATTAATCCATTACAGGCATACCTCTCTCTTGCATGATTGTGTAGTGCACGAAAAACTGCCATTTAAACTCCTAACTAGCAAAATTTACAAAGCAAAAGGTGCAAATTTTATACCTTTAATCTATAGTATTTTCTGTGAACAATATGGAGTAGGTATATAATAAACATTATTAATATGATTGCAAACCTTACAATTACATAAAAAAGATCGTTGGTTACATAAAGTGTCTTCAAAATTTATTTTTAATATTGTCTTGACTGCTAAATTATAGACAACGTTCTGAATTTTGTTGTTTGCAACTGCATAAATCAAGATATCAAACGAAACTTTAGTAATCCTTGTTTTTAAGAAAGTGTAAAAGATTTTGAACGTTCAAACAATACAAAACCTTATCACATTATTTTAGTAGCCTTTCACAGTTCATTATGCTCATCGAGCTAAATACAACAATAATATCTTTAATTGCGCTTTATACATTGTGCCTAATTTACACTGTCTTCGGGGATAATTTTTTGTGAGTATAAGTGCAATCATTTACTGTGTAGTATGTGTGTGCATCGATTGTCTGCCAAAATGATTAAAATAGAAAGACACCAGTGATTTATAAATGAAAAGGAAACAGATCTACATGGGAAGGTATTAAGATTAGAAATCCAGGCAAAAAGACCCTGATCAAGTTGGAAAAGGATATAGGTTGTATACACATAGAAGAGCTTGGCTCACATGAAAAACCTTAGCGTTAGAAACTCAAATAAAAGAAAGCTAGATCCAATTGAACAGAAAAAGGGTTTTGTAATACCAAAGAAGACCAAACCAATCTGAAAAGCACTAATTGTAGGGCGAGCTTTTATTTAAAGACCACGACTAGATCGCAACTAGTACATAAATAAATAGGTGTACTTTTAAGACGCAATAACGTCAGGTACCGCACACTTGTACCAGTAACATTAAACGTGGTTAGGTACTGCAACCAACAATACATCAAATAATATATACGCGACATTTCTAGATGGCACCCTGTGCGTCGTAAATCTACACTCTACCTTGGAATGAAATGGCGTCCTTTGATTTGCAGCAGCACTGAGGTTATGAGTGAAGATAGGGTGATACTTCTTCTGTAGATAGTGTTTATCGTATTATGTGACTAGTAAATAATTTTAATTGCTGAATCCTTTTATTTACTGTATTACAAGATTGGTTGATAATGTTCAGAAGCATAGCATTGCATGTACATATATAAAGATATAATTACAAAAAATAATTGGTGCATTGCTATTTATCGCTGATAAACCTCTCTATTGTCCCTATCAATGGCATCAGCTCTTAAATTTTTCTGTCCAAACTCCGAGACTTTGTAATGAAATTTTGCCCAGTAAGACTGCTATTGCTGCTGTAAAATAAACTAATCGCTTCAACCTTCAACCTTGAGGACTAGAAGCCTGTCTTTGGGGATGCCAGTTCTAAGCTTACAGACTGGCATCAAATTTTATGGTCATGTGTGGAGGCAATAAGGTATGGTGTGCCAAGTAGATGAAAGCTTTTGTGACGTGACGTCACCTTGGTTGCGAAATGCAAAACTGACGTTTCTCTTTGGCGAACGCTATTGCTAACTGTTGGGTTTCTGTGCGGTTTATAGTCGCAGTAGTGCATGTTTTACACCACAATGAAACACAAACTTCTGGAGTGCTCGCGAAGAACTTGCCGCCGCCTGAAGACGCAATTCCGGCCGAATTTCTTTCAACTAAGTTATGATTTATCGAACAGATTTTAATTTTAGGAAAATGTGAATTTACAAACAGGCATACACAACAATCTTAGGTATAGGTACAAATGAAAAGTTTACAACAGCTATTATTTAAGTAATGTTCTTTTATTGAACTTGCAGCAGCAAACGATAAAATCACGTGTCTTAAGTCATACAGAAAAACAAAAGGAATGGATAATAGAATCAAATAGTTTTGGACTGGGGTTTTGGCTCGGTTCTGTTTATAAGTGGTTACACATAATCACTAAAATGCATGTCTATGCTGTGCTGTCTACACCTCAACCAACTACAGATAGATCTATTTCGCTGTCATTACAGCTCATCAGTGCAGTTTAGGTCTAGTGTAGACAGCACGGTATAGAACTGGTTTTGCTTATATACCAAAGCAAATTGAAGTATGCAGTTTGTCAGGCTACAGGTTACTTCCTTTAGGAAGTAGGACCCGTTAAGGCAGCTAGGTGGCTTTGTCATCATGTCAGTGTAATGCTGACAGATGGCATTGCCATCCTAATTTCTTACCWACATWATCGCTGTTGCCGCTGATTAKATGAGGCCAACGAATATATAATAAGAAATGAAGCATCAAGCTGTCTKTAAAAWCCCGTGTTTAACTCCCACCAAATAGTGCGCTAAGCTTAAACCGCAAATACGTGATATGCGCAAGTAGTGGAGAGAGAAGGGGAAGCGAGAACATTAGCGTTGCTAGATTCTTGATAAATACGGGATTCTACAGTAATCTTGGATTCCAATGATTTGTAAATGGTAACAGTGCTCGGGCATATTCCGGTAAAATCTATAGTAAATTGGTGACAGGAAAGCTATAGCTATTTTTATAAAAGTGGCTTGATAACCTTCTAATGTAAGGGGTACCCCATTTTTGTGGAAAAACTACAAATGAAAAAAGCATAATAATAATAATATTTATTCTTTAAAGCCTTTTACAGCACAGAACAAGTCAAGAACGCAATTTAGTTGTCTTACATATAACATACAGACATTGCATAATTACAAATACCTTGAAAGTCACATAACAGATTAAAATTGACTGATGCAACAGAGTACGGTGCTTCAACTATTAATAGATGTTTTAGTATTTTTCTAAAGAGTCTAGTAGGCAGCATCTTTAGTTTCACTGGAATTATATATTTTAATCATTTGCGTCACAACATTTTGATGCACTCGAGTAAATTTAGATTGCGGTATTTTCAATTTTACTCCATCACTGCACTCGCGAGTTTCGTAGTTATGATGAACTTCATGGAAACGCATCACTTCATCGTAGTCCTTATGAGCAAAACACGCACATTCGAGTATGAAGATATCAGGTAAGGTAAGTAGGTTTTTTTCTTTAAACACCCTTCTGCATGTTTCCTGTCTTCTCATGTGAAACATCGCACGAACACATGCCTTCTGCAGTCTAAAATTCTAGGTGCTTCCACAGAATTACCCCAGAAAATAACACCATACTTTAGCCTAGAGTGGACATTTGCTGATAGTGCTGCTTCCTCGCTGATGGTACTGGATACTACTCTGAGAACATAGACAAAGGAACTAGTTTTACCCGCCAAAAAATCAATGTGGCCCCTTCAATTTAACTGATGGTCCATAAACACTCCAAGAAACCTCGAACTAGCCTCAGACTCGAGAACAGTGCCGCCATATTCCACGCAGATCGAAGAAGCTCTCCCGAAGGAAAAGCTTAGCAGGTGTGTCTTGCAAATATCGAGTTGTAAATTATTAGAATCAAACCAACGGTCACATCTCTGTAAGATCTCAGCCACCTCGCCCTTTAGCTGTTCCCGAGTCTCTGCCCTTATCACTACAGAGGTGTCATCAGCGAAGACTCCCAACAGATGATCTACTATAGCAGGTAAGTCATTAATATAGAGTAGGAAAAGCAAGGGGCCCAAAACGGAACCCTGCGAAACACCAACTTTTACCTCCATCCAGCTGGAAAGCTCTTGCTTATTCCCCACTGCAACTGACACACATTGCCTCCTATCCTGCAGATATGATTTTATTATGTTGTATATTTTTCCTCTAAAACCCATTAGTTCCAATTTGGACAGAAGGATAGAGTGGTTTACACTGCCAAAAGCCTTTGACAGATCCATTACTACTGCAGCTACTCTTTCATTTTTGGTAAGTGCCTCTAGTATTTCATAGAGGGCAAAATAAATTGTTCTTGTTGTCGATCTTCCCTTCATGTGCATTTTTGTTATAATGTCGTGTTTGTCTATAAATACTTCAAAAAATGTGTTACATACTTCCCCAAATAGAAAAAAATCTCATTTTAGGTACATTCAAGGATTCATACAAATTGTAGAAAAATGCAGCACTCCAAATGGCCAAGGAAGCTAATGACAAATATTGTTTGAAACATTTAGGTGAGATCCTATGTAACGGTAACATTAGTATTTATGGTA
Source organism: Rhyzopertha dominica (assembly GCA_025024175.1). Lineage (NCBI taxonomy): Eukaryota > Metazoa > Arthropoda > Insecta > Coleoptera > Bostrichidae > Rhyzopertha > Rhyzopertha dominica. The sequence goes on from QCXZ01000003.1 coordinate 27,858,178, forward strand.
TATTGGGTCTTATAAGGCAGTTGTTGTAATTAGTCCAAAAATCTAGTAAGCGTATTAAGAGAGGCGCTCTTTTAATTCCATTTTGCTATCGATTTGTGACATGTACCTCAACTGTGCTAGGTTATGTTTACAAAACGTCAAATTACTAAAGATGTTTGTTTACACTATAATGCGCACACCTGTGGACTTTTAGGGGCTTGGTTACGTGACAAAAAACCGAAATCCGTATTTTATCAGTCATTACTATTAGTTACTATTGGTGCGGCAAACTTATTAGGCTGTCCAGAACACGTATTTGTCATCCAGCCGCCATCTTTAAATGCCCTAATAAGATGGGGAAAACAGTTCGTTTTGGAGAGCCAGTTCGCGCGAACTAGCTTGCGCAAGCGAGCCGTTATTCGTTTCAATAGTTCGTTCGCGAACTGAAACAACAGCTGTTCGTTCGCGAACGACAAACTTTCAATGTCACGAACCAGTTTGCGCAGTTCTCACCCGAGAGCCATTCTTTTTAACAGTTCGTTCGCGACCGACCCACCTCTGCGTAATTTAGGTTATGTTTGTCATCCAGCCGCCATTTTTGACAGCATTCTGGATAGGCCAATTAAACTTTTCTCATTGGAATAAGGTTATATGAGAGATTCTTTTGTGTAGAAATCAATCGCTTCAAAATGGGTTTACGACGGACCCGTGCCGTGGCCATAAATTTACGAGTACACTTCTTTTCTTCTTCCGCAAACTGTTCCCGTACCGTATGTGTCACCATTTAGAGCAGCTTTAGGTATGAATTTGCATAACATTCGCGAGGACATGTTTACTTTCTTACTTGTACAGGTACTTGTTTATCACGATTTACCCAGCATTTATAAGAAAACGTTTAAACCTCAATAAAATGAATGGGCGAACATTTTAATGTGCGAGTCCGGTTCTGAAGCGATGCCTGTTCAACGCCTTCGGGAATGAATTATGAGCTCTGTTTCAGCATCAGCTAAAGGGACCTCTAGTGGTAAGTAATCCCTTATTATTGGAGTTAAATTCTTTTACTGCGGCCATAATATAACCTTAGAAAACTAGGAATACAATAACTATATATCGGCTGCGCGAGCGAATCCTTCCTCCACTCGCGTCYCAAACGCGCGCTATAMGGCTCTAGTGTCATTCCAGAGCAAACGATTACCTACATTGGGTTGCACTTATAATAAAACATATAGCGTATTGAGCTTAATTACAAAAAAATTTTACTTTTGGCCCACACCTAAATTTTTACGGTGGCTTTATCATGCACTCGGCGAAAATTGACCTAGTGCCTAGCGATTACATCTACGAAAACAGCACGCTACGCCACTGGGTGTTAGTATGGATGACGATATGGGATCATCAATTGGTTGCCATTCGCACATTTTACGGCTTTTTTATTGTTATCTTTGGAGCATTTTGTTGTTGGAACAACATAATTTCTAAGAATTTAGATGGCAATGCCATTAGCATCAGCATTACACTGACATGATGACCAAGACACCTAGCTGCCTTAACGGGTACTACTTTCTAAAGGAAGTGACCTGTAGTCTGACAAATTGGCATGCACCTGCATTATTAAATTTGATAGCAGGCCCCCACGGCACTTTTTGCAAGCGGGCAAGAACCGACATACATTAAAATGCATGTCTATGATGTGCTGTCTGCACCGCAACCAACAGCAGATAGATCTATTTCGCTATCATTATAGCTCATCACTGCAGCTTAGGTCTAGTGCAGAGAGCACGGCATAGAACTGGTTTTGCCTATATGTATATGTCTGCACTAGACCTAAACTGCACTGATGAGCTATAATGATAGCGAAATAGATCTATCTGCAGTTGGTTGCGGTGGAGATAGCACAGCATAGATATGCAGTTTAACATAAGTTATAACCAAGATACCTAACCACACAAATATATACATAAAAAATATATATAAAAAGTCATCGAAAGTTACCTCGAATGAATCAACGGTTGCAGAATGTCCAGAGACGGCCACTTGAATGCCATCATTTTTCATAATATATAATAAATATACGATTAATAAAAGAATAATTAAGAAATTGTCACATTTTGAGTTTTTTTTTAATATTGTCGTACTAGTAAACACAAATACGAAAATAAGCAAAATAAGTGAAGCAATAACAGGGAAGAATGTCGAAGCTAACAGGTTTTAGAGAGATGACTCAAATGGTTGATTGTAACCTAAATACTGTCGTTTTATTCCTTTTATGTTATTTTATAATATGCATAACTCGAATGTCATTCACGTGAACGTACTCAACTGTCATTGAAAATCTTATTGTCTTCATGTTCTAAAGAACTGGGCGCGTTTAAAGTGTCCTACACAATTAAATTTTAAACATGCTTACACAAACTTAAGGATATAATTTTAACCAAGATTACCGCCAGTCGCGGTTATTTCTCTTCTGTGGTCCAGCATCACGTTTGTAATAAGACATATTACCAAACATTTGCCACATAACACATAAATGTATCCGATCAGTTCTAAACAGGATATCCGTATTGATTCACCTAAATCTACTGCGGCACGCGAACTGATTGTTACCATTATTCATTTCGCATCTGAGTGGGCCGTGCTATCCGGCCTCCCTGATGACGCAGTAAACCGGGATAACGATACATTAAACAAAGAGGCAATTTTTCAGTTTGAGAAACCTTACATGCGAATATATTTTACAGGATCGGTGAGTATATTATAGAGGTATTAATCAAACTGGGAAGGGGAGGAATTAATAAATGGCATTGGGCTTTGGGTAAATTTTGAAGCACGATAATTGCTCATTCCACTTTAGCGAGGCAATTACAATGTGAGCATGGCAGAGCCAAAATGTTCTGAAATTGATGAAGGCATATGGTAATGAATGTGAGAGAAATTTATCTGTATCATTTGCAAGCCGCCTATTTTTAAAATGCACTGTTATTCTCAATTCGTCTACAATTCGGATAAACTGAGCAATTTTATGGAGTAGATAGCCAGTTACAATACTACAACTCTGTTAGAGACCCTGAATTACTATTGGAAGGGTAAATTTGTTTTAAGATACACAGACGTTTAATGAAATAGTTTTCAAGGTTAGATACGGGCACTATAATAAATATTAAATAATTAGGAGGTATCAATTAGGTAGCTTGGAAACAAGCAGCTGATTGAACGTATGTGCTTTGTCTCACTTGATTTATCAGATAACTCTGACGATCGTTTCGACCTGACCGTCATTGTCAAAGAGATAACAGCGTTATACCGTTGATTGACGCCAATCAACGGTTATACAAGGGTTATACTATATACTATATAACTCAGCTTATTTCCAAGCTACTTAATTGATTCAGGGTGTTTCACAATGAACGCACCTTTGAATCATTAAACAAATTAGAAGGTAATCGCATCTATATTTTATTGTTTTAATGGAATTGATTAAAGCAAAAACTGGAATAAAATAATTTGAACTCTGAATATGCTGTTGCGAATTGGAGAGTGTCGTGATTGTCATCATTGTCGTCAGTGTAGTAACTCAGTAACTACGTATTAAACGGGGTTTGCGCGCGTACATCGCCTAGTTTCGATTCGACTCGATGCTTGCGTCTGGTATGGTCATTATACCATTAGAGCAAAGAGATAACAGCGTTATACAATATAATTCAGCATGTTTTTAAGCTACTTAATTGATTCAGGATGTTTCACAATGAATAATGCACCTTTGAATCCATTCAACAAATTAGAAGGTAGTCGCATCTATATTTTATTACCGTAATGGAATAGATTAAAGCAAAATCTGGAATAAAATTATTTAAACTCTGAATATGCTGTTGCGAATTGAACAGTGACGTATTTCTCATCATTGCCGTCGGTGTAACTTAGTAACTACCTATTAAACGGTGTTTGCACGACGAGTGCATCGCCAAGTTTCGATTCGACTCGATGCTTGCATCTGGCATGATCATTATATCATTAGAGCAAAAGATGAATTTGAAGGAGCAAGTGTTACTGCAACTGCTGCTATATCGTGTAGGGAAGCATTTTATTGCTAACCAAAATTAAAAATTGCAAAAACAAAAACAATATGTAGATCTTATAAAACTTCGATGAATTCCAAAGTTTTGTCATTTGACCGTTACATTTGGTTTTTATTTCAATACGGGCTTAAGGCTTAACAAATAAACTAGGAAACCAGCGCGTTTCAGCGTTTCAGGTCTGCATGAGCCAACACAATCCCGACGCTAGCCAGCCCTTTGACTTGTGCAAATTTACCGACAACTAACGGTTGACACGAACATCTTATCACAAGCAACGAGCATCCACTAATATCACATGTTTTAAACGAATAGATGGTGTGAGAATCTCGATCCAATATATATATATCTAGGGACTTTAGATCCAGTTACAGCGTCTTTATAAGGCCAGTGGCGACAATGGATGTCTCATTTTTTGATTGGTTCCGCCATTAAGTGTCGAGGTTTCTAGCCCGAAGGCTATTTCCTATAAAAGGGATTGCGCTTGCGCTAGCTGCGGTCAACCCTGATTTGAAAAGTGGTTAAGCGTGATCTAGCGTAGAGATGGGTGGTAACGCAGTAAAATTTCGTGCGTTTAATACCTTAGTGCAAACGTACATTGTTGCGTTGACACACTGCGTTAACCCAATTGCGTTATGGCTCATTGTTTAACGCCGGTATCCTACTTGACGCACTTTGCGCTGCGCGCGTGCGTTTTACATGTTTCTTCTTGGATCGTCATCATTTTAGCTATTTATAGGTTATGTTGACTCGAGTATTGTTGAATCGTGTGCATGTTACACAGGCATTATAGCAGTTGCAGTAGTTGTAGCAGCTCCAAAGGTACTTAAAGAGGAGATTCGAATTCTAACGTTGTTATTTTATTTAAAACTATATACAGTGGTTTATAGACGTGAAGACGTGCCTAATGTAAGTTAAATACACATTCTAAAATTCAGTCAGTTTCCTTTATCACAGAAAGTACTTCTGACTGGATCATGACTTTGAGACAAAAGAGTGAAGTGTGGGCGTACTTTACTGATGTAAATTCTGATTAAAAGGTGAAGTGTTTGTATTGCGGACAACAATTATCTGTTGCGAACAAGTCAGTATGTGGGCTTATTCGCCATATGATGAAGAAGCATCCTCATCAACAAATAAAGAGGCAAGCCTTGCTACATCAAAGTCTTGAATGCGAACGCAAACAGCACAAAGATGAAGGAGATGACTTGCCAATAAACACTGATTGAGGACCTTCAGATTCAACGCCAACAGAAGAAGCAACTAGAAGAACCCCGACCATCTACCACATGCAATACAAATATAAATATGAGTACTCAATATTTAACAAGGCCCCTTACAATGAAAAAGCAAAGAGAAATTGACCGGCAGTTAATTAGAAGGATAGCGAAAGAGTATAGATTCTAGCGATCGAGAAAGGCGATTTAATTGCTATTGAGTGAGTCCAATGAACTAAAATGCTTCAAATAGTGGTAAGTTGAATTAGTAGTGTTATCGTTTGGTGTAATTTGTACTTAGAGTGTGAATAAAAGTTCAGTCAAAGGCCCGCATGTTTTCGAACCCGTAAACGTAGCAGTACTTAGGGTAAACGGAAGTCAACAACTCACGTGTGGTATGATATTTATGTATGGCGTCAGTAGTTTATCATAAAGTACGTACAAAACTTGTTGATAAAATAGCGGAATCCATTTATTCAATAGAGTACCTTTATAACATAAACATGAGTATATGAGTACCTTTTCAGTTTGTCAGCATTTGAGCTAGAGATGACGTGAACAATATGATAAGTGTAATAACAAAACAGACAGGTCATCTTCATTTTAGATCTTCGTGATGATCTTTATATAGTAGTAGAAATATGATTTTGGATGAGTTTTTCGTTTAACGTTTAGTTGTAGCATTTGTAAATTTTTAGATTTTATGTAAATAAATGATTAATCGCAAGATCTGCAAGTTTGGTTAGTTACGCTAAGATTTTCAAAACTTCAACTTCGATAACCATGTGGCCAAAATAGGTCAGGTCAGGTCAGGTCATGTCATACTTAAAGCAGCGTTTTCCAAACCGTTGGACGCCTCCTAATACTCGTATTAGGCGTACACCTTGCATGCAGAAGACTGCATTAAAAAAGCGACATGACAGATTCGTTAATTGAATATTTATATAGATTACATTAAAGGACTAGACATGCGATTGCTTAGAGACACACAACCTCTATAAGTTCAGTTTCATGGCCGAGTCAACAAATCTGAGTCCTTTTTCTACTTGAAGTTTATTTCGTACTAGCTTATGTAGACCAGCTTCGCTCGGTCAGTTATGATATTTAAGACTGTTAATCATTTTTGCAATTGAGGATGTCGGTGGTCTGCAATCGACAATTTGTCCGCAAGGTGAAATATTTTATGCATTTTGCATGAAGTTGACCCCTTTCAAAACCCATATCTCCCACAACACTGCGACCACTATGGTGCAGGATGGGAGATTCCAGGCTACAAACTCATACAAACATTGGTCTGTGCTAAGTAGTTTTGGCTGCAAAGTGAAACTTTACATCAGTTTTATTTATGCATTTGGAATTGTATTAATATAGGAAAGAGTAATAATTTAATTATTACTGCTGCTTGTATTCCTAATAGAAAATAATTTTATGAAAATGAATCCTTCTGCGTAAAAAGCTGTCTATATCATTAAAAACGTTTAAACAAAAGCAGCTGAACTGTGTTCACGTTCTTGTATATACCTTTGCTTCGCATAAAAGTTAATATCTTTATAAAAGCATTACGTATACTCCTCTAAGCCAGGACTTATAAATTCCTACCGTATTTTGATATCTATGGCGCTTGAGAGTCAGAAGCTAGATATAAAACATGACTTACTCAACGCGACAAATGCTTGAACAAATAAAAAGATGGCAGCACTCAAACCTGAATAAAGCCCAACTCCATTTTATCTGGGGTGTACATAAATCTGACTCAGCCGGAGGTGTACATGCACTCATTCCGTATTATTTAGAGCCCGAAAATACATTACGTGAACGTGAACAAATATTCGGCGGCGTGCAGCTATACATAAATTGTTAGTTGTGACAGGAGAGAAGTGCTGACTGATTTACTAAGCTTTAATTCGTCTATGAAGTTCTAGTAGCCAATTATAATAGCAACATTCAAAACTAGTAGGTTTTTCTACCGATTTAAATTTCGTTTAATTATATGCCTGCTTCGACAAAAACAAAACGCATTGTATACGAGGGTGAATGCTTTCAGCGTCCATAATATAATAAGATAATATTTTGTCGGATAGATTGCTGTCTCTTGAAAAACACTGACAAAAAATTAATAGTCTGACGTTTCAATTACAACTGTAATCTTTGTCAAAGACGCAGAACCTCAAAATTTGTTTGAACTTGTGTCAGGCAAATTTTGAGGTTCTGCGTCTTTGACAAAGATTACAGTTGTAATTGAAACGTCAGACTATTAATTTTTTGTCAGTGTTTTTCAAGAGACAGCAATCTATCCGACAAAATATTATCTTATTATAAAACGCATTGTAATATATCGATGTACTAGATTTAAAGCAATTTTATTTTCTTCTGCAAAAAACGGAACTATGAATAAAACATGAGTATAACATTATTTCATCTAGACTTTGTTATCTTATATTTCCAGTAAATGCGAAATAAGTTGCTTTCAAGACCATATTTAATACACAATCAAACCTAATTATAGCCTGAATGAGATTACAATGAGCTCTGAAAATCGAAAATACTGAGCGACGGGCAATTCAGCTGCAAATGCGCTGAACGGTGTTCAGCAGTACTACATCTAGTTAACTTTGATGTATATATGGGCTTTAACCTCGAATCTGAATAGCGATTGGTGGTGCAGTGGTTAGTACGTTTGACTAGAGACTACAGGATTTTGCAACAGACGTAAGGGCGTATGCAACACCTCCGCTTGGACCTCTGGAGGAGATGGCAACGCGATATTTCATTGAGAGCGCTGCTGCTGACCACCTACTATACTAGGAGGAAGCTCCTAGGGAAGGTTTTAGAAATCGAGGTAGCATACAAGGCTTCAGCTGTCAACAGGGGCCAGTATAAGGTGTGAGAAGCACAGGTCGAAGAGAGTGATCGGATGAAGCGGTTTATGACTAACATGAAGGAGCTGATATTGGACGCAATAAAACCTGGGTGTTCGACCTGCTACCGCTGCGGGAAACCAGGTCACATAAAGAAGAACTGAAGAATGGTGCTTCAAGCTACCTGAAGACGCAAGGGCAACGGAATGATCACAAAGTACAGCATCATCCTGGAAGGCATCATAACAAGAAGGATGCTGTAGCCAGAAGTCCATGTGGAGAATTCAGACGGACGAAGAAGAGCGAGGGACTGTCGAAAGCTTCCGAAAGGCCCAGGTAGGAGATAGTGATATTGGTCATATACTTATGTGGAAAGAAGACAACAGACAACGACCTGGAATGGAGGAAGGAAAGTTCGACCTTAAACATAATGTGCGCCTCGTGGGAATCTTTGCGAGTGGAGAACGATCCACTGAAGAGACCTTGAGAAAGCACCGATGGGAGGCATGTTACCATGTTGTTGGTAGTGCTCAAGGAGTATGTACCACGGGTATTGGATGAGGTACATGGACGAGCACCGAGTGCCAACCTGGCAGTGAACAGGACTTTGGCGAAGTACGCGAACATTTTTACTGGGTGGCTTGTCGCGAAGATGTAGAGAAGTGGTGCTACAAGTGTGCAATCTGCGCAGTCACAAAGGGTAGATAGACACAACCTAGGGAAACGACGAAACAGTACAACGAGGGAGGAGCTCCATTAGAAAGAGGGTGTGAAAGCTCGTTATGAAGGAGCAGCCATTCTCAGGCATTTTAAGGAAGGAGATCCGGTGTTGCTCTACAACCCACGAAAAAGGAAAGGCCTATCGCTTACGTTGTCGTCATCCTGGGAAGGACCCTACAAAGTAGTGAAAAGGATTAACTACATTGTCAATAACAACAAACTTCCATTTGTTACGGACAAATTTGTTGTAGTAGAGAATTATTTGTTGTAAATACCATACATTTACTTCCTTGTTGTTTCAGTTTACTAAAATCACATTGTCGCCTGTACTAAACTAAATTTTGTTACCGCAAATAATATGTATGATAAAGCTAATACATTAAATGAGTTACATCCACAAAAAAGTTATTGTACACTGGAGTCATTTTCTAGCCAATCACAACCATTCCAATCACGCCATTACCATATCAGGTCATAACCGAAAATGCGGCTAAAGCCGTTCATTGTTGCCAGGTTGGACGATTCATCCCCAACGAGAAAGAATTCGTTTTTGGCAACGATGGGACGGTTTCTCTTCTATATTTTAAGATAAAATCAACCCTGTTTTTAAAATCAAAACCAATCACATACCTCAATTTAAGGTGTTGTCATGGTTACAATATAATGAATGTGATCATGCAGAACTCGCCCTAAAGTGAATTTATTTTTTTTTAATTTTTGTTAGTTATGTTAATCTGGTTGTACGCCATGACCATCGATGACTGATAATAGCGTGATAGTAATGGCAATAGCAATCTGCGTTTGACCGTGTTGACGACATTTTGCCGAGTAGGGCAAATGAGGACATACTGCTGCAGAATACTGGCAACTCTGTCGGCATCGGCATCCCGATTCGCGCAAAGCGGCACACACGCATACACTCGGCGATGAGCACGGACGCGTGGATGCGTGCATGTTAGTAGAATTGAATTTATCAAGGTTCATGAAGTGTGTTTTAACTGGATGCATCAGTCGTGGAGCTCTTGTAAACGTGGGGGTTTTCCGATCTAATTGGAAGTTTTCAATGTAAGTACAATTAATTCTTTATGTTACAACTTATGAGTTGTTCGGGTAGTTTCATAATGAAGCGTTTTTAATTACTTGTATGCCCTAGAGTAGAGCTACAGTAATCCTGATCTGGACTGGACTCATCCGTGTAGGTACAAACGCAGATTGTTTGTACCCTTTGTATTATTTCCTACTTTTCAGCAAATTAATGCTTCCTGCCTTGTTCTGTTTTCTGGACGCCATGTTGCTTACTTTACCCGTTCCTCGTTCCTGCTTATACAACGTTACATTTACTGATATCCACGACGGGCAATGGACACGTATCTGCAAGTTTTATTTTAATAGAAATGGATATTTTTATATTTTGAGCAATACATTCTTTCAGTTAATAAATGTTTTATGAATTAAGTATTGTTTTATTATATTGTACCAAGTTTCAGAAATTAAATGTAAACAAAGAGTGGTAAGTGCGTATACATTTATAAATAAAACAGATTGACAATTAATAAATATAGCTTACTGTACCAACATGTTGTGGATTTACCTCCATAAATATTAGGTATTCGTATATGTAAGTAATAGTGAGTGTTGTGAGCACTAGCAGATCATCAGTCACGTTAGTTGCTTTAAATAAGTATAACTTGCCCGTACAACAAAATAATTAGTTACTGTAACTACTACAAACTCATTGTGGTTAATAAATTATAAGTTATTTTAACAAATAACGTTTTTGTTGCTATTAATAACAAATTACTACTAATAACAAATATTTTGCGCAACAAAAATAATTTGTTGTCTACAAAGTTTTTAGTTGAGGCTATGGTAGTAGATATACGCACGACCGTATGGTAACTGTATACAACTGCGGCCCAGGTTCGTAGTCAGTGTGGAATAAAGAGGTCTAGTAAGAGATGCAATATAGTAGTAAAAGCGCTCGCCAGTGGCATGCATAACCATACATTCGGTGTGGTATTTGTATGAAGTTTTTTGAGATAACGAAAATGTGAAGTATTGTGTGGTGCCGAACTGTAACAGTAATTCTTCCGATAGAGCTTTATATGCATAAAAAATTTAAATCGTCGAAATGTTTTACATGTAAGGATCATCTTTATCGAACAAATGTTTTTGATACAACTGGTCCTTCATCTAGACTTACTATTTTAAAATCCAGAAGACGGCTAAGTCATCCAAATCAGATCATTTTAACCACACATATTCACAGTGTTGTTTTTTACAATGTAGTGGATGAATTGTTTTCAAACACATTCTATTTCGTTTCCTTGTAAAGAACACGAAGTAGAAATACTTTCAAAATTTTGTTTATTATAATACAATAATGAGAATTAAATAGTACTATAAGCACAATGACAGAGATACTGATAAATCAAGTGCAAGAAAGCAGAGGGAATCTAACTTACAGTTTTTACACTCTTATTTAATATACTTCTGAAGTTTAGTGTGAAATAAGTATTACCCTCATAATATAAGAAATATATAGATTAGTCGTATTTCTGTACTTAATTTTATTTCCACATCCAACGGATGGGAAGTATTGTATCGCCACAGAAATTTTCAAAAATTTTTATTTGCTCAATAGCTCGAAAATGCTCGAAAACGTCTAAAAACAAAATTTAAGCAAAAATTTCGTTTTTATATATCTGTCTGTGTGTGAACACGATAACTTTCGAAAGACAACACGTGAACTTGAAATTTGGCATACATATAAATCTCAACTACCCAAAGCAACATGTTTTTGGGATGAGTAGGGCCCCTTTCCCTAAAATTGTGGGGTAACTACCTTTTTTTCAAACACTTATTTTTTGCCTTTTAGTAGTATAATTGCGAGTATTATTAGCCCGTATAAATTTTCGCTGCAGCAAACTGTTTAGAAGAAAAAACTGGTCATTTAAAAAAACGGTTTTTCCCAAAGATCTCAGAAAATACTTAATATATTCACATATGAAAATACCATCCGATAGGAAATAAAATTTCTCACAAAGTGTTGAAAATGTTTCCAAAATTTTGACATTTTCGAAATATTTCCAAAAAAATGTATGTCCACACATTTTTTTGAAATTTTGCTATTATATAGAAAATTAAATTTCTGATCGAATAGTACTCTTGCAATTGTTTTGTTTAGTTAATAATTTTCGAGTTATTTAGAAAAAAACGATTTTACAAATTTATGGGATTTTGCTAATATCACAAGAACCGTTTGTCGTAGAAAAAAATGTCTAAAGATAGAAATGCTCAAAACCTCATTATTGATGGTATAATATAATAAATAAAAGGGTAAATTTCATTTTGACAACTTGATCTGGAAGTATTGATTCAATTTACAGCGGGTTTTCATTATCTGACGCAAATCTGTTCTAAAGTTGTTGCACAAGTAACAACAGAATCTTATCATTTCCACCCTTTTTAAAAGATAAATGAACCATTGCTATTCACTTAGGTAATTATGGGAATCAAATTGATATTATCAACACAGCGTGCGCTGTAAAGTAGCCTTATGCAAAGCGGACCGATTCCCACTATGTTCTATCTCTTTCTAATGCGACTGGCTAAGGAATCGGCCCGCTCCACACGGCATCGTGCGTATACCTCTCTCTACTACCGTGGTTGAGGCTATAGCTACAAATAGAATTTGTTGACAATAGTAAATTTAAAGTAAACCGAACAAATCCTTTCTTTCAGTGTATAATCCAGCGCAGTCCAGCGTCAAAGATGGCGGTGGTACATTGGAATCGTTTAAGCGAGTACAGCGTTTTTCACGGGAGAAAGTGACAGCGACGTCATCAAGTGGTACCGTCATATGGGCGGCGAGCCTGGTTGCCTATGTATTCATCGCGATACCAGTGGCGTGTCGAAAATATTTTCTGGATATATTGCAGAAGATATTGGTGTTGGGGTGGACCTGCTTTAGCACCTTGTAAATGTGAATGGCGCAGCTCTCCTTCCTTCGGCGTTTCTTATTTTTGTTGCTCTTCGAGATATTCTTTTGCACCTTTCAAGCCTTCTTGGCGGCTTTACCGGTAGTCTAGTAAACCGGTTTCGACGCCTATGGGATAATTATTCCAACAGCTGACCTTGTTCGAAAATAGAGCTACTGCGCAATGATGTCACTGATGACGCCCTGTCACTTTTATAGATGAAAAACACTGTACCACGGAGATCTCGAGGAATGAAACTGATCGGGACGATCAGTTTTAAGGAGGGGGTAGTGTTGCAGAATCAGCGCCATCTATGGACGGGAGTCGCAGGCGTATACATGCGGTGTAGTAGGACACTGCAAGTAGTGTGATCCTAGCGGCAGACAGACGGCAGGAATGTCGAGATTCCGGAGAGCGTTATCAATCGAACCTTTGCGAAGCGGTTGGAAGGTGTCGCTTCTGGAATTTCGATACGGGTATAAATAGCCCGAGGGAGAGAAGCGCGGGAGTTCTGAATTCAAATAGCGCGGTTATCGAGCGAACGAAATGCTTAGTGTACTAGGTGTTTTTAGTGCCAAGTTTAGTGGTGTTAAAACAGTAGTACCTTGACTAGTTGTGTTTAGACGTAGTATATTTGGTACTAATGTTTTAAATAAAAGAAGTTTAAATTCGGAATCCGCAGCTTTCGAACTCCATATTCGCAACAATACTAACCTTGTATCAGTAGTACCAGAATGAAAGTTGTTTGTGAACAGATATTGATAATGTACTTCGTACAATTTCAGGAAGATCTGATTTCTACCCATTAGCATAATGGCAAGCGTGCGCTTTTACCTTTACGCGCACGTTGTGTTGCCTAACCATCATTGCGATCCTTCTAATACGGCGAATGAGTGCATTCGCGCGGTCTAGTTGTAGCGAGTCTCTGTGTAATATACGTTATACGGATTGACTACCCTGATGTGGCGTTTTGGCTTAAGAAATACTAGGATAATGTTATACTTTTGGCAGCGACTTCATAACGCTAGTTGAGTTAGAAGGTATTTCTCCAGTTTCTGCTAAATATTTCAGGTCTGGGAAATTTGATATATCACATTTTTTCTAATTCTAACAGCTAACAGAAAATAAAAACAACTCGTGTTGGGACATCTACATACAACAGTTTTTATCTATCTGTAATCACTAAACGACAGTTTCTAATTGTAAGTATGTTTAGAATTATTATTTTAGGCGTATCCAAAAAACTACTACCGTATTGCGTATCTAATCAAGCTAATTTTGATGACTGACAAGTATTCACCGTTAGATTCATCAAAAGTAGTGCATACGTGTTAATGTTAACAACATTATACAAACATTTATTTTACTTTTTCAAAGGTATTTCGTTCTCACTAAACAAATTCGTTCCGTCCAATTTTCTTTCTCATGTAAAAAGTCCGGTTTAAATATTTCTTTAGCTACAGCTTCTGTTACACGTCGCGTTCGGTGATTTTGAAACTGAAATAGCACGTACTATGCGGCGAATGGAGGCAATCGATGCGTCCGACCGTATCACCGCACTTGACCTCACATTTACGTTATCTGCCTACACACTAACAAATTTCATTGTGTCAGGAATGACGCTAGCCGAATATCCAGTGAGGTACAATTTAAAAAGACAGCTGTTTATAGGGGTACGACAACTCCAATTTCTGTGACATCAAGAGTGAATTATTAATTCGGGGATAATGGGTGGCACTGGCTTATCGCTCTTGAACGGATTGAAAATTGAGCGTTCCTTAAGCTATAGTGTATCGTGTTGAACTGTGCAATTAAACTGAATTCTAAATCTAGGTATAAATAACGGAGATAGAAAGAATTAAATGACGAGTGATTTGCAATTTTGGGAGCCTAACTCAATGCATCTTTTAGATTTTTTACAGTTTACGCGATTATTCCGAATGCTTCTTCGAGCACGGTTCAGTGATGCAAACAGATCTTCTTCAACTTGATTCGTTTTCTTTATATTTCAATAAATTCTGTGCAATCCTCCAAATTGTATTAAATAATAACTAGCTAGTGACCACCCGCTTCGTTCGGTAAGTTTCCTTTTTCTATTTTTGTCTATTTTTACTTTTCGGTCATACCGTAAGTGGATGGTATGAAAATACAATGATTATGACGCAAGGAAATTTGTGTATTGCCGGTTTTTCATTATCTCCTTACCGTTTGCGATCTATACAGAAGCGTCAACACACGCCTTCAACAAAATAAAAACGTCGCGTTCGGGCATTATATTGGTGATTCTGTAATAATTTGTAGATGTAGATGTATGCCGCACTTAGGGACTATTTCGTTTGCTAGTGAATTTTCTAGAATGTTCTTTTACCTCGAAACGTCGATTTTGGACTTTTCCATTGGGAGACAGTTTCGGCAATGTTCCACATTTAGATTTTTTGGAATGCTTTCTAACCTGGAAACATCTATTTCTGAGTACTCCACMGCGGAAAGTTWTATCTAAAAAGGAATCTTTGACATTTTGAACTTAAACAACAAAGTACCAATGTTATTTGAAACTATAAGGAAGGTAACTATGCACGCATATATTTAAATTGAACTGGAGAATATACATCGATAAAATATTTATAATTAGGTATTTAGCAGGTATATTTTTGGAATTGTTATTGAGATATACTTACAATATGCACATCTGGAAATGCCGAACTACTGTAAACGTCATAACATTCACGTTCAACAAAGTGAACAAACGGTGATTTTCAATTTTTTGTTTTTTACAATCAATTTAATATTTATTAAAAAATACGTTGACGATTTAATTCTATCGGCACCTACGGATAGTGTTGAAGAGATAATACGAAACATTTAATTCCTATGATTACAACTTCACATCAAATTTACAGCCTAAGGTGATGTGGACTGGGGAGTGAATACCCTTCCTAGACACGAAAGTATTAGGCACAATGATTAATTAATCCTTTTCTGGTACCAAAAACTCACATCTGGAAGATATATACCTACACTTCTTGAATAAAATTAAAATTAATTTCATAAAGCAAATGAAAAATAAAATAATGAAAATTTCACATCAGCAATTCAGAACAAAAAAACCTAAAAAAACTAGACTATATTCTCTTACAAAACTCATACTCGGCAGCATTAGTTAATAAAATACTGTATTTAACCCCAGGCCAACCTACTGTAATTGATGAAGATAAAGGATCATCTCAAAATGTTCAACAGGAAGACCCCGGACATCGGGACACAAACCAAAATAACGAAGTATGTCGTTTTGGGGTCGTTCCTCAGCATCACAGACTTTACAACTAGAATTATACGCACTTTCCATAAAGAAAAGATCAAAATAGCTATTAAGAACATAAAAAGGAGCATGATTGTTTAATGCGCTAAAATGAAAAATTCCCACAAAATTTCAAAAAAATGTTTACAATTTAAAGTGTGCGACCTGTGAAAAGGAATACATAGGACAAACATCCCAATGGCTAAGGAATAGAATAACTTTACATAAATATGACAAAAACAAAAAAGGCAGATATATGTGTGCTAACTGAGCATGCAGTAACGCAAGGTCACAACATAGATTAGGAAACCGTTAAAATTTTAAACATAGAACAAAATAGCAATTAACGACTCTTGGCAATGTACCAAATTAAAAAAATGTTAATACAATAAACAAAAAATTAGACAATAGAAATTTAATTAACATTTATACTTACCTACTATCACAGGTTATACTTAAGAGCTAACCTGTAAAATAACATATTTGGGGAGAGAAGTTAGAGACTTGTCTTTGTGTTAAGGCTGCGCTGTACCAAGATTGAAAGATTACAAAGACTTTAATGTGTTTTGTGTAATTTGTGTTATCCATGTCACGAAGAATAGACATTGATGGAGAAATGATAGGGTATAGTTGTTTATGGGAGATTTAAGGGTTCCATGAAGTATACAGCTCACTTGTACGATTAACCTCAAAGTTTTGTTAGTAGTTAAACACATTTTGTATAATTTAATTGGTTCATAAATAAACTTACAGATAAGTCCTGACGTAGGCTGGAAATATTGGCGAAAGCTTGGCGAAAGAACATAGAGTACACTTTATATTCCCTCTCACCCACACTTTTCTCCATCAAACGTCTTAGGTACGCCCATGATAAGTGTTTTGTTGTAATTTAATCACTCCAAGGACTAGTGATGTAGATAAGTACTAGATCAAGTTTGATTGTTGTATTCCCGTTTTCAGTGTTTTGCATTCATTTCTCATTATATGAAATTAATATTTTAGGAAAATTTACGTGCAAATAGACATTAATATACCCTGATGTGTTATGTTTATATTGGATAAGTTATACGATTACCTACACCTAGCGATGCTGTTTAGTATGTACAATGTTTCTGAAAAAGGCGTATAGGTATTCCGAAATCACCAACGTAAATCGGAATAATTTGAATACGTACTAACACACTGACCTTTATTCAGTTAAGCAGAGCAGAACGCAAAGTAACACCGAACAGTAAACGTTTATAGCAATAAAGTGGTATTTTTATATACACAACAATTTATATCAGCCTTGTTCCACAAATTCGCTTGTTATTGCACGACCTATAAACCTGCAGGAAAACGAGATGTGTTTTTAAGCAAGTAGGACACGTAAATAAAAATCATGTATGCATCACAGGCTCATGCCAACTCGCTAAAATTTATTTGGGCTTGACTGCATCGAACGTAAACAAAATTACTGGCGGTTGCAACTGCAAAACCTTTTTCGAATTGTACTAACACTTGTTATGCAAAATGAATCAAAAAAGGTAATTTACCTTCAACGTTTGTGACGCTTATATTCATTTACGCCATCGCAATAAATGAGAACGATGTTACTAGTATCTAATTTTGTACGTGGACATTGGACAGGTCTTTCCCCTCGTTTCGGGGTGGTCGCTGAGTACCACTACCTTAAAAAGTGCTATCTAGTGGTGCCAATAGGTATTATGCCCAATAAGCTTTAGCTGTAGCTCTTTATACGCAGGGCGACAGGGTCTTAGATAGGTAAATAGGTACTACCTCGGTACGGACACGGAGAACGAGAACGCATGCACATAGTCCTCTTGCAAACATTTGAGAAATGCATAAATAATAATAATCATGCCAAACAAGTGCGAAATTCCGGATTGCACTAAGAACGACTTATACCGTTTTTCAACTACCACGAAATAAAAAGACTTGCAGTGGATAAAAGCAGTTTGTGATGCCCATTCTAATCTAGCATAAGGTTAAGCTCTTAGTAATAATTTCTGAGATATTTCAAATAATCAGATATCGTTGCATTTGGTCCAGTGTAATGTAAACCAGCCTAACCTGAGAGTATTAAACCAATAACATTCGAGCATTAACGTTATAACCCTTTCTGTAATGCATCAGACCTGTCCACTTTAATAGCACAAAAGTTACAGAGCACCAACAATTCCAATCCATTTGATATTTTTTAATAAATATGCAAGGCAGGGTTTTCTGAAATCGATTGACGTTTGATGACGTCCAATCACGGCTGCCTTAATTTTTGAAATCGACAACTCTTGGTAGTTCTTACATTTTAGGACATAGTGGCGTGGCTAAATCGTTATTAAGGGATAAAACTTGGCTTTAATGCTATACATACCCTATCTTCGATTTAAAATATGGAGTAACGAGGAGTTCCCCACAAGGCACGCTGGCAGCAGCTTGCCTATCCACCTGAAGCAAATTGCCAAAAAAAGCGTTTTTTGGACGTTTGTGAATTGGCTTTTTGGCATTTGGCACCCTATCTAAATGTTAGCACTTATATCTATCCCGAATTGAAAAAAAACTTAAAAACCGCCAGTTGTCTGCCCTGCTTGGGATCAAAGTTGCACTGTTAATACTAACGACAAAGCGTCTGTATGCACACATCTGAGGGGTTATTCGCAGATGTTAAAGACTGMAMATGTTACTTTCGGATATTATTATAGCAATGTATTAATAATTGGCTTAACAGCATTCAGCTACAATGATATCTCTTAATTAGACACGTATGGAACCCCAAAAGTATATGCACTCAAAATTACAAAATTAAACCACCAGTTTCATATCTTTTATTCATTGTTACCTTTGCAATAAAGGTATAAACAAACTCAATCTGGTATTAAAAAAGTGTATTCATGCGAAAGAAAACTAAAAGTAAGTCCTAGTATGTGCACGTACGTAAATAGAAACATTTGCGTCTGATGTAAATATAAACAAGGTTAAAATGCATATGATTCCCTACTACAGTATTCGAGACCACCTTCCACTGGAAGTGTCAGCCTTTTTTTTTTCGTCATTCGTAAGGTTGAGTAGAAAGGCGGAGGCTTATATTGGGAGACTAAGGTTTAGAAGAGGTTTTCTTACACTGAAATGGAATATATTAAAAATTATTTTGGGATCAGAATAGGTATATTCAGCATTGTTTTCAAAACATAATATAATAAAACTTTTCGAAATTTTTTCAACAATTGGGTATTTCAGTGAAGTAAAAATTACGGAATTCAATATAGTTTCGTTACTAATTGTAACATATGGAAACAATTCCAGATTTTGGTTAGTATAAAAAATGCATTAAAGAACGTGAATATTCAAGTCAAAGTTGAACTATTTTAAAACGCCCTCCAAAGGATGTGACGACTTAACTGAAAACGRAAATATGCAACTTGGCAACAGTGTTCTTTGCGTTCCTTTGTGTCCGTCAAATCACGGTCTGATGTCGGGCGTCAGACAAGCCGATTGTAAACACACGTGGTTTTCTAAACGTTACCATCTTGTGCCGGTGTTGGATTTGTTGTGTTTATGTTTGATGAAGCTTAATTAATGCAAGAACAATGAACGATAAACAAAAAAAAACAAATACAACACATAGAAAACGCGTTTACAGATCATTTAGCTCAGCTGTCACTGTAATGCCAGTGGTCAGCTGTACACGATGTTGCTACTTACTCCGATTGTTGTTTATCCTTCTCTTTTCAACACGGTACAACCTGATTGTTTACTTATGACGTCACAACGGAATTCCTTGATTTATATTAATTAATATCTCAAGTTCCAGGCAATATTGAAAGAAATTTAAAAAAACACGGTCTTATTTCAATTGGATCGTTCGGAATGTATAATAAAAAAACGCTGATACCCAATTATATAAAATTGAGAGAAAATATTAACATTCTGGGAAAGTCCTACTCTACAAGAACTCAGCAGTATAATTACCTCGCGCGGCATATGCTGAAGTGTACCTACACATTTTGTAGGCTCTACTTATATTTGTATTATATTATGTTTTGAAAAGAATGTTTAGTATGTTCTCCCTCTACAAGATATATATAATGTATAAATTATTCTGTTCCCAATAGAATTTTTAATATATTCCATTTGAGTGTAAGAAAACCTGTTCTAATCCTCAATCTCGCTGTACTCTTCGCTTCCTTTCTTCTCTACTCAACCTTACGATAAGACGTGTTATCACCTACTTGCCGTTAAGCTAATAATATATTACATCCGAAAGTAACATTTTGTCTGCTATATTGCAGATGACCGCCAGGTGCAAAAAGGGTGCAATTTKTGCCACGTGCAGGGTAGGCAACTGAGAGTATTCAMATTTTTTTCAATATTGGGTAGATCAAACTACTAAAGTTAAAAAAAGATGATGCCACATGTTGTAAACTCAGTTTAAAAATGTCGAAAAATGCGGTTTTTGGCGACTTGCTCCTGGTAGGTAGCAACCCGCTCCCAGCGAGCCCTGCGAGGGGCTCCCTCTTGGCTCAATATCTTAAATCGAAGGTATTCATATGTATAACGCTTGTACCAAATTTCATCCCTTAATCACAATTTGCAAGGCCATGCCCTCAACCTGCACTTAACGCCTGCACTCGGTTCTCTTTGTTGCCTCATTTCATTGTTACTACGCAAGGTATTTTAACGTTTAGCAATGACAAGAATGCTGTTTGACATTTACTAAAACCAGTACAATATGACCATTCAGGACACCGACGATCAAGAAACATTTATTGTTGTTAAAATAATTCTTAAACACAAACAAATATTCAGGGAACATTTACTTTTAGAACTTTCGGCCAACAAATGCAAAATCTTCGTATGCATTTTTTAATTATCGTAATGGATGGTGCATAGGTACATGAAGTGGAGAAAGGAACGAATGGAAACTGATAGCGAGTATTTAAAACCACAAAATCGTACAAAATATGTAGTTTATTTATTTCGCCGTGTTACAGCAACCCTTTTAGCGAATACAGGTGCTCCAGTTAAACAGACGGGGGCTGGAAGTCTTCCACTGTCGCCGAAAGCTGCGTCGAATTTGCATCCAAAACAAATTGCAGTATGCAGTAAAAATTCTTCCCGATAATGACAACACATCATCCTGCAATATTTCTGAATCATGTGCTGCAGCTTCTACTTCAAGGGCCTAGATAACAAATTTACCTCTAAATATAAATATAACCAAAACAGAAATCAAAAAGACATGTACTGTTCCAAATTCTGTAAACAAATGTGCTAATTGTTATACATTTAAGTTCAATATCAATGAACAAATTAAAATTATATACTTTTTTATTTAACTTAAGTGTCCGTAGTCAAAAATTTTAAATCTAATTAAAAAAAATATCAAAAATGTACATTCAATGGTTTATGTATTACCGTTCTAGAACGTCGAGGAAATTTTTACCGTTTTGTCAGCTTTAGCAACCAATAAGTGCATCCTAATGTTACAGAAACAAACATGGTAAGTGAATAAAATGGACTTGATTGTATAAAACAGTATTGAAGCATCAATGAGTACTGTGACACAAATAGTAACGTCCGCTAGATCAAATGCCATCATATTATACTCGTACGAGTAGAAATGGTAATAGTTGCCCATACAAAAGTGTGTAAAATGTAAGATATTTGAAGGAACTGTATATGAAATCTGTGTTTATGGCGTAAGTTTGCCACCAAAAGGTTGTACACCCTGCATAGCGGACTAAAGACACAGGATTACATTTAAATATGTATTAGTCGTATTTAGGTGTGTAATATCATCGTGAGACTAATAGAATTAGCACACTTAGTCGGTGTTATCCTGTTTGGGTCGTTCACTGGGAAAGTTAAAATAAGTTTTAACGATTTAATTTTCACCTGAACGGAGTTCAGGAATAACCCGGAGGCTAAACGCACTCAGGGGTGTTTTAGTTAAAACCTAATTACGGCCGTTATACAAAATTAAGAGCTCTCGTTTAGTTTTATGCGAGAATGTAATAAGATACGATTAAACCTGGTGGAATGGGCACCTTAATAACAAGAAAAATGAAAGCGAATGTTATATATATTTTATTTAATAAGGATTTATAGGAGTACAAACTTTAAGTCATATTTAAGTACATACATGATATAACCTTGAACTTTTAAAATATTATCAAGCCTGTTTTACAAACAACCGTTATAAAATAGACAACTACAAGTATCTGGTATCCGAAAATAAATAGTTGCAACCTACTTTTCAGTAAATGAAGATCGTAGCCTTATCGCTACAAATAGGTATTTGCTTCGTAAGTCGCAAAAGCAATTCGTTACAGAATAGGGCCTATTCAATGTCTACAACTTGCAACATATAGCAAATTACCAGTACGAATTGCTGTACAACTGAACATTTTTAGACCTTGAATAATCTTATTTGTGTCAACATGACAAATTAGCATTTAGTGCTCGTACGATGTTCTATCGATGCAATATCCAGTGGAGCTAGCTTACATTTACCTACTTCCATTTAAGTATTACAGTAATATCAGAATTGATGATTTTACCAAGGATACCATTAGAATAAGCTGCATCACAGTTTGCAAACGCTACGGATGGATGACAAGATCAGTTCTCTTAAAGGAGCTGTTCTGTCTTTGATTTCCATGCGCCTTTAGAAACTGTAAGCTCATCCAATAGACGTGAGGAAAACATCAAGGAGTACCGAGGTCACATAAAAAGTTTATAAACTTAGACAGAGCTACCAATTTAAAGGATTATGATCAAATCAGGCATACGCCCAAGCTTTTGTCACGTAACCGAACGTGATAACGAATTAAAAATCTAAACTTCCTGATGTATCAACGCAGTAGGAAACGGTCTTATTAAACTTAACATGTAGAATATTGTCATCTGCTACTGCTCATCAGATCTTTTTCGCACAGTCAGTATTTTTTCCTTGATACCATATATAGAGGGATGGTATCGGTGGTAATGTGGTGGTGGTGTATGCATGCTATCATTACGGCTGGTGACGAATGAAGCTCCACGTGACAGCATCTTGGGGACCCTATCAGATGATGATACTTGTATCTACACAAATCGCCTTCCAATTGATGTGAACACTGCTACCGACAAAATCAGCCAAAATACTTTGTAAAGCGTCAAGAATAGAAAAGAACGTTATTACAAATGGTTTGTTCTGGCTAATTTGTTTTTTGGTTTGAAAGCTTCCGTGGTTGTTGTCGATGACATATTGTTTTCCCTGGTTCCCACGTTGGTTATTTGACCTTGACGTTTCGACACTCATGTCGGTGTCTTCCTCAGAAGTAGCTCTGAAACTGAAGTGTCCCAGTCCGCTCGGGTATGTTACGGTTGCTACGCATGATCGGATTCCAAAGTCCAGGTAGTTCGATGCCTCGGTCTCGGTTATAATTGTGCGGATTCTTCTGGATGTCGAAGGCTTCCTTGTACAGTCTCGGCCAGAATCTCGCTTCCCTCGACAGCATTTGTGCTTCCTCGAATTTGATGATGTGGGCAGTCTGCATTCGATGTTGCTTATTCAACGATCAACAAGCAACCACGGAGAAAGGAACCAGAAGAGCACATCGCTGCAGCACACCTGCCCTACGTCAATTGATGTACAGATAAGATCGGGCGGCTGCTGAGAAGACATATAAACACCATCTTCATCGTCCCGGGAAAGATAGCTAACGCCTTTACGAAATATCGTTCGACGACTGAGAAGCCACAAACACAAGGTGTGTTTAGCATCAAATGCAGCTGTGGAAGGTTTACATCGGCCAAACCCGAAGGCACATCAGCACGAGAATCAAGGAGCACATTAGGGACACCAGAGAGACTGGCCACATCATCAAATTTGAGAAAGCACAAATGCTGTCAAGCCAAGCGAGATTCTGGCTGAGACTGTACAAGGAAGCCATCGAAATCCAGAAGAATCCGCACAATTATAACCGAGATTGAGGCATCGAACTACCTGGAATCTGGAAACCGGTCATGCGTAACAACGCTCACGCGTCAGTGAACCGGAGGAGTATAAATACCCGAGCGGACTAGGATACTTCAGTTCCCGTCAGACATTCGAGAAGAAGACGACTTCGTGGCCTTCGTTCTCGGAACATCTGCAGACCCACCTGCCCAAGTTCGGCATCATACGCTCCGTCCGACAACTCGAACAGGCGGTAACCGACCTCACCGCCGCCACTCGAGCCGCACTGGAACACGCCACCCACACGAAGCGTGAACCGCAGAGAGACTTCCCTCTACCGGACGATGTGAGAGCACTCATCCGAGAGAAGAACAGGGCCAGAAAACGATGGCAACGTACGTGGAACCCCGACGATCGCAGACAGTACAACCAACTGCAAGCCCAGGTGAAAGAGGCCGTCTTACACCACAGAAGCGAATGTTGGGAAGCCAAGATTCRCCAACTGGACGAACCGACCTCTGGAGAATGACGAAGATCCTGCGCAACAGGCCCGCTCCTTCGCCCCCGCTTCACGGCGAGAACGGCTTGGTGTACACGCCTGAGGATAAAGCCGAAGTCTTTGCCGACTGCATGGAACGCCAATGCAGTCCAAACTTCGAGAACGCGGACCTAGACGACATCGACAGGGTCCATCGAAGCGTTCGCAGACTACTCGCCGCACCCGACGGGGATCCCATCCGCCACACCACCCCGGCGGAAGTCAAGAAGCTTATAAAAAGGACCAACGTAAGGAAGGCACCAGGACCCGACGGCATCTCCAACAGGGCCCTCAAGGAGTTCCCCATAAGAGCGACGGCAGCGTTGATGAACATCTCCAACGGCGCCCTGAGGCTGAGGCATTTTCCATCTACCTTCCAAACTGCTGACGTCGTGATGATTCCAAAGCCGGGACAGAGCGGTACGTTTCCACAAAACTACCGCCCTACCAGCCTACTACCGACCATGGGGAAGATTTTCGAGAAGATCATCTAGGATCGTCTCAATGCAGTCGTCGAGGAGAAGAACGCCATCCCGAACGAGTAATTCGGGTTCAGGGCGGGCCACTCAACCACGCACCAGGTTCTCAGGCTCGTCGAGTACGCCACTGAGGGCTTCAACGTCAAGGAGTCAACCGGAGCTGTCTTTCTGGACGTGTCGAAAGCGTTCGACAAGGTATGGCATAAGGGATTGATACTCGAGCTATCACATGCCGACATCCCAACCGGACTCGTCCATCTGACGTCATCGTTCCTGAGGGACAGACACTTCCGTGTGAAGCTCTGCGACACGAGGTCCTCGATGCGCACCGCTACATCAGGGGTTCCACAAGGCTCGACGTTATCTCCGTTGCTGTTCACCATATTCACGAGGGACATCCCGAAGACAGAAGCAACAGAACTCTCTCTCTACGCAGACGACACCGCTATCTTCACCAGATCAGTTGATCCACGTCTGATCACTCGACGTCTTCAGAAAGCCGTCGATGATCTAGAAGACTGGTTCTCCCGATGGAGAACGCCGAAAAGAGCTCTGCATTGTTTCTGACCAAAAGGAGGAAGCAGCCCGATCGAAACATTGAGATCTTCGATCGCGACATCACCATCGACAGGAAGCTGCTGTGGAAATCGCACATAGAAGACCGAGCTAACAAGACGGCGGCCGCGCTGACCAGCCTCTATTGCCTGCTGAGCCGCAATAGCAAGCTGAGCAGCGACAACAAGCTTTTGATCTACAAGACCATACTCCGGCCGATGATGACATACGGATGTGCTACATGGGGTTACGCATCCGCTACACACATCAAACGTCTCCAGGTTATTCAGAACAAGGTTCTCCGCATGGCCGTCGACGCGCCCTGGTACGTCAGGAATTCTCAGATACACAGAGATCTAGAAGTTCCCACGATCCAGGAATTCATCCGAGAAGCAGCAGCCAAGGCATTCCACAAAGCGGACGTCCACGAAAACCCCCTCATTCGTAATCTGGGAGATTACGATGAAGAGGAAACTCGTACCCACTAGCTTTTTTACAGCGGAGGAGGTAGTAGGTCGGGCGCCAGGTGAATTACTGCGGAAAACCCGCTATTAGCTGACACTAGCACCTACTCCCAATTCCCCATAGCTACTATATTTATATGAGGAGCAAGGAACAAAAAAGACGCATATATCGAATGAAATATATTACTAACCCGTTGCCTCGGTACAGGCGAAATAWATATATTTATAATTCACGAAAGTTCCTAATATACAACTGGAAAAATTTACGACTAACTAGAAAATTACTGGTGTGCACGTAATAAATGTAACTTATATTGACGATAACAATGATTTCCCCCACCGATACGTAAGTTAGAGTTAACAAAAGGGAAATCAAGCGTCGGCACAATTGAAATCCTGCGATCACTTAAATGTTCCCTGTACTCCGCGCTGGCCAGTCGCGTCGCGTGGGATCGCTACGGTCCCCGAAAAAAAGTCCGCGTGAAGCCGCCGTACTGTATAAATTAAAAAAAAATAATGGTAATAGTACTTGCGTACCGTTTACTCCCCCTATTTCACACCAAGACTAATCTACCTGACTAATTATACTAACCTAATTCTACATTATCCTAATTTTAAGCCCATCTACACTAATAAATGTTGACGGGTAGTTGTGATAGTACGCCCCCTTAAACTGGACGTTTGACGAGCTCTGAACGCGTCCGTCAGCCGTTGTCGACACTAGCCCCGATAAGGAATGGTCTGACCTTATAGCAGATATCCTGGTATATGCTCGATACAACCCTGCCAATTTATCGTGCTCAGTATGATCCGTTCTAGAAGTCCGGATCTGGCGTTCCTAGCTCCCGTCCGCGCGGCTGTGGACTGACGTACCGCCGGTTCCGACCCAGAGTCCGTCAAATCCGCCGGATTGCTTTCAGAGCACCGCTTCGGTGACAAATAGTTTTCCGGAGATAAAAAAAAAACCCTACAAAGACAACCTGCGCTAATTCTATACGCTAATTACGAAACGACGGTATGGCTTACCTGACCGTAACGATCGGAGTTTTTATCAATGTGCGAAATGGCACAGGCACGTGACGTGGTTCAAAATTGAATTTTCACTGCTCCTCTCTCGAGATACGGTACCAAGATCCACCAAAACAATAACTACTATTTCCTGGCCCGTTTTAACTAACACTTTCTAAATTTAATTCCTTTGCAGGGGTGATTATTCAACAATCACGAATAAGTATTATAGAATCTGTCTTTCTAAAAATCCACGCTACAAATGCCTCGAATCACGTATGCCCGCATCTCGCGTACAAAAATTTTGGACAGGAAACGCCGCAAAAACGCGCCCCGATATCCGCTCATACAAACCAGAACCGCACGCCTATAAACAAAGCGTTTCAAATGGTACAATTCAATAAAAAGTAACATGCAAACTGCAACTCTGACATAAATAGTTACCGAGATACCCTGCAACTACAAGAAAATGAAACATCCTGTACAAAACAGACATGTTCCATGCTATTTGGGTTGCGCCGTAGCGAGATATTGAAAATTTGATATTGTACTTCTATCGGTAATAGAAAATATCGATATATAGATTATGATAATGTATTGATATGTCGACATACCGATATATCGTAACTATATACCATATTTCGATATATCGATACTGAAATGGATACATCAAAAAAGTTGCGCTTTACTGTATTCCAATATAATTTTACTTTACTAATTGTTAGGTGATTTGTGGGAGATATTTGTATCATGGCGTGTATTCTGCAAAAGTCTTGTTTGGGCGCGTGTTGTTGAT
The DNA here is from genome assembly GCA_025024175.1 of Rhyzopertha dominica. Taxonomy (NCBI): domain Eukaryota; kingdom Metazoa; phylum Arthropoda; class Insecta; order Coleoptera; family Bostrichidae; genus Rhyzopertha; species Rhyzopertha dominica. Next base: position 27,886,082 of record QCXZ01000003.1, read on the forward strand.
GTATTATCAATGCAGTCGCATTGACCACTCCATGTATTCAGTTAGTACCAAAGCTTACAACCACTAATAACTTGTGCTCTATGGTTTCAGAGTACTCACTGAGTGCACTTTTGGCACTTGTCGTTTACTAGGACGTTTGTCTGCTGAATTACCTATGACTTGCGGTGGTTTCATGAATTACATCATGCACCGTCCGAGATTCCCAAGAGAAAATGCTGCGTCGGCGGCTACAGGACACCGCCGCCGCGATAGTTCACTTGGGTTCAGGAGAACAAGAAAATGTCAATTAGATTGTAGCATTCATACTGTTAAGTTGTATTAGTAGAACATTAGTTGTAATTTCAAGTAAGAAATAAATTTTTAAAAAGAGACTTCGGCGTCGTAAACAGTTAATTGGCGCAGTCAGTAGGATATCCGGGATTACGACGTATCGAACGCGTAATTTTCGTATCTTCGATTGACCAGATATTCTGAACGTTGGTGATCGGTTTTCGCGAAAGTTCTCGGACGGCACCCTCTGTCTATCGAAGACCCAGCCAGAACTTCCAGGAGCTATCATCACCGGGGATTGGGACACCATTGCCTAATTCCGCAAGGACGACCACCCTGAGGAAGCGAATATTCCAACCAGAGGTCACCCTTATAGAAATACGATGCTGAAGAAAATCATTCACCTAATGTAAGTACAATTTGATGTCTCTTAACGAAATAATACTCATTGGAAAATTTAAATATAAATAACCCTTGCACTGACTCCGAGATAGTAAACTCTGAGCAGTCTAATTCAGAAATTCATCAGTCGTTAAAAGATTACGTAAATAACATGGCGCAGGCAGAATTTAAACCGGAATATTTAAATTGCGTACCCCAATTTGACGGCAATCCAAATGAATTAAATCGATACCTTTCGATATGTGAATCTTTAATGTTATCATTTTATGATGCAAATCCGAATAGCTTTCACAATGTTTATTTGTTGAACTCTTTAATATCTAAATTATCTGGCAACGCAAGGCTAGTAATAAATATTCAGAATGTAAATAACTGGAACGAGTTAAAAGCAATACTGACAAGAAATTTTGCGGATCAATGTGATGAGACTTGTCTAAATCGATACTTAGTTATGATGAGGCAAATGCCTCAAGAAAGGCCCCCACAGTTCTATGATCGCTGCTTGAATATATTAAATTTGCTTTGTAGTTATGAGGACTTACACGAGGCAACAGCTGAATCCAAATTGGTAAAGAAAAATCTATATAATAACTTAGCATTAAGGACATTTTTATCGGGACTGAGAGAACCCCTAGGTACGACAATTCGATGTATGAAACCAACTGATCTTGCCGCAGCACTTCAGTTCGTTATGCAAGAAGATAACGTCCATTATTTTCAAAATTCAACCAATAAGCCTTTTATGAGACCCAACCAACCTCTGCCCCAGCAGAAGCTGACAAACCCGAATTTTATGACTGTAAATACGAATGTCAACCCGTTTAAAAATTTTAATAATCACATACCAAACAATATCTTTAGAGCCCAAAATACACATCAAAATTATTTTCCGTCACAACCTATACCAATTCAGCCAAAAGCTAATCAGCCACCTCAGCGATTCTTTACGAATTCGCAAGTATTCAGGAACCCTCAACAAAACAAAAATGTTTTTAAACCAAACAGTAACGTCACAAATATGCCTAAGCCAACACCTATGAGTACTTCTACTCGATACAGTAGCAATCGTTTTCAACAACGACCGTTTCAACACCAACCCTTTCAACAACAACAACCACAAAGAAATTTTGTTTTCGAGGAACTCTTCAATACGGAGGTAGATCCGGAAACAACACAGCAGTACTACGAACAAAGTGCGCTAGATGAAAATTACTATGAAAATTTTTAGCGGTAATCCAAATTTTGACCAAAATAATGAACACTATGAAGAATTTGAATATACTGACCCAGCAAATCAGGACGTGTATACCGAAAATTTTCAGGAAGCCCGTACGTCAAACAATCCAACATAGACCCCCAAATTATTTCAGTTAATACCGTTGACCCCAGTCGTTTACCATACATTGTATTTCCAGAACACAACCTCAAAATTCTAATAGACTCTGGTTCAACTAAATCATTTATTGACCCGAACGTAGCTAATAAATTCTTTCAGAATTTTATTAGAGACGATTCTTTTATAGTCTCAACTGTCTTTCAAAAATCAGCACACAAATACAGTGCACAAATCCCTGCTTCAAAAATATTTAGATTACCTGAACCAAAAGCACTTAAATTCTTTTTGTTTAAATTCCATAATGTTTTCGATGGTTTAATAGGTATTGATAATTTATTACTTTTAAAAGCTAACCTCGATTTCAATAAAGGTTATTTAGTTACACCCTATACGCAAATAAAATTACTTTATCATAAATCCGGCAATGAAATGCATTTGATAAAAGTTCATCCACGGTCAGAGCAAATCATAAAAGTTCAGACGTCTATACAAAACGGTGAAATAATTATTCCCCATCAAAAGATAAATAATTGTGAAATACCCCAGTGTCTCACTATAGCAAAAAACGGACAAGCTTTAACTACCATACTAAACAACACCACGAACACAGTGACTTTGGACTTTTCCCCAGCCAATTGCAGTCGAAAAATTTGACAGACAAGAAATTCAAGAAATTAATTTAAACAACTATGATGACACCCAAAAATCCACATTAGACCTATCAAAAATACGCACAGACCATCTAAATTTTGAAGAAAAGGACAAAATTATTCAGCTTTGCAAAGCAATACTCAGACATATTTTATAACGAAAATATGCCGTTGACGTTTACTAGCAAAATTAAACACAAAATTCAGACAACTGACGAAATCCCCGTTTATTCAAAATCATATAGGGTACCCATTCATTCACAAAACGGAAGTAGAAAATCAGATTCGGAAAAATGCTTGACCAAAAATTATTCGACCTAGTAATTCTCCATGGTCATCCCCTATTTGGGTTGTTCCCCAAAAAGGCAGATGCCTCTGGAAAACAAAAATGGAGAGTCGTGGTGGACTATCGAAAATTGAACGAAAAAACAATCGACGACCGCTACCCCTTACCAAACATAACCGACTTACTAGACAAATTAGGAAAATGCCAATACTTTACCACTCTAGACTTTGGCAAGTGGCTTTCATCAAATTGAAATGGATGAAAGTGACATTTCAAAAACGGCTTTCAATGTTGAGAACGGCCATTTTGGATATCTAAGGATGCCTTTTGGTCTGAAAAACGCTCCCGCTACATTTCACGTATTTATGGATAATATCCTTAGGGGTATCCAAAACGAGAAATGTCTAGTGTACTTGGACGACATAATAATTTTTTCGACTTCTTTACAAGAACATTTAGAACGGTTAAAATCGGTTTTTCAGCGGCTATGAGAATCAAATTTTAAGATCCAGTTAGATAAGTCCGAATTTTTAAAAAGGGAAGTGGCTTATTTAGGCCATTTAGTCACTCCTGACGGCGTGAAACCGAATCCAGATAAGATAAAAGCTATAAAAAATTATCCTTTACCTAAGACAACCAAACAAATTAAAGGTTTCCTAGGCCTTTTAGGTTATTACCGACGGTTTATCGATGGATTCGCCAAAGTTACAAAGCCTCTCACGAAATGTTTGAAAAAAGGTGCAAAAATAGAGCACAACGAAGAATTTATTTCCTGCTTCGAAAAATGCAAAACCCTTTTAATGAACGAGCCGATTCTGCAATACCCGGACTTTTCTAAAACTTCAACTTAACTACGGATGCGAGTAATGTTGCTATAGGAGCTGTATTATCACAGGGACCTATCGGAAAGGATCTCCCTGTTGCGTATGCTTCACGTACGTTAAACGATTCGGAACAAAATTATTCAGTAATAGAAAAGAACTATTAGCTATAGTATGGGCGACAAAGTACTTTCGTCCATACCTTTTCGGACGCAAATTTAATATTATCACGGACCATAAACCCCTTCAATGGCTTTTCTCATTAAAAGACCCAAATTCAAAATTACTCCGATGGCGAATTAAACTAGAAGAGTTCGATTATACCATAATGTATAAAAAAGGCAAACTTAATACTAACGCAGATGCGTTATCTCGCGTAGAAATTCACACCAAAGAATTAAATCCTTTAGATTACGAAATCGAAAGCATAATCAAAGATATCTCGAAAAATAAAAAACGGTCCTCTGAACTTGATCAATTATTTTATGAATTATGTGAACCTCAAAATTCAACACGAAAACTCGAAACTGATAACATGTTATGATAGCCGAACCTGACGAAACACAAAACATACATGAACTAGAACAAGACGATGACGACGTCACTATTCACTCAAATGCAGACCAAGACCCAATTGTAGGTATTCCGATAGTTGACTATCCCATAAATTTTGGACAAAACCAAATTATTATCAGCTCTGTTTTACACTCTCCTGCAAAACCAAAACTAACAATCTTATTTGAGAAAAAGAAACGCATTAACCTCCAAATATCCGAAAACAATTTTGAACAAGATATTATTCAATTTATCAAAGATTATATTTCACCAGATGTCGTTTATCACGTATATTTCGAAAATTTAAATAACAATATCTACGAAAGATTTTCGACAGTACTTCAAAAATATTTTAAATGGCCCTCAATTAAGTTCAAAAGATGTACCAATAAATTAATCGATGTAACTGACAAAGACGATGTTCAAATAATTGTACAAAACTATCACGAAGGAAAATCTAACCATCGTGGAATAGATGAAACGATGCATAAAATTAAAGAAAGATATTATTGGCCCAATCTTAAAATTTCAGTTCAGTCATTTATAAACCAATGCGAAATTTGCCAACAAAGCAAATATGAACGTAAACCTGTAAATATCAAATTAAATATTACCCCCACTGCTACAAAACCATTTGAAATTATACATTTGGATACTTTTACCCTGGAACAATCAAAATTCCTAACAGTAATTGACAGTTTCTCAAAGTACGCCCAAGCATACTTCATAAGTTCTGCGAACGCGACAGAAATAGCAGACAATTTAATTAACTTCTTTTCACACCACGGTATTCCGAAGCAAATAGTTGTAGATAATGGAACCGAATTTAAAAACTCTGTCATTTCAGAATTACTTAGACTCCACAAAATTAATGTTCACTTTTGCTCACCAAACCATCCTCAATCTAATGGCGTTATCGAAAGATTCCATTCCACTATAATAGAACACATCCGGCTACTCAATACTCGAGGATTTCTAAAAACACCTATAAAAAATAAAATGACGTACGCAATCCTTGCATATAACCATTCAGTCCATTCGGTAACAAAATTAAAACCCATCGATGTAGTTAGCGGACACATAAGTAGCAACGACCCATTTAACATAGAAATAGACCAAATTTTGCTTAATGACTACGTTAACGACCACAGAGAGAGATCTAAATTGTATTCAAAAATAAATTCTGATATACTACAAAACAAAGAAAATGTAATTGAAAAGGAAAACAAAAACCGTGACGATCCCGAAATTTTCAAAGTACCACAAACCATTTATGTTAAAAAGCACATTCGGCAAAAGAATGCTAATAAATTCACGAAACCGACAAAAATTAAGAAAGTAAATTATGAAATGAAAACAGCAACAGACGCTCAGGAAAAAATTCATATGAGTAATTTAAAACGCCCATTAAAAGTACCGAAGTAAAACGTAAAATCTTATTTCAGATTTTTGGCCTCTCTTGGACTTGGACAAGAAAAAATTACACTACGAAATTTAGAAAACAATCCTGGTATGATCCCCTTAAAATTAGGAACTGCAAAAGTTGAAGAATACACCCATACACTAATTCATTTTTACGATTTAAATCCATTATTGTTGAAATAAATAAATTACAGCTACAAACTAGAGCACTAAGAGAATCGCTTGACAGAAACAATGAATATGCATTCGATACTGCAAATTACCTGAAAATTCTAAATTTTACTGAAGAAAAAGTAACTCAAAAATTAACTGATATACTACCATACCTCAAAGAGTTAAACGAGGTTTAACGGTTTAGGTTCAATATTCAAAGTAATTAGTGGGAATTTAGACGCATCTGATGGAGAACGTTACGATAAAATCATCAATGAACTGCAGGCAAATCAAATAAAACTAAGTTCGAGCTTAAAATCACAAAATTCCTTGTCAATTGCACTAATAAACAAATTCAATTCAACAGTTCGACAAATAAGCCAAAATGAAAGATATTTAGAATCGAAATTAAATCAGGTAGCTTTAATTGTTCAAAAACAGTCAATTCGAGAACATTCGATTTTCATAAAAGATTTAATGATCCAAATTATTAACCTATACGAAATTATAAATTCCGTTCTACAAGATATAGAAAATTCCATATCATTTGCAAAGCTTCAAGTTATGCATCCTAGCATAATGAAAAGTACCGAATTGTTCGAAGAATTACAAAACATCGGGAAATCACTGCACAAAGGGCAACTGCCGATCGAGATTACTTGGAAAATACCATTCTACTTCAAAATCTCATCAAAATTGATAGCTATATATCTAACAATAAAATCACTTACGTATTAATGTTCCTATAACATATCAACAAGAATTCAAATATTATCATTTATATTCCATACCGGTTTTATCAAAGAGTCAGTACAAGGCAATCATTCCAAAAAACAAATTTTTGATTAAAACCGAATTGTACTTTGCATTTATGGGTGAACCCTGTACGCAAATTTCTCATCGACTACACCTCTGTCAAAAAATGGATCTGCAAGGAATTAGGGATCATTGTCCTTGTGAAATTCATCTCTTGGACGGGAAAACACATCCTGCGAAACGGCATCGATCACCATGGCCAAAGCCCTAATAAACCGATTGGAAGGAACAGACCAATGGATTGGAGTATTCCCATTCCAACAAAATTGTAAATTAAAGTGCCCACATCAAGAAGAAGTAATCAAGATCGCGACTGGTACATACCTCATCGAAATTCCAGTGGGTTGCCAAATATCAACTACCGGAGAAACAATCACCAATAGAAAGTCATTCACCCAAGCCCAGCCGATATTGTTCCCGAATTTGGAAGAATCTGAAAGCAAAACCCAAAGATGAACTTCAGCCTGCATCTCCAGGAAATTCCGTTAGACGAACTCCAATCGATCAAGACACAAATATTAGAAGACCATCCAGATGTATCGTTTGAAACACTTTCATATATTCCCAGCATTTGGACATTGCTAATTTATGCATTGCTACTTTCAGCTTTATGCTACATGGCCTACAGGACAATCCCGAAAAAATGGTGGTCCACAACAAATGAAGACCAACACGGGGTAGAATTGTCAGAAGTTCAACTACCTCGCCAACAACCTCGGTAGTCGAATCTTCGGCGGGAGGAATTACATCATGCACCGTCCGAGATTCCCAAGAGAAAATGCTGCGTCGGCAGCTACAGGACACCGCCGCCGCGATAGTTCACTTGGGTTCAGGAGAACAAGAAAATGTCAATTAGATTGTAGCATTCATACTGTTAAGTTGTATTAGTAGAACATTAGTTGTAATTTCAAGTAAGAAATAAATTTTTAAAAAGAGACTTCGGCGTCGTAAACAGTTAATTCATGTTATATTGTATTTGCTTTGCTGTCATATATATCAGGTTGCGGATCGCATGTTTCGAGCTAGGTGTATGAATACTGTTTACTGATGTGTGGTTGATTTGTTATGCCGTAATGTCTACCATGTACTCATGTGTTCGTCTCACAAAAGTGCAGTTGCTTTTGTACACTCCATCTGATTAGAAAAGAATACAGGAGCGTCATCATTTGCATGCGCGATTTGCACGTCATAACCAGTGTAGCCATCGTTAATAGGGTCAGTTAAAAGGTTGCAGTACAATATGCAGCACACAGCAAAATAGGATATATTATGCAGACAAAATACTAATAATAAAGAAACCGTGCTGTATAAACAGTAAAATACGAAACGCGCTAATAAAAACACGCACTCTGACCGTCTACTCCAAACGAAACGCGAACGTTGAATTAGACGAATTTGGATGGTTTGTGCGCATGACGTCATTGATGATGCCCTGTGTTCTTCTCTATTCAGATAAAGTGTATATTGGATATTTTTATCTTTAGCTTTTCTTTCAGTTTGTGTGTTTTCAGGTTCAGAGGGTCAGTAATTCCACATTTATAGGTCCCTTCCTCCTAATTTACGCGGTAATGGAGTCATCTCTATGCATGTTTTTAGATATTACATTACATTGTATATTTTGTAAGCGTCGACGGGTTGACACTGTTTATTACTCCTAATTCTGCTGCTGACCATTTTCTGATTCGGAGTAAAATTTGTTATCACTTAATTGGTAAATTGGTATATACAAGAGAATAATTTTTTCTTCTTTCAGAAGTGTAATTTGTAGTACTTATCGAGTACTCACAAGTAGTTTAGTGTAGTAGAATACAGAATGTACATATTCGGAGAAACCCTGTCATTGATTTAAAAACTGACACCAGATCCTATTACGACGTTTAGATTACAGCAGCAATGTTTATCAAAGAAGCTCCAAAAATGAAACAAACAGTTCAAAAAAGATTTTAAAGTAAATAAAGAAATCACCTAGCAAGCTAGACGTCATAGAAATAACATGCCAAACTGATACAATCTAAATCCATTAGAAACGCTACACAGATCTGAGTATAGGTGGTTTTGATAAGTTTATATTTTATTATAGGGAGCATGCACGCGCCTGCGTTCAGAGCCCTCTGTCGGATTGAACAGATAAATGTGGGGTATAAATAAAAATTAAATCTTATGTAAAGTGACACGGCAAAAATGAATGTTTATGCGAAATGAACAAAATAATAATTAACTATGGTTTTGGACGTATTTTTTATAACAACGCCAGACTATCAGAGGTTCTAAAGTAACTACTAATAATAACAGTTTCGAAGGTGACAAACATATCGAAATCATTACATTGAATAGCTTGCAAACAAGCTGGTTTTTGTACAGTATTTATTCGACCGGAGAGTCATTTTCAAGAAACCTTTTTCTTAATCGTAGAATTATTCGATAAATAGTGTGAAACAAAGCACAAACAGAAACCAGCTTGTTTACAAGCTATTCAATATAATGACAACAACAATTATTACAAATTTAGTCTTCCATCTTCATTTTATGGCATTCATTGTTAGTGCAAATATGAACGGGTATATATAAGCTGGTACATGACGACTTAACACGCGAGATGCGCGAAGGCGGACCTTATTTCGAAGATCGTCAACTATCGCGTAGTACCGAACGAGCGCTAAATCATCCTGAAAACATCCTGTTAACCTGTTACTGTTATTCATGCTACACGTATTAGACGCAGGGTTTAGAATCTGTTAAAAGATTCCAAGCAAAAGTGACAATGTTTTTCATTTAAGCTGTAGCTGACAGACGAACGCCCTACCCTACATTTTTTTTTCTCGCGGGTTAAGTCGTTTTGTAATAGGTATACCTATATACATTCTACAGCACGCATAACATAAGGCCGGTTTCTCTTCTCTATTTTAAGCTAAAATCAACTCTGTTTTTAAAATCTAGACCAATCAAATACCTCAATTTAAAGTGTTGTCATGGTTACTTGGTTGATTTTAGCTAATATCAACTTTAACAAAGAGAATAGGAACCGACCCATTGCATTTATTTACTTTTTCTATTAATGACATTAATCCAACGTTGTTTTAGTTCAGCTTCCCAAACCTGTCCAGGAAATCGATAAAAGCGTATGTTTTGCTGCCACACGAATTCTCAGTATTATTACAGTCCACAACACAACAATTTCTTTGAGATTTAGGCATTTTTCAATGTATTGTGCGCTTCCTACACAATATTAAAGCAAATGTAATCCGTTGAAATTCGAGGTTGTCATGCTGTGTATATCTCAATCTTGCGTTATTTCACCACCGGTGCGCCAGTAGTCAACCTGCACGCTCCCTATATTGTATTGTTGTTTCTATGTTGTCTCCCTTCCCGGGTGCTTGGTGTTTAATTACTTAAAAAAATTGTTTGAACTGCATGTGTTAGACGTTTTTCTTGCAGATTCTTCGACAAAGATTGCAAAAGTAATCGAAATATCAGAATACTAACTTGTCAGTATTTAAATCAATGATAGCATTTCTCCGAAAAAAGTATTGGTTTACTTCACCTAAAATTAAATAAGGCAAGATATTGTTTTTACAACGATTGCTACCTGTGCTGTGCAGCTAGGCTGCCAGCCATTCAAAACAATCATAACCTCAGAAGATTTCAACATTCCCGCGCCATAGCTAGCAACGTTAGCACAGCAGTGTTACTACATGTATTTTTTTTAATTTCACACACAATAACCTGCAAAACTAATTAATTGGTTGACAGGAATAGTGTCGGCCATGAGTTTGCTTTAATAGTAGGGTCATTTGTAGATTTTTCTTAATGATAGACGTTTTTAGGGCTAATGCTTCGAGTTATTTGATTACCGCGTTTTAATTCCTTAAGCTAAAATTTGGGCCCCCTGCGAGTGGAGCCCGGGACGAACCCCCTTGCCGCCCCCTCCTCCCACCAGTGCAAGGATATTTTACTCAGTTTCGATTCCTGGAGAATTCATTATACAGCAGCGCTGTTTATTTAAGTACTTGCGTGCACATGGTGATTGGATCGATTGGATGTGGAAGTAGATATGGTAACGTGACTTGTAAGCCCACTTACAGTTACGATGATTTGATCGCTTCCATATTAAATGCAGACTGTAAGAGAACCACTTTACTACTCCCCGGACTTCTATTTCTCACTTAGCCATTACGCTCGCTCTCGTTACGTGATCCACAAAAAGACCTAAGAACAAAATTATCAATCCCACTGAATTTTAGCAGTTTGCCCTTAATTTGTGCGTGCAAGGCAATTTCAAGAAAAAAATGAGGATGAAGGATTGCACACCAAGACAGTACAATCGAATAGGGCATGAATATACATATATGTTGCTTCTTTTTAACATTTTTCAATGTACAGTAAATATTACTCTAATTTGATTGCATTACTTGTGTAAGTTTGTAGTTTTTAATTTCAAACAAATGTATATTTTACTTGTTTGTCGGCATTTAAAAGCATTCCTCTTTGTATACCTTTATCAGTAAATTGATGAATATAATTCACACTGACAGCGCTCTTGTTTCTATACAGGTGGTATTACTAAATTGGAAAATGTACGGTAACATTAGACCTCATAGGAAGAGACAGAATCCAATTATTAAATTTATAGTTCCAGGCGAACGCTAACATTTCTTTCACCTGATAGAACTGTGTTCACCCTAATATGGCATCACAGACGCACAACATTTTATAAACATTAGTTTAACTACATTTTAGAAAGAAAGGCTTTCAATGTATGCTT